>WBNM01003255.1:0-163112 GCA_013399055.1 Ramphastos sulfuratus
GACACTGAGCTAGCACTCAGCAGTAGCTTAAGGGAAGCTAAGAAGATTAAGAGAAGCTAAAGGTCTGCCAGCAGCATTCCCTGCAAAGAGGCCTCTCATGATAGGGCAGGACTCATTTCCCTAGAAAATGCTTCTAGAGCTAGAATGACTCCTGCTCCCCCTGCCTTTTCCTGCCATCTCCTCTCCCCAGGTGCTATGGAAGTGTCCATGTCACTACACAGCTTCTGAGTTTCCAAAGGAGAAAATGCCAAACATCAAACCGTCTTTTATTCCTGCAGAGAATTCTTTTGGGGTAGGAGAGGGAGCACTTCCCTAGAGCAGCTTGCAGTACCTCATGGACAAAGGAAAATTAGAAGTACTTCACAGAACTTTTAAAGCAGGTTTGGAGTGATAGGAATGAAAGAAATCATAGGCTCATAGAATGAGTTGGGCTGGAAGAGACCTTAAAGCTTATCTAGTTCCATCCCCCTGCCATGGGCAGGGACAGCTTCCACCAAGCCAGGTGGTTCAAAGTCTGTTTCTTTCCAAGTTCACTGCAGGTGAAAAACTCAGTTGGGCAGGCTCCACCAAAGGCACCTGGGCCAGGGCTGAGCAGCCGTGGTGGCGCTGGGTCAGTGGTTGGAATCGATGATCTCAGAGGCCTGTTCCAACCCAAACAACTTCTATGACTCCATGAAGTGCTGCGCTGTGTGGCCTACCTACAGAGCACGGTGAGGCTGCTCTGACTGCCTGTGCTGGTGGTTGCAGGCAAGGGAGCAAGGAGAAGCACTTGGCCGTGGACGTGATCTGCGCGGACGGTGCCAACGTCTATGCACCCTTCAGCGGGCAGCTCTCCGGCCCCATCCGCTTCTTCCACAATGGCAACGCCATCGACGACGGCGTCCAGATCAGCGGGGAAGGCAAGTGGTGTCCGCTGGCAGGGGTGCAGGGCTGTCCCCTCACCCACTGCAGCACAGCTGCTCTGCTTCACGGGAAATCTTGGCTGAGCTCAAAACCTCCGGTGTGGATTTGGCAGCTACCCACCCACCCCTCCCTCAGTTAGGAATTCACCCAGACTAAACTCACCCCCGCCACGGTTAGGAATTCACCCAGACTAAACTCACCCCCCCAGGGTTAGGAATTCACCCAGACTAAACTCACCCCCACCACAGTTAGGAATTCACCCAGACTAAACTCACCCCCCCCGGGTTAGGAATTCACCCAGACTAAACTCANGGGAGGTTCAGGTAGAGGTAATGAAGCAAGCGACAGCCAGGCAGAGTCTGACCTTACCTTTGTGTCCTTGTTTTTATGTCTCAGCTGAGCAAGTGGGCCGTACAGACACCACTATTATTTTCTTTTCACAGCCAATGATCTAATTTCTCTCATTCAAATATTCCAATTAGCCTCAAAGCAGCACACCTCTCTAGGTCCTACAGTGAACTAGACTGCCACTCCAGAAGATCAGGAGCAGGAGGTGATCCTCTCACTATGCTTTTCTTGGAGAGAAGGGAAGAAAGGAGTTGATAAAGCAAGTAGCAGGGAAACAACCACCTCAGATTAAAAACAAACAAACAAAAAAAGCAGCAGTAAAAACAAAGTCTCAGACCCATGCCCTCAGTTTTGCTGGGAGAGTGTTCTTCTGTCTCTATTCCACAACAACCCAACTCTGATTCCAGGATTGTTGGTACTTTGACTACATTTCAGCTTCCTCATTCTAGCCTCCAGTGAGAGGCTAGCATGGGAGGTCTTTGGCTCACCCCAAGAGCAGCTGCAGCTGATGCCTTCTGACCTGGCTTCCTCTCCTGTCTGTTCCAGGGTTCTGCGTGAAGCTGGTCTGCATCCACCCCTCCCGGTACCACGGCCAGATCCGCAGAGGGCAGCTGCTGGGGAGAATGCTGCCCATGCAGAAAGTGTTTCCTGGCATTATCTCTCACATCCACGTGGAGAACTGTGACCGCTCTGACCCTACTCATCTGCTTAGACCCGGTAAAAAACACCCCATAAAACAACAAACCCCTCCAGAGCACACAGTATGAGGAATGAAAATTCAATTAGCAAGTAATCCCAAATTAGAGCCGCAAGATCAGGGTATGGTCTGGGTTGGAAGGGATCTCCAGAGCTCATCCAGTCCAAACCCCTCTGCAGTCAGCAGGGGCATCCTCCACTAGATCAGGCTGTCCAGAGCCCTGTCAAGCTTCAGTTTGACTCTCTCCAGGGATGGGACTCAACCAATACCCAACAGCAAGTCCCCTGTGTCTCAGGCTCTCCCTGACAGCAACAGCAGAAAGGAAGAAACTCAGCAGTACAGGACTGCAGGGAGTGTGACAGGAGGGGGAATATCTCAGCTTCACAAGTTCTATTTCTAGCCCCCCCACCTCTACAATGACACAGCAGCAGACAGGCTCAGCAGTAAGCTCAGTCTGGGATCCCCTCAGCTGCCAGCAATGCTTTCAGCAATGCATCTTTGGGTTGAGTCTTTGTAAGCAAAAATTCGTAATCACAGAGAGGACTTGATGAGTCCAGGGTCATCAGCCTGGGAAGGAGGAAGTAGCAAACCTGAGTATTTTCCCAGCCCTGAACAGCCATGAGAGCCTGGTTGAGTTTTTGCCCTCCAAGCATGTCCCTTATGAGAGAACCCCAACCTGGAAACAGCCTGACCCACTGTGAGGTGGACATTCCCCTTGCACTTCCTACAGGATAATGCATTTTAAGGAGGAGGCATCCAACTGGACGTGTGGGATGTAATCCCTGCACATTCCCACCTAACTAAAACTAAAGCAGAGCAGTTACAAACAGGCCACACCGAGAGCCTGAGGGGGAGCTTGGATGTGCTGTGCTCTGTGTTTCAGATGTCCCACCATTCCCACAACAAGACAGGCGCTGGGCCATCATATGCTCTGGGAACCCCACCAATGAGATCAGAGGCTGTGATAAGTATGGCTGCGGATACTACAACGCCCCCAGGTACTGTGTCCTCCGCACAGGTAGGAGCTGATTGCTCCTCCACTGAAATCACAGAACGTTAGGGGTTGGAGAGATCATCCAGTCCAACCCCTCCGCCACAGCAGGGTCACCCAGGGCAGGCCACACAGAACCACGTGCAGGTTGGCTTTGGAAGTCTCCAGAGGAGACTCCAGAACCTCTCTGGGCAGCCTGTTCCAGGGCTCCAGCACCCTCACAGTAAGGAAGTTTCTCTTCATGTTGAGGTGGAACCTCCTGGGTTCTAGCTTAAATCCTTTGTTCCTTGGCCTGTTACTGAGCGCTGCTGAAAAGAGCAATGGAGTTGAACTGTTGAAGCTCTACAGCTTTGAAGGGTGAGACTGGACATGAGGTAACATTTTCAGTGCAGGGGTAGTGGAGCACCAGAACAGATTGTCCACATTGTTCACCTCCATGCTTGGAGGTTTTTATGGCTCAGACTAAGCTGTGCCTAACCTGAGCTGGTGCTGAGAAAGGTCTGAAGAGGAAGGTTGGACCCAATGTCCTCCAGAGGTATCTGCCACCCAACAATGCCATTGAAAGGCCTGGAAAAGAACAGCATTTATTGTCCCCAACTCTAACAGATCATCAACCTCCCAGGGCCTTACATTGCCCACTCCAAACCCCCTGGCAGATATGGCAATGCTGTCTCAGCACCAGATGGGCACATCTGCCCATTCCCAGACCTTGCGGCACACTAACTCACCCAGGTCAGGCCTGCCAGGAGACTTCTCTAAACACCTGTTTGCTTTCAGACAAGATGGCAAAGCAAGGCACAAGCACACGGGTGTGGATGTCATCTGTGCTGACGGTGCCACCGTGTACGCTCCCTTCTCGGGAGAGCTCTCAGGGCCTGTCAAGTTCTTCCACAACGGGAACGCCATCGACGATGGGGTACAGATCAGGGGACAAGGTGAGCAGCTGCCCTCTGCTTCACCTTTGTCCTCAGGTCACCTTGCAGCCAGCCAAGGGATCATTCTCAAACACTGCCAACAGCTGACTTCTGTAGAACCTCTTCACACTCTTCTCTTTACTGATGGAAATCCCTTCTCTGCCTCCCATTTCCCCCCTCCCCCAAGCCAACAGCTCCACTCTCCCTATTTTTGATGCCCACGGGGGCTTGGCTATTTTGGCATTTCCACTGTTGGTGCTGCAGTGGAAAAGACAAGAGAGAAACCAGAAGCATTTCTGAAGCCAGCAGAACAAATGCTCCATTAGGTGTCTGATGCTCTCTCTCCTCTCGTTTCCAGGCTTCTGTGTCAAGCTCGTCTGCATCCATCCCATCAGATACAGCGGCAGCATTTCCAAGGGCCAGGTCCTTGGCAGAATGTTACCAATGCAAAGAGTTTTCCCTGGGATCATATCTCATATCCACGTGGAGAACTGCGACCACTCAGATCCTACCAGCAATCTTCAAAGGGGGAAAGGGCAAAGGGAGTGAAATGGAACCTGGTAAATTCCAAATAAATTCATCTCAGCATCCAAAAGCTGCTTGGTGTGGGCTAGGATTAGCTTTTCTTTGGTTTTCCTTCTCATGCACAAACACAGTTTATGTTCCTACCGATTCAATACTTTGAGCCTTACATCACATTTACCTTCCAGGCACCAATTACTCTTTTTAAGTACCTGTAAGTGTTATGTCTTAGCTAACTGACAAACCTTACTACGCTCTACCAAATGTCGTTACCTGAGATTTTGAACACACTCCAGCTGAGGAAAATTAGAGAGGGATTTGTTGCAGCATTCCAGAGGGCACAGAAGAAGCTGTCAGGCCAGAACAGCTGGTGTCTCTGTGGGATGGGAAAAGGGGCTCCGCACAGGGGAAAAGGATCCGAGCTTCTGTTGGAATTTGCTGTACAAATGAGGGAATTAGCAGCGACTGTCAGCAGCTTTCTCCCAGCGTGGCAAGTCAGGGCGCAGGAAACCTCACGCTCGCCCTCCAGTGGCAGAGGCGGCGCATTGCTAGCAGCTGCTAGCTAGGGCTGGGAGCGCCTGGGCAAACCTCCTCAGCCTAGCTGTACTTCGAGGGGTTTTGTTACTCTCCACCACTGCCTGCCACGCTTCAGAGATGGTGTTTTAGAAAGCCTCTGCAGGGCAGTACATCTGGGAATGAACCAGACAAAACTTGCCTTAGCCAGGCCCAGGCAGAGTTCTGAAGTGCAGGCTGTGAGGGACAGGAGGAAGTAAAGGCAGCTGTCTTCAGGTTCTTGCCAATGCAGCACCTCAACAGTCAGTCAGGAATACCTGCTTAAAGAGGGAAAAAAAAATCCAACCAAACAAAAAACTTTAATGCTGCTGTAAACAGTCCAGTGTTTGACACTGCTTCCCAATGCACAAATGCACCTCCCCTAGCACCAACAGACGACATGAAACAGATCTAACACCAAAACTATCAGATCCAATACTGGAAGTCACCCTGCAGTTAAAAACAGCTTCCCACACTTCCTGTGAAGAATCAGTATTTGGGATGGGGACTGACATCTCAGTTTTGTTGGCATTTAGATACAAACTCCAGTATCTATTGATCAGGTGGCGGAGTGAATGCACACAAAAACCTGTCTCAAAAGATGACCTCATTCATAAATGTAGACTCCTTCCCTAGAAGCTTGGAGCTGGAGCAAGCTAATATTCATGGCTGCAGAGGAAAGCTGTTTAGTAAGGACAGAGAAGGGACAACAAACAAGGAAGCATTTGAAATTTCCTCCTGAACTGTGTTTCTGCATACAGCCCCTAGTGTGTGACACTCCATGCTGAAGAGACACTAAGGGCTCCAAGACTCACCGACCAAGATCCTCAGGCGTGTAGCCCAGATGTGAAGTGACAATGACTCTGTGCTACAAATGCCGGAGTTCAACATCTCTCCTCCTCTCTGGTACAGAGTTTGTACCAGGGCAGACCCCTCACTAACAGGAGGATGTGGTGCAATAGATGGACGCCAGTCTAGTAGTATCAGTGAACGTATTAATCACTTTATTTTGTTGACATTTAAAGCAAACCACACATCTTAAACCCAATACTGCTTAGAAATACTTCAGTCTGTTGTGCTGAAGAGAATTAGAATCCTCTTGGTTACGGAAGTGCTTGGGTCTCAAGTACTAGTCAGATGATACTCAAGTGTGCAGCAGGCAGATAACATCACTGATTCAGAGCAGCATTCTCTGTCACCTTAAAGCCTTTGGCTTGCCACTGGGATAAGTCTGCCCAAAACTCAGTTTAACTCTGCAGCTGCTATTTTAGCAGTGGAGAAGTGTGGAAGAAACTGATGTTCTATCTGATGTGACAAATCCCACCAGCACATCAGTGCAGACTTCTTGTGGTAGGTAGGAAGAGAAACCAAGTACGGCATGAAAAGAATTACAGCAAAACTTGTTCACGATGCAGTTCAGTTTACAGTGTGCAGAAGGTCAATGCAAAATTACATTCTTCAGTTCATATCAACTCACTCTTTCCTTCCCCTCGAAAGAAAATAAAGAAAGAGAATAAAATCTTCCTCAAACCCCAAACCAGTAGTAACAACAAGTATTAAATGGAAGAAAAATTATAGGATCCTCCTCAGCAACCCTTACTCTAGAAACTGGGGCTCTGCTAGATACAGACAAGGTTACTGCAAGGCCGTTTTGGCCTCTAACTGGTAAATTATTAAGTGCCTTAAATCTTTGATTACAGATAGGAAGCAATCAAATACAACTGCATTCAATTTGACCCTTCCTTCTCTCTAGCCACGTACAAGGTTCTCCCTCTCTCTTAGCAATGAAACATGGAATAGCATTCAGAGATCAACTTGTGTCATTCCAAGACCTGAACTCTCTCAAATCCAGAAGCTATTCCCAACACTCTTTGGCAGTTTCCAAAGTGCCCTGTCATCCAGCCAAGCAATCAGTCTGGAACTAAAACCTTTCGATTCATTCATTTTAGCATCCTTTCCTAGCCCATGAGACAACCCCCACCATACTGTGCAACACAGTCCTTACAGTCCAGCTCATGGGACAAAATTAAAGTGCCGCTGAAAAGTTGGAAGCTTGTTGCAGGCAGAAGCTTATTTACCACAGCATTATAATACACTGGCGTGAGTTTCAGCTGTTACAGTTGAGCAACCTGGGCTACTCTGAGTATTTGAATGTACAAGCTTTTACACACAGGGTTTGGAAAATAGCTGCACAAAACATCCTGACAAATAATACTGAATTCCAAGGGGTATCCAGCTTCCTATAAAGATGGGTTTGCTAAAGGAAAAGTTCTCTATTCCTCTTCTGACTATGTCAAAAGATTAAACAGAGACATGACACCCCCCAAACTTTAAAGTGCATGGAACATTTAAACTGAAGCTCAGAGAAGCCCAAGTTCACTGAAGTGTGAAGCACCTGTAAACCACAGACACTCTTTCAGCAGTGTTAAGCACACTTCAGCTATTTTCTAGTTCCATACACCCTTAGCATTCTGGAACAATTTTGCCATTGCATTGCTAAGGTAGATAACCACAAATCTGGAAAGAAGTTTTCACATTGCACATTGAAATTCTTTATTTGCATAGAAAGCAACACCCTGGTTCTATTATCTCATCCATGAACGCAGAGCGTTCACCACGTCGGCATCATATCAGGGAACCACATCCTGCCAAGGTGCTTGGAGACCTCCAGATGAAGCCGGTCTAAGCTGTAGTCACTGTCTGGGATCAGCACCTCCTCCATGATGGAGAGCTGGGTGAGCCTGCCTCCACACATCTTCACGAACTCCACAAAGCCCCTGCAGGTGACCTCGCACTCACCCAGCCCCATGGCTGTCAGGTGCTTGCAGCGCTGGGCGATGCGGATCAGCTCCTCGTCCAGCGGCTGCAGGCCGTTGGCGCACACCACCAGCTCGATGAGGCGCGGGCAGTGCAGCCCGATGCGGCCCAGCATCGCCTTGCTGACCGCGCGCCCGAAGTACAGGTGTGTCACCGGCGTCTCCTCTCTGAAGAAGGCATCGAACTCCTCCTCGTACAGGAAGAAATACATCACGATGTTGACTTTGGGGGAGTGCCTCACCAGAGCGTCCCAGCTCTGCTTTTTGATGGTGTGGAACTGCACCTGCCCGGGGTTCTCGCTCACCACGTCTATGCGCAGGTGCTCGAGGTCCACGTGCTTCTCGCTGGAGAGCGCCAGCAGCAGCTCGTCACTTAAGATGTAGTAGTTCAAAGCCAGCTCCTTGAGCCCGTGGCACTGGTCAGCAACACAAAGAATTCCTGAGGAATAAAAAGAACTACTCTGTAAAAACAAGAGTGAACTCAAGCCTGCTTGTTTGCTGTACAGCTCAAGCAAGAACTAACTCTGCTGGCTTTGTGGTTCTGATGGGCCACAAAGATGCTGAGAGGGCTGCAGCAGCTCTGCTCTGAGGACAGGCTGAGAGAGTTAGGGTTCTGCAGCCTGGAGAAAAGAAGGCTTCCAGGACACCTTATAGTAGCCTTCCAGTATCTGAAGGGGACTACAGGAAGGCTGGGGAGAGATTATTTATAAGGGCTTGCAATGCCAGGACAAGGGGCAATGGGTTTGAACTGGCAGAGGGAAGATTTAGACTGGATGTTAGGAGGAAGTTGTTTGCAGTGAGGGTGGTGAGACACTGGCACAGGTTGCCCAGGGAGGTTGTGGCTGCTCCCTCCCTGGAGGTGTCCAAGGCCAGGTTGGACAAGGCCTTGAGTGAGCTGTACTAGTGGGAGGTGTCCCTGCCTATGGCAGGGGGTTGGAACTGGATGATCTCTGAGGTCCCTTCCAACCTTACCATTCCATGATTCTATGAGTATTCCTGCCTGTAGCCAAGCCCCATCAGACAGCAGAAAGTCCTAGAGACCCACATCCTTTTATGAGGTTGTGCTCATAAACCCTTATCAGTAAAAGAAGCATATCTAAGTAGTTGCATTCCTCTTGCATCTGCATATCTTGGTTCCTCTTTGCCCTTACTCAACCTTTGAGGACACAACCGAAAACAGGTTCAGATTGAGCTGAAATTGCTGTTCCCTTCCCTGCTGCTCCTTCCTTCAGCATTGACTCAAGCGCTGTTTAAATGACCAACAGCAGCCTGGTTTAAGAGCTATGCTAGAAGAGATCTTTCTCTGAGCACAGGCCTAGCCAACACAACTGCTCCTCATCTGCTGGGATACAAAGCACACAGATCAGACCACCTTTGGTGGACTCTGGGCAAGAATATAGCAGAGAGACCAGATCCAGATTCCCTTTCCCTGGCACCAGGGTTTCAGGAGAAAGGCAAGGGAGAAGCAGCCTGAAAGCCTTCGACCAATGCTGAAATAAGCCAGCTGATCCCACCAGATCTGGACACAGGAGGGCACTGCAGGAGCTCAAAGACTCAGTCTTGCACTACTCCTGCACACTTCCTGTGTTTGTGAATACAGCTTGGAATGATTAACACTTGTGCTCCTTAACTTAAACTCACAGCACCTTGCAAACCAGTTACTGACAACTGCTTTCATATCCTCTACCCCAGCAAGCAGCAGCTGATTCACGGCTCAGGGACCTGGAGTGTTCCCACACAGCACCTGGCAGCTCAGTTCACAAGCTGCAGCCATTAAACAGCTCAGGCTTGGTTCCCCTGACACAGAAGCTGCAATGAACATCAACTCCTTGGAACACATGCAGAAGGCCTGCACTCATTTTGGAGGCTGCTGCTCCTCAAGGCCTATCATCAGAGGTACTGAAGCAGCTGAGAAGGTAAGCAGAAGCCCCAGAAGATGCAGGCAAGAAAGGAGAATCTCCACCTTCAGTAACCCAGCTCCCTCAGTAGCACACAGACATTCTTCTTCTTCTTCACCTCCCAACTGCCCAAAGCCAAGGCTACATCAATAAAAGGCCTCTGCTAAAGGGCTCAGAAGGGCATTGGAAGTTTGAGAGAGAACTTGTTTCATTTTGACTACTGCTTTATGAGACTTTACTAGTACATCTTCCACATATCTTCACTACTCACCAGCAGGTGACACATGAGGACAGCTGCTCATTTTCAGCAGTTTCAGAGTATCGCTATTGTTAGCAACAAGAACCTTCAAGGAAGGATCATCCAGTGGTGTGTCATCTACCTTGATTGATGACAGTGACTTGGAGTTCACAAAAACTACTGTCAGTGCTGAGGCAAAATGAGCCTGTTTGGAGAAATTGGAAGAGGGGGGGAAAAAAGTACCTTATTAAAAGGCTTAATTAAACTTTAGGATTTAGATCTTTAATTACAAGATCAGCAGAACCCCAGGTTCAGCATGCACAGAAAGTACAAAACTAATCACTCCTTAAGCATCCCCTTCCTTGTATAACAAAGAAAGGCTCCTCTGAATAGGAAGATAGGAAACCTGTTTAAAAATGTGCTGCTGCATGGGACAAAAAAAAAAGAAAAAAAAAATCAACTTTACACTCAGCAGTTAGCTCAGCCACTCTGATTTATCTTTCCACTGTAATAAAAATGGGCTAAGTGGACACAGTGATGAGAATGAAGCATCTAGAGTTTATAGGCAGAAAAAAAAGAAATGACATTTACTTTGTTTTTCCAGAAAGTAAATCTGCTGAGACCTACAGAGTCAGAGAAAAAAAAAGATCTCTCCCAGTACACTGGAGCAGGTGTCCACTCTAAGTTTTAATATGGAATAAGGAAATTCAAGCCTTCCAATTATTCCCTGTCTCTCTGCCACAAAGTATGCACAATATTGAATTTAATGAATGGAATCAGTATCTCCTCTCCTCCCAATAAATCAATGTCTCCTTTCCTCCCAATAATGGAGGCTACAAATTTAAGACATGCAATAAACACGGAGTGGTGCATAAGAATTACCAGCACTGGGTAACAACACAGTTACAAAGTAGAATGAGAGGAAATAGCCTTAAGTTGCACCAGGGGAGGTTTAGGTCGAACATCAGAATAAACTTCCCCACTGAAAGGGTTCTCAAATACTGGAACAGGCTGCCCAGGAAGGTGGCTGAATCCCCATCCCTGGAGGCACTGAAAACACACAGAGATGTGGTGCTGAGGGACATGGTTTAACCCCAGCCTTGGTACAGTTAGAGAATTCTTGGCCTTTACTAACCAAACCAAGGCTACGATTCTACAAAGCTAAAGTGGTTTAAGAGCTAAAAGTTGCTCTAGCTACAGGTAGTAGCACATTACCTTGGAGACATTCATGAAGCTTGGTTTTGCTGTGGAGATCAAACCCAGTGTCTTGATGGAACAGTTTACCAACTGAGAAAGGATATCACAGGCTGCTTCTGCTGACTCAGTACTGCTATCAACCTATAAAAACAATTACAAAGTAATGAAGTCATTCTTTATTACTCTTTACAATAAAAACAGCACATGGATAGCCCAGACTGCAAGCTGCACACCCAGTCAGCTGTACTGCACCAGCCTTCATTTACCACAGGGACAAAGAGCAACACGGATTAGAAATTTCATGATAAGAAAGAGATTGGGAAAGTTGCTGCTAGCAAGTGCTCCTGAGCAGGCCTGCTGGGTACTGCTAGCATTAACAGCAAGCCTAGAGCTGAGCTTTCTCTTCAAACAGCCTTATGGCTTCCTGAAGAACTGCAACGAGTACTGCTGTGATGACAGTGCCATGGATGCACCTCATCTGAAATGCCAACTTGACTCCTGGAACTGAGAGAAATCCACTTGACAGAGCCTGGATCTACTGGAACAAACTCATCCATTGTACCTGCAGGGGCACCACCCATGCATCTTGAATAATGAACTGAGTTCACCTGTAAGTCTGATGGCTAACCTAAGACCAATCACTGTTTCATCTCACCTTCTTCTCTCTGGTAGCTGACATGACAAAAAAGTAGCTGAAAAAGCATAAAGTTGCAGTAAGACATCAGAAAGCCAACTTACTACAATCAGTGTGAGGTGTGTGTGTAAGTGATGTATGAAGTGCAAAGCTGAAGGTGTTCAGGAGCTGATTACCCATGAACTGCTGTACAACCAAATCCCAATGTCTCCAAACATGAAACTGCTCTCAGTGCTGAGAAAGAAGCCTGTGATTTTCAGCCTAGCTTCAACATCCATTTTCTCTTCTGCTTTTCCTTCACAGATTAGATCTATGACCTTGTCTAAGAAGCAACTGTAAAACAGTGAACACATCACCTGTAGCTCCTGCTATGATTTTCTCAGCTAGACTGGGCTGCACAAAGTGTTCAAATGAAAGAGATCTGTATTTATGTAATCCTGAGACTGCCAACACAGCCCACACCAAAATCAAGGTTATTGGCACTTAATTATGTCCTTGTGTGTCAAGCATGAATACAGCCCCAGCACGTTTCTGCCTTACTCAGACTTCCAAAGCACGGTTTTGAATGGTCAGTCTTTGTTCACTGGAGTGCCTAACTTTGCAAATCAGACACACAGGATAAATTTCTTCCTCCAAATGCTTTCACATGTAAGAAACATTTATGGGCACAATAATCTGCTGAAGCAGTCACTGATCGCAATTCCCAAAACTACATTTCCTGTATGTCCTGAAGCTGCCAGCATGACATTTGCTGTTTAATTACCTGGGATTAGTGTGTAGAAAATTGAAGTAAACTATCCACATGCATGGAAATCAATTGTTGCAGGAGATGCATTTTGAAACCTAGAACTCGCCAGGTTAAACACTTGAGCCCACTGACCCAGAGAGATTGCAGACGTCATGCAGAGTGAGGTGACCGAAGCAGCCTCCATTCATCCCAGGCTTACCTTGAAGCTGACGTACTGCAGATGATCCGCGTGCCTCTTGATAATCTGCTGAATGAGATCAGGATGTGTAGACTTTAAGTAAGAAGTAGCTGGTTGGTTCAGTTCAAATTCAAATCTCCTCCAGAGATCCGGGATGTGGAACACCTCATTCCACCTTCGGCAGACAGAAGATGCCCTGGCTCGGTCGACTAAGGGCAGGAACTGGAAAATGCGCAGGATGACGTGGTGTGGGAGGCTGCCCCAGTCCAGAGAGCCACCAAGCCCTGAGCCACAGAAACAAGTTTTCTGTTTTTTGCTTTTCTGTGACGTCTGGGGAGTCTCATTTTCCACCACAGGTTTCTGCCTAGCTCTCTTCATGGTGGAATTTTCAGCTCCTGGATCGATAGGATGTATTCCCACCGCACGGTTTCCTGCCAGGTCTCACTCACCTACAGCAGGTCTCTGGAAAGAGACAGGAGGTTAGGAGAGAGAGGGAGAGAAGGCAGAACGCACACAGCAAGAGATGATGAGTTAGAAATTAAATCTAGCACGTTACTATGACAAAAGCTACATCCCTATGGCAATACCCACTGCACAGACATGAGCAAGGATCTGTTTTCCCAATACCTTTTGCTTTGTACTGGATTTGAATCTGCAGAACTTGGGCTCCTTTACCAGCTGTATTTCACAGGACATAAAGCACTTTGCAAGGTTCAGAAGTATTTAATAGTAGTTTAGTCTCAACCTATGTGATCTCTACAAGAATTTTATCAACTACAGAACCCAGTTCACAAACTCCTTTTAAGCACCACTGAACTTGGATCAGATGTGTTCTGAAGAGTCAGATCCCAAAGCTGTGCTCACCTCCTCCACCGCTTTGGTTTGCTGGCTTTGTGTTTTGGTGTGGTTGCACACCCTGCCAGGCAGAGGAAATCCATTTGTACAAGTAACAACAAAAAGTGTCAAGGGCATTTATCAAACCAGGGCAGAGTGAGTACAGTTCCCATGCTGTTTTCCAGCAGCAGAGGACAGTAACCCTGGAACGCCCAGGAGTGCCCAGCAAACTGCAGCAATCTGTCTCATTGAGCAATGTTTGTCAGGTGCACCAGAGCTGAGAAAGGAGCAGCCAAGGAAATGCTTCCACATGCTGCAGCAGTGCAGTGCAGACTGAATCCAGGGCAGGTAGTTCTCAGCAAGTCTTAAGTGTTTCAAATGTCACTTCCTTCACTTGACAGCAGGATCAGGCCCTCTCAAAGGTCTCAAATCAGCTGTTCAGCCAGACCTTCGTCTCTCCCCAACCAGCCTGAAGTTGAATTTTCCAAGCAACCATGCATTCTTCAAGAGCAAGCAGAACTTCTTGTCTGCTTTTACTGAGCAATCTGCCCCAGCAAACCTCACAGCATGTCTTTTTTGGGACTGAAACTTTTCCATGGTATCTTCATTATGCACAGGAAAAGAACCCCACCCCAAACTCAGAAAGAGCTGCCAGAACACAGACTGTCCCATCAAGAATGTGTCTGGCGTTTCCCCCAACACATAAAGCCTGATCAGTGTGGCTGATGAGGTGTCTGACATGCAAGTTTAACTCCATTTTTATGAAAAGTGGGAAAAAACAGCCTAGGCACTTAATCAAGCTGCTCCTAGGAGCGGCCTCACTGCTGTTTGTCCTCCTCACAAACCAGCTCACCACCAAGGAATTTACTCCAGCAGTCACTAGAAATCTTTTCTCAGACTCTTTAAAGTTGACATGTAGGAAGCTAAACAAGAAGCACTCTTGGAATGACACTTACTAAGAGAAGCTCCTCTCCCCCGGACAGACACCTGTGCCTTGCATTACCAAGCAAAGGCAGCAAGCCACGCTCCAAAAGAGAGCTGTGCTTCTAAACAACACATCAGTGTTACTAATGTGATGAAGGTGCAAGCTCAGCAGGAATAAGTATTTTGCTTCCAGATCATTTCATCACATTATCATCCACACCAGCATGTTGTACAACTTTTGAGTGCTTTAAGTCACATACAGAATGGACCTTCCAAAGCACCACGTGTGGATGCAGTAATTAGCCATTACATAACTCTCTCTTCCCCTTGCTCATAGCCTTGCTAAATTTAGCTAAGGCTAAAAGCTTTGTCAGTCAGTTATGGGTTGGGTTTGATCTCCTCTCTCCTTGGGAGGAATTATAAATCTAGCTGTTTCCTGAAACAAGACCTGAAATTAAGAAAACCTCTTTGCCTGAGAAGCTTCTCTCTGCTTTTCTAGTCTCCTGCAAATCTGCAACATCTCAGTAAAAAAGAAAGTTTCTGAGAAAAAAAAAGAAACTTTCACTCTCTTATGCGAAACAATAATCTGAGCTCTGTGGGTGCTGCTTTGGCTCCCACAAAGAAATGCTGGCATGTAAGAAGTACCAGAGGGGGCATTCCTCTGAGCAACGAGCCAGGCTGTAGAGCAGATGCAGCATCCCCAGTGCAGGGAGGGATGAAATGGAACAAGGCAGGTGTGGCATCCATGGTGTCTGTGCTCTTTCTGACGGAACATGGATGGAGCTTGCTCTTGTTGCTAGGTTAACTCCAGAATTTCTATTTTTAGTACTCTCTATTGCAGTACTTTAAATCTAGCAAAACTGTTATATTCACTGTGGGAAGTCAGAAAAGAAACACTCCATGAAGCCTTTACCAAACATGAGGTAAAAATTAGGCTATTTCGTTCTGAACACTTAATCTCCAAACAGTATCTGTTTTAGAACACAATGTAAATGATAACTCCAAGTGATACAAGGCAGGTAGTAGTCCATGAGAGGTTTACATGCACACATACCTCCAAAGAATGTGGACGTTCCTGTCAAGTTACCAGCACCTTTCTGGTATCTGAACATCCATCCCACTGTTGAGTCATCCTGTATGTGTGCCTGGGGTCCTTAACCAGAAGGCAGGGATGGATCCCAGAAGATGAACTGACCTGTGAAGCCACCGACCACATTAACACTGTTCTGCCATGTCTGGGAGACCCACAGGAAGGGCTGAACTCAGTTTTGGAAGAAACTGGGATAAACAGCACACTGTATGCTGAAGGGCAGATGTGGAAGTGACAAGCAAACCAGCCAGTTTTAACCAACCTCATATGAAAGCTCTCATTTCACTGACAGGGAGGTGCCAGCCTTGGCATAAATCTGGTTTTTGCATTATGTACAATTTTTGTCACAACAGTGCTCTTAAGTAGCACAGATGAACTTCTGGATACTGGAATGCTACCTAAAGAAATTACAAAGCTGCATAAGAAGCATTAACCAAAACCACATGAACTAGAATACTTAGAGATAGAGCTTTCAACATTTTAAAATTGAAGGACACTTGGCTGTAAACATGACTCAATTTTACTCCACAAGTGTGGTTGCTGTGTCATGATAATCATGGCAGTAAACAAACTATTTTGGCTAATTGACCTCTGTCTGGAAAAAAAACAAACAACCAATGTTGTACAAATATCCTCATACATACTAATAGCAGTCTTCAGAAGTACTAAAAGCTGTTCTGTCTCTTAACATGAAAGAGTATCTTGGTCTGCTATAGGAAAGTATAGCCCAAAATTCCAAGTTCAGGTCAGGCTCTGAAGATGGTTTAATAGAAAGCTACAGGAACAGCAAAATCCACCTTACCAGATCACAACAGGTTTGAAATGGAAAGCAGATCTGGGTATTAGAGGTGTTTCCAAGGTACGAAGAACATCTCTCAAAACCTAACACTGAACCTTGACTTTTCTTTAAAAGATGGGAGACACAAGGCTTTGGGTGCTCTGAGGTCATGTTCTCATCTTTTGAAGAGCTTCCCTATTAATAATCAGCTTTGTAAGTGTGAAGTCTAACAGAGGCGTAGCACATGTGTGCATTATCAACACAAGTGCAGCAGACTCCATCTCCTCAGCAAAAATCCAATTCAGGGCCTGCACTCTGTGCCAGTAATGCTGTGGCTCAGCTCACACACCAAAATTTAAGAGCTGTGTTGTCATGCTTGATCTATTATTAGAAACTCAGAAGCCTGTAATTTATGGTGGCCTTTTGCTGCAGAGACAGTTGACAAGCACTACATCTTCTCCTGCCAAGCCAGCACTGTCCCTTTGCTAACTCTGCAAGGCACATCAAATTCACTTGCAGTGCTGTCTGTTTCCAACACACAGAAGACAGGTTCATAAGGACACATGTGAACAGAGAACATAAACAACATTGTGACTGAGAGCAGGAAATACTCCAACGCAACTCCAAGATTCAACACGAGCACATCCAGTGTAAGCTTATAAACTCTAAGACATGCTTTGAAGCAGCCTTCTTACCTAATGAATGCTTCCAAGTTACAACGGGCAATGAATGAATGAATGGAGGCAGCTGCAGCCATGGGGTACTCACAAGCATCTGTCTGATTTCCCCTCCTGTTCAGATGAAAAGCCACAAGAAGCTTTATTAGTTTTGAGAAGAGCAATCCTTGCATCCCATCCATGAAAAAAACGACAGGACAAGAAGCTGACAACAATTCAGGCACCTTCTCTCTTTACTGAAGCAGCTTGAAGGCACCATCCTAAGACAAGGCAGCTTACCCCACACTGCCAATAGCAGGCCATCAGCAGAAACGCCAGGTCAGACGAAACGCAGAAGTGCTGGGAAACAACGGCTGCAGCTGCATGCACAGTGCACCGGCCAGCAGCACAACGCAAACACAAGTCAGTCAATATTTGCATTATCCTTACCACCAGCAGCAGACTTTGCTAAACAACATTCTCCGTAAATACCTAATGTCGTCTAAGAGGCATGGAAAACACGGGAAAACAACCCCAAAGCCTTTTCTCCTGCCCTTCCCCCCCCTTCATTGGCAAGGCTGTCTCCTGGCATAGGGAAGCACTGGAGAGATGAAGAAAACTGAGAGGCCACGCGGCACAGCCTCCTACCACCCACCCAGTCCCCGCCCGGCACTGCCCTGGCTGCACCCTCCCATGGCAAGAAGCAAGACAGGAGCTGCAGCTCCTCAACAACAAAGCACCCAGCCTGCAGCCTCCTCCCTCTTTACGAGCTCCCAGAAGGCAGGTGACAGCCTGTGAAGCCTGGCGTGTGGATCACAAACAACAGCAAGCCGGCTTACAATAGAAGTCCCCCACCTGCCTCCACGCTATTTTCTTTCAATACTCCCTTATGTTTCACTTTCTAAGCAAAGGAATCATCCAAACCTTTACTTCCTTAAGATATCACTGTTCGCTGTCAAAAAACACACTGAACAACTGAACTCTTCCTCATGATAAGCTTGACACCCCTGTTACAGCCAGAAGGAATCAGCACACCCTGGCAGCTGCTCTAACCTCAGAATTTCAGTACTCTTCCCAACACTTCTGTGGCTGCAAGCAAAGTAACTGCTAGTAGCAAAACATCCGCAAATTAATGAGAGAACAGCAACACCTTTTTATAGCAAGAAACACATCAAATACAGTGTTATTCATCAAGATAGCTGCAATGTTCCACAGGCTTCTGAATTTCACAGAGGTTTGGGGTGGTTATCTGTAAGAGCTGAACACTCCCTGCTACCCACACAGCACCTCCTGCACAGCCCTGTCCTACAACCCTGCAGTGCAGAAAGAAGCTTTTACTTCTACACTGCAGATAAAAGCAGCAAAACTGTAGGTATTCTATCCAAAAAGTTACTGGGCATTCTTGTTAGCAAAGCAAAAATCAAGCAGGAGCACTCCTGCTCATACAGTACCCCAGTTAAATTAGTACCCCAGGCTAATGATGCTTCTTCCTTAAGTAACTAAGGTCTCAAAACCACTCAAAGCAGCTTAAACCATGTCAGCTCATGGAAGCAGAAATGTTTATAATAAAAAAAACAACTATCAGGGTTGCAATCGAGCTTGTTCTGTAAATAACAGTTCATCAGTAGTCTGGGGTAGTTACACCAACTGTTATCCAAGACAAACAGCAGCAACACAGCCCTCTGAAAACAAACACTTCGGTAACTGATGAGGTTACACAGCCTCAGCAGTGCAAAGCAGCGAGTATTGGAGCAGGACCCTGCACAGCTGCTTTCCTCTGCAAACCCTTCAACACCAATGTCCTGTGAGGAAGTACTCTGCACAGCTGCATGTAATCCTACTCTAACTAACCCAAATCCACAAACCAACATCAGGGATCTGGAAAACAAAGCAAAATTTTAAAAAATCAAGTGAAGTAATTGTTTCTGCAGCTTATCCTGGTAACACCACGATAAACTGCTAAAATGAAGACATTTAAATCTCACCCCTGACACAGGGTCTCAGCAGGGGATTCTGAGAAGTGGTCAGCAGCAGCTGAGCGAAGCTGGTAGCTGTTTGCTACTTCCCACGCTGCAAAAACAGGTTTTATTGCTACAACCCAACATTATCACACACTTCAGCCACAAAGAAACAACTGCTTCCTCCCATCTGTACATTCTCCTCTCAGTTCTTAACACCAGGAATTAATAAAACAAAACAGCATAAAATCGAGTTTCTAGTAGACAGCTAAAAAACCCCAAGCCCTGGACCAGACCAAACCAAATCCAGCAGAAATGAAGTTCCTGAGAAATAAAAAAGCCTTTCACATAACTAAGCTTGGAAATCCACTGGGATAAAGCAGGAGTTAGGATAATTAAACCTTAACTTTCTAACATTTGGAAAAGGTTTATAGATCTGCCTTTAATAGCTGAAATAATTGTCGCATTAATCACAGCCTCTTGAGGGAATCAGAGTTCAGTGATAGCCACAACCTTAAGGAATCCAGAGTCCATCTGGGGAACTAGGGCAGGAGCCCCTGCACAGAGGCAGGCAGCGCTGGGAAGCTGCTGGGAAGCTCCCAGTTCCATTGCAGAGCATGTTTCAAGACACAGATCAAAAATGCGTTTTTAATCCTCAGTCTCGGAAGATCTAAGCCCATCAGTGTGACTGATGAGCACCACGATTTAGTGTTTTTCCCTTCATTTCTCAAAGCAGAGCCTCTCAAGGGCTTCAGCACATTTCTAGTATGTTTCTGACAAAAGCTCAGCGGACTACAATAGCATTCGGCTGCACATCCTAATGACTGCAGCGGTCCTCGCTGATAAACACCGGCACATTGCCGCTCTCGGCCTCGTTTAGGTGACAAAATTTAGCTATTCCTGTTGTGCTGATGCACTATTTTTAGAAGAAAGCCACCCCCACCTGAACAGCTTTTAGACCAGGAGCGACACTCAAGACTCTTGTTCCCAAGCTCCACAGGTCTTATCTTGCAGGCTTACCCAAACATTACACAGCACAAAACCCCCAACCGATTCTTTCTACAGGATTTCTCGAAGTATTTCAACTCGACTTTCAAACCATTCAAGCTCTCCACGTAAGAGGGAAACAAACCGCCCCATTTTTATACCCCAGTCGCCAGCACCAAGCACCCCCAGCGCCCTGCTCCCATCCGATGTCCTCCTCGCCAGGCTGTTTCGTTTACCCTGCGTGGGGACGTGCAAGCGACTTCAGAGAGGGCACAAGCCGACTACAAAGCACCTCAAACCCGGAGCGGTGTTGAGCTTCCACTCCACCTGGGGCCTCAGCAGACGGCGGCTCTCAGCGGGGAGGGCATTGCCTCTCCCGGAGGTGTCTCCGCAGCTCTCGCTGGAGGAGGGCAGCGCGGCCGGCTCCCAGCGCGGCCCGGGGCGGTCACCCCCGTCGGGCTGAGGCTTTAGGAACGCCACGCGCACACGGGATCCCTGCTAAGGCTCAGGGAGAATTAAGGTCTCCGGGCTCTGCGTGCCGCCACCCCGCCCCGGCCCCTCCGCCGCCGGGAACCCCGCGGCCTCTCCCCGCCCGGCACGGCCACCGCCCCGCAAGGGTGCTCCCCCCGCGCCGCGCCGCCCCACAGCTCACCGCCGCTTCCCTCGCAGGGGCAGGGCCGAGGCCGACCGCAGAGCAGGGGGCAACAGCCGCGAAGAGCCCCGAAGCCTGACGGCCCGCCGAGCTTCCTGGCCACGCCGCCGCCCGCGGAGGGGAGGAGCCGGCGGCCCCCGGCCACGGCCCCGCCGCCCCAGCACGCAGGCGCCGAGCGGCCCCGCGCATGGCCTCACGTGACGGCCGCCGCCATTTCGCAGCGCCTGCCGCGGCCTCGCGCAGCGGCTAAGATGGGGAGGGTGGGCGCTGGACAGCCCCTGCTGGCCGAGGGGGAGCCTGCCCGCGCCGCGCTCTCTCCTGAGCGACCGTGCCTCGGACTCACAGGCCCTTCCCGCCCCGTGCGACTCTGTGCTGCCCGAGGCCGTCGCTGCAATCTGTTGCTTGTTCTCTGCCCTGTGAATTTTGCGAAGTTTCCCGACCCGAAGGAGAACCGTAAGGGTTGGAAAGACGTCTTAAGATCATCGATTTCCAACCGTAAACCCTACAGCAGCACATCCACTGAGCAGTGTCCCCAAGCGTCCTCACACAGGTGTGATAAAAGGAGTGCTGACAGCCTTGCAGAGCAGATGTACATTAGTGTGATAAATGAGACGTGCGAGCTCTGTATAGAGTTGCAAAGAAAACTTTATTACTTTTTAAATGAATAAAACCAAGCAAGCAGCGCTGGGAGCATAGCGCAGTCCCCGCCCACCACTAGCCTGCTCCCGTCAGTTGACATCCCCTCTGCCAAGGTGGGCGTGCGCCTCCATGCGCATGCTCTCTACTCCCGCTGGGGTAAACTCGGTGGTCGCAGGGATGAAGTTCATGGTCTTCCTCAGCATGACCCCGGACTTTGCTCATGCGCGCTGGATGTTTTCAAGGCTTGCAGCTAGCAACAGAGCAGCTTTAGCCAGCATAAGAGGCACACTTTACAGTACAAAGAAACTCGATTTATGCAAAACAAAAGACGCATCTCCTCCCTTTGTTGCTCCACATTGACATGAATCGGATGTATATATCTCACTTGTAGCAAGCCATAAAATAACAAACTTTGTGGGAGGAAGTGTCTGCAGCAACTAGTTGGAGAAACCCTGTGAGGAAGACCCTGCTGGTGCTTATCTCATAACCCTTCAAGGCCACCGGGGAGGGTTGGAGCCAGGGTGAAGAATGAGAAAATGCCTATGTTAATAAACATAGAAATAATTGTAATAGCCCTACCTCTTATTATGAATATGCATGCTCTTGTGACATCAGTTGTGGCTCTCGCCAGCCTGGGGTGTGCAGGATTGATGGAGCCATCCTGCCTGCACCCAGTGCTGTAATACCTATGCCTGCTGCAGAACTCTGCAGGAATTTTGGGGTTCATTTTGCAAGTCGGGTGTCTTGCTTATCTCCAGGCATGGTGACTCCACCACCTTCCTGGGCAGCCTGTTCCAGTGTCTGACCATTCTTGCAGTAAAGAAATCTTCCCTAATGTCCAACCTAACCTTCCCTGGCACCACTTGAGGCCCTTTACTCTTGTCCTATCCCTAGTTCCTTGAGAGAAGTATCAGCAGCGGCAGAGCTGCTTTGAGCCTTTGGGAGGTGCCCCAGGAGCCTTTCCAGGGGTTCCATTTCCCCCAGGCACGGCCCTCTCCTGCTCAAGGCAGGCTTTAAGAAAGCAGCTGCACCGCTGTGCGGAGGAAAGGCTCTGCCTTTTCAGCCTGGAGGTCAGAAAATCCCCTGGAGCAATGTTCCCCCTCTACAGCCTTGTGGTTTTGGCCCCTCAAGGCAAGCCTCAGCCAGCCCTAGGCTGTGGGTCACCAGGTGGACGCTTACTGCAGAAGGAGGTGGAGGACAAGCAGCTTTTACTGATTTTTAGCTAACCATCGGCCAAAACGGGCCCATTCTGAACAGCAAAGCACATCCTTGCTGCCTCCCTCTTCTGCTAGGCTGCTGGGTCCTGTGTCCAAATCAGAGATGTCAAAAGTGCACCTCTAATTTAACCAGAACATAACCAGAACGAATGCTGTAGGCTTTATCTCTGCAGAGATGCTGCCTAACAGCTCATCTCCAGTCACTGTTTCTCTACAGCTGTAATTATAGCTGGAAATTTGATTTTTTTTAAAATTTCCAACTGCTACAAACCACAACCATGGATTTCCTGGCTTTTATGTGGGGCAATAATTAGCCAATAACAAGGCTCTGTGACATCTTTTTTTGTGGAGAGATAATACTAAACATGTGAAGCATTGGAGTGGGAGGTTACATCTGCCCTCTATGAAAGCAACGGTGGCAAAGTGCAACTGTTTGTGCCACATCAGAACAAGTGGCACAATGGCAGAGCACACAGAATTAATGAGGTTGGAAAAGACCTCTAAGATCATCAGTCCAACCTATCACCTAACCCTTTGTCAGGGACTGGGGCAATTAGGTACTGNATAGGCTTGCTCTATCCTTTTTTGGGCAGATCACGGGCCCTGCACAAGGCAATCATGTGCCCCCTAGCAACCACAGGTGATGGACAGACCCCGGACCCCAGACTTAGTGGCGCCAGGTCCTTTGTCCCTTTTGCCGCGGTTGCTCTCCCCAAAACAGAAGGAGAGAGAGCAGAAAAACATGTCTGCATAAGCCAAGACATTTACAAGCCTAATTTGGCCTGTCCAGGCCTACCACGACACCCTTCTAATTAACTAACCCATGGCACCAAGTGCCTCATCCAGCTGCAGACTAAATCAATTTAGTTCAGAAAAGCTGCCAAAAAAACCTCTATGATTCTTGACTGTTTCATTCAGACCTTAAAGGAATTAGGAGGTTAAGTGCAGGTATTTTTTTCAGATCTTTTTGTTCCTGGTCTGTGATTTTTTTTCAAGGGAGTTTTTCAGTAAATAGTGCTACAAAAAGCACCCTTGGCTCAGGAGTCACTGTCTGTAGGCAGGAGCAGAGGCTAGATTGTAAACAGAGATTACTGCAGATTTGCAGCTAGTGTCTAAATCCACCAGCCATGGGTTTCTCTGGTGCATTGCCAATAACCTTTGGGCTGCTCTACAGGAACAGACTCAAATGTAGTCAAGAAAGATTCATAGAGTCATCTGTGGGGCTTTCTGTATAGAAGAGTTTCCTCTTTTGATCTAATCTGCCAGAGATTGTGCAGCTAAATAAAATGAGGCAAAGAGGAGCACGCAGATCTGATCTGTGCACTCATTCTTGCTCTGAAATGCTTACAGGTTTATATGAACAACAAGAAATCTCACCAAATCAGCTGCAGATTTGTCAGCACTGGAAGGAAATAAGCACAAACATGGGCACACACACACCAGCAACTGCTATCTGTTACTTGTCTTCCAGGTATCAAACAGGTGCCTGGCACAGAGCTGCTGCCCATGGCTCCAAATCCTTCAGCTCATAGAATCAGTCAGGGTTGGAAGGGACCACAAGGATAGCCAGTTCCAACCCCCCTNCTTTTCCAGCACCTCCATAGCCCTCTTGTCCCACGGGCTCCAGAACTGGATGCAGTACTCCAGGTGGGGTCTCACTGGTGTGGAGTAGAGGGCAGGATCACTGCCCTCACCCTGCTGCCCACACTCATACTCAAGGTGCAAGGAGCTGAAGGCAAACTGCAGCACTCCTTACCTAACCCATTTCCATGGGCTACCCAAGGCATTCAGGACTTAAAAGTCAAGCTTAGCCCTCCTCCTGGGGACAGACTTACAGAGATGCTCTACTCACATCTCATGTTCTTGGTGCTTAGAGGAATACTTTGCAGAATCATCCATGATATACTGGTTCTCAACTTTGATCAGCGGTGAGATTCGTATTCTTTTATCATTTGGCTTTGAAATAGTAACAAAGACAACCAATTTGAGTAACCCCCTGAGTGAATTAGTGCAAGCAAGCTTTCAGGAAAGAAATTTGCTGAGGCCGAAGAACAGCCACGTGTCAATTCACAAGCAGCAGGACATACACCGGGAGGATTTACAGCAACTGTGTGGCAAGTTGAAGACAAATCTCTTGAGATTATTGGCCATTTCTTAACTAGTCCTTAACAGGAGGAGTCCAGAAGTGGTAGGAGAGAGCTGGGAGGGGGAGAGCAAAAGAAATTAAGTCAAGGCTGTTTATCGTTGGTTCAGATAGGAAATGCTGCAGCATCTGTGCTGTGCAGCAGCCCTTCATACCAACAGCTCTCCCACAAAGAAACCCCTGCCAGCTTGTTTGCTGTGCTAATGAGCACAGCTGAGTTCCATAGCAGGGCTTCAGCATTTCAGTGCAAGCCCTGCTTCATTTTTGCCCTTACCACAGTGCTAGCAAATGCACACAACCAAAGGATGGCTGCACGCTTGCCATCTCGAGCTCCTGGCAGAGAGCATGGTGCTGGGCTCTGCCTGGAGGTTCACACAGGCACCGTCACTGCCCTGCTGAACAACACTGGGACCCAGGCCAGCTTCTGTGCCAAAGCAGCTGTGTTTGGCCTGCTGTGCTGAGACCACTAAGTGTGGCAGCTTTTCCTTTTAAAAGCTTCTTTTTTAGAAACCTGCATCTCACAAACACACTGGAAAGACAGTGCCAGGCTGAATTCAGAATTAATGACTCAAGCTCTGTGATCAGACACTGCAGCTCTGTCTAAAACTGAGCTGTGCAGACTAGCACAGCAAGTGATGATCGTGCCCAGAAAGTAGGTTAGTGTGTTATGCTTGCTGGAGGCTTGGACACCAGCTGCTGCACAAGCAGGCAACAAGGAACAGAAACCATTCATCTTTTGTGAACCTTTCTACGATCCATACTGACTCTGACATAAAATTAGTGGCAGCAATACCTTGTCCACATGCCTGTTTGCCAATGCCTGCCTTCATAGCACAGCCAAAACCTGAGTCTTTATGAGACTATATTTAGCTTTCAGAAATACAGTAACAGGCTAACATTATCTCCTCAGAAATAAATGAATCACTGGAGGGAGTAGCTCCTGGCATGTTGTAAACCTGTCCTTTGGTTTGATGGTGTGAGGATGTTACACTTGCTTTTTATATATATATATATGCTAGATACTTCTTTTGGACAAAATTGATAACAGGTACAGTTAACAGTGCTTAAGTGCAAAACAAGTGTAAGGAGATTGTTGACACAGATGCTGCTGCCATGGAAAGAGCCACCACAAAGACATATCAATGGTCTTTAACTTGTCTAAAAATAAATTCTTTAGACTAGAGCTGCTGCAGTCCTGTGGTATGATACAGGCATGTCATTAAAATCTCATTAGACCAATATGGTTCACTCTCTAAATGGGGTAAAAAGGTTAATATATACATATATATATATACATACACACACACATATGCCATCTCTGTCTAGTAGAGAGCAGTTTTTCAGTCATTAACTTTCTGAGGAAGCTCTCAGCCAGGGCATCACAAAGGCTGGCTGACAGCCCAGGGGTCCTGCAGCAGGGGCCTCACCTAGCAGGTCTGGAGAAGGCAACCAGGTTCAACCAAGAGTCTACATGGTGAGCCAAGTCCGAGGTGAAGATCCCTGTCCAGGCACAAGGGTGGCAGCATCCACAGACCAGCACTCCTCCAGCATTACTCAGCCAAGGGCTGAGCTTAAATGGGCACCTGGGCCCTTGGGCTGAGGGTGTGGGTGAGGTCCCAGGTGAGGCTGCTCAGGGTCATTAATACTGATGAGGGGATTAATGTATTAGTGCCCTGACACTTTCGATAGGAGACAGCCCACTAATCCCTAAAGCACAGGTTGGTTCGGCCTCTGAATCTCATCCCAGCAGCATCACAAAGAGATTGCCAGCTCATTTGAGTTCTCTTTCTGGGTATTGATGATTGTCATTGCTGGGAAAAAAATAACGAGATCCTCTGATTCAGATTTTTTGTGGTGTTGGCTGTTTGATAAATCCCGCAGTGGGGCTGAGTGGAATGATGAAAACCTCAGAGGTTTCTGTATCTGCTTGGGTTCCGATGAGTGCCTTTGAGTTGAGCACGCAGTAAATTGTCACCTATAACAACCTGCTCTAACAAACAGACCAACAACAGCCCCACAGGCTGTCCAACCTAGGCAGCTGAAGATTTGATCTGATCAGAAAACCAGCTGATAATAAAAAGAACTGATAATCAGGCAGGAGCTGAAGTAGCAGCAGGCATTTTGAGCGTCAGTGCTAGAAGAAGCTTGGTAGGTGTATGGCTGACTGTAGCTCAGGCTGCCTGTGGAGGCTGCAGAACTCGGGGGCATTTCAGAGAAGCAAGCAAAATGTGGGTCAAGGATGGTCTAGACATACAAAACTCTGCTTCAGTGACCATTTAAGTTGCCCTTCAGCCCCATGGTTCAGCCACTCATGCTCTGTGTGACTCCTTTTTCTGCTACTGGCAGGTGCCCACTTTTCCCATGGATTTGAGAAAATCTGTTCACACAGTTGGGAGGAGAAAATTCCTCTGCCAGGAAGGAAAACTCCAACAGTAATCAAAAGGATTTTGGTCAGTTTTGACCAATATAGAAGAGAGATTGATTGGTTTCCTCCACTCTCTTTTGATTCTGTCTGTGGGTCCTGGGTTTCATGGATAGACAAAATAATCCTAGAATGGCTGAGGTTGGAAGTGACCTCAGAGATCATCTACTCCAACCTCCCTGTTGAGAGGCAAGGATGTCTCTCAACTAGAACTGGTTGCCCAAGGCCTTATCCAAGCTGGCCTTGGACACCTCCATGGAGGAGGGATCCACAACCACTCTGGGCAACCTATTCCAGGGTCTCACCACCCTCCTCCTGAGGAATTTCTTACTAAGATCTGGTCTAACCCTACTCTCCCTCAGCTTGTCCTGTGGCTAGACAGCTTTGTGAAAAGTCCTTCTCCAGCTTTCCTGTAGGCTCCCTTTAGGTACTGGAAGGCATCACTAAGGTGCCCCTGAAGTCTTCTCATGTTTTAGTTTTAACATCTTTCTCTACCTTTTTTGACTCATGTTTGTGAGAAATCCTTTCCAGAGACACATTTCTGTTAATTGTTTTCTGTACCATGCACAGCTGGTGTAGAATTCTATGTTTGAAACGTTAGATCGCTGGCAAGTGAACACGAGAGTGCAGAACTGGGGTGTTCCCTGCCCTTTGAATTGTTTCTTTGCTCGCTAACGATGTGGAGTTTAAAGGTGGATTTGGGGGTTGCTATAGCAGCGCTTGGCCACAAGAGGGAGCGCGTGTATCAGCCGCCAGCAGCTTCAGTTTATGTTTCCAGTTATGTTTCTATTTACATTTATATTTATATGCATATTTATATACATTTATATGGGTACTTAGACTTTGTTTAGATTTCATTTAGATTTATAATGTTTGCATTCATATATTAAAACTGAGGACTCTAGAGAGTAATGAAGAGAATGTACTGGGATAGATGCATGCGTGAGAGACACGGAAGCGTGCATGTATAAATCTAGATGCATTTATATACCCACACCTTTTGGTAACCAAGGAAGAGAAACCATTCATAGAAATAAGGAGCAATCATAGAATCACAGAATGCTCTGGGTTGGAAGGGACCTCCAAAGCTCATCCAGTCCAACCCCCTCTGCACTCCGCAGGGACATCCTCAACTAGATCAGGTTGCCCAGAACCCTGCCCAGCCTCGCCTTGAATATCTCCAGCAATGGGGCCTCAACCAGCAGCAGGGATTTTCTTTGCCAACAGTTCTGAGCAGCTTTAGTGTTAACCTTCTGTTTTCAGACCAGAATCACCTTTCACCTTTGCAGAGAGTCCTTTACCAGCCACAACTTGGCAGCGCTTGGGATCTGTCCCAGAATTCATCCTGTTGCATGTATCTGCATGTCGTTAACTGTATTCATTAAAGGAGAAGCCTCAAATGCTAATTGACTTTCATTTTCTGCCCGTGGCAGCAGCATGGATCATGTCCAATCTGCTCAAGACTTGTTTTTCTACAATAAACAAAGCTATAAACCCAGAACTTTCTAAGCTGAGAGTCAGCATTGCCCTCAGAGCATGGTGTCACACTTCTTCCTGTGCTGGTGCTCCCACCGATGAGGCACTTGGCCAGCAATCCTGCTCATGGGCTTGCAGGCTTGCAGGGCTTCAAGAAAACGCCTCAGAAATGCCCCTCATAAACAGCCCCATAAACATGGGACCTTCTCTTGGCAGACTTGCTGCTGTTTCTGGCCAGCTGCTGGAGAAGACAGCCTGTGCACACTTACAGAAAACCTCTGGCAGTCCAGCTGCCTTTGGGTCTGGATTTGTTGATCTGGGGGCTGTAGATGCTCAGAGTGGTTGGTTTCCTGGGAATTGAGTGATTTAGCTTGTGTCACCCCTGGGCTGCAGCTGGTCCCTAACACAGGTTCATTAAGCCCTGCTGTCTACAGCACATGTTGCTCTGCTTCAGCTTGTCCCAGGGCTGAGAAGCTCTTGCAGACCCCCTGCACTGTGCCAGCATGAGCTGTACCACAGGGAAGGGCTGCAGCATGCAGCCCTGCTTGGTTTGTCTCTCACCTGTGTCATGTGCATTTTGCACAGTTCCCATTTTGTCCTCTGACCTTGTGAGTCCTTTAGTTCCCTTCAGCTTTTCTTGCTGTAGCTGCTTCTCTTCCAGCAGAGCACCATGAAGAACATCCCCACCGTGGCTGGTGGCCTCACCACAGATGCAGAGGGGTCCATGATGTGGCACAGCGAATTTGAGGCCCTCGAGAGAAGGGAAAGGTGCCCTGTGCCATGGGCTGATTCCTAGAAGAACTGTGAGGTGTTTCAGTTGGGTGCAGGTGTTTGGGGATGCTTCCAGAAGCAAAGAGGAGATTCAGATCAGATGGTTCTTGTTTATGCAATGCAGACAGAAAGCAGCTTTGCTAACCAGAGCTTGCTTGCTGAACCACAAATGCCATGGCTGGCTGGCAGGTTGATAGATGATAGGGCTGCTGGTCTTGAAACTTCTAAGAACAGCTTACATGGAACTAATAATTGTCTCTAATCTGCACATCAGGTTTATTAAATGATCCAATTATTAATTTAATTGCACCACACCTGCATACCATTATTGTTCTGTTTGTTTAGTTTGATGGGCTAGGAAAGTTTGCACAATCTGATGGTGGAGATGTTAAAAGTCTGGGGTGGCTCCAGGAGAACTCTAAATCATCAGTTTAGACCTCAAGCCAGGAGTACAGTCATGGACATGTCTCATGCTGTTGGGACTTACGTGGTACCACGGCCTGGATGGAGGCTCAAACACTGCCACGAAGGCGAAGACCCCCTCAGGCCCTCGAGGGTGCTGGTCCTGGTTCTGGGCTTGGTTTGTGTCTCAGCGTGCTTTGAGGTGACACTTCCTAGTGCATCTGTGTCTGCTGGTGGTAAATACAGCCTGGCAAAGAGCTCTGTGAGAGGATACTCTGGTTGTTCCAGGAGGCTGGGCTCTGGCCACTCTCAGCCTTATGGATTAATCTGCCTTCAGTGCTCCTCCAGCAGGGTCAAGAATGTTGGTAGGAGTCACTGCAGAAGTCTGTTACCAGAGGGCGAAATAGAACCCGAGTGTGGTGATAACCAAACTCCATTTCACAGTGGGGCCAGCAGCAGGAGCCTGTGGCAGGGGCTGCTTGATTCCAAGACTTGCAGGAAAATTTGATTTGGAACAAAAAACTAGAAACAAACAAAACCCCAACCCAACCAACCAAACAAAACCCCAAACCAAAACCCATTTAGCTCTGATTCTTTTCCTCACAACACCTCCTTCAAACCCTGGAGGTTGTCAGTTTACAGGTGCCAGAAAGGAAAACCACTTCCATAAGGAGTGTGACAATGTCAGTGGGTACTGCTTGGAGGTATTTCAGTCTGGGGGACACAAGCATTTGGACTCGATGGTCTTGGAGGTCCTTTCCAGCCTGGGTCAGAGGTCTTCATGGTTGGGCTCAATGATCTCTGAGGTCTTTTCCAAACCAAACAATTCTATGATTCTGTTCTACTGTAGGTTAAATTTAGTATGAAGAACATCCAATGGAATGCTTTTCAGGCTAAATACAGCACAAGGTCTGACTAGATCTTGTGAAAACTCATTTTCAGTCCATCTGTGGTGTTTCCCATGCCACACAGGGCTTGTAAGGAGTCTCAGCCATGCCAGGTTTCCTCTCAGCATTGGTAAACCTGGAGAGGTTGAAGCATGTTGCCGCAAGAGCTTCTGCAGGTGCTGAGTGATGCCTTTAATGAGTGCTCTTGGAACTGCTCTTGGTGAACAGATCCACTGTGAGCTGGCACAGGCTCCCTTCTTCATCCCAGCTGTGTGAAGAGTCAGATGGAAGGAGGAGGGCTCTTTTTAGGCTGGACAGGTTTCTGTCCTGCACAGCCCTGTGGTTCCTGCCTCAGGAGGTGTTTCAGCATGGACAGGCTGATCCAAAGCCCCAGGAACATGCTCCATAGTCCATATTTTGTAGTCACTGACCACCTCCCGGGGACAGCAGGTAGCAAAGTTGTCAGCACTGGTCAGGATCTTCTAACTGCCACTTGCCTGGAGAACTCTTGCACCTTCTGTTGGTGTTTTAGCCAGTCTAAAAGTGTGCTTTGCTTAGGGCAGGAATGCTCTGGTTTGACTCAGTACACACTGAATGGCTTTGTAAGGAATTTGTGTTGAGGGGAATGACCTCTTCTGGGACAGGACGTTGTGAAAAATATCTCTAGCACCAAACAAGGAGCAGCCTGGGCTGCCATGTGCCTCTGCTGCCTGTGCTGCTCTGCCCCACTCCAGCAAGACCTCACCTAGACTACTGTGTCCAGCTTTGGATCCCTCAGCACATAAGGACATGGACCTGTTGGGGAAGGTCCAGAGAAGGCCACAAATAATGACCTGAGGGCCAGAACCCTTCTGCTGTGAGGCCAGGCTGAGACAGTTGGGGTTGTGCAGCCTGGAGAAGAGGAGGCTTCAGGGAGACCTTACTGAAAGATGGGGACAGACTTTTTAGCAGGGCAGGACTTGCTGTGACAGGACAGGGGGTGATGAAGTTGCTGAGGCAACTCCTCTTTAGGGCTGCTTGCTTCTAAAGAAGTGACAACAATTAACTGCATCTGTGCACTTCTATGCTGGGAGCACCACAGCCTTGCTGCTTCTGCCCTTATCCTGGCTGCATTGACACTCTCAGGCAGCCCAAAGAATTTGCATGTGAGCACAGACAGGTGAGCCACAAACAGCCTGGACCTAATGAAGACAGTGTCCTCTGTACCTCTGCACACCCAGAACTGGCACAGCTTCCTTTGGTGGGCTCTGTTCTTGGGCAGGAAAGTGAGACCCATGCCCATGTCCCATCCCATGAGGGTAGTGGAACACTGGACCAGGTTGCCTAGGGGAGGTCATTGGGGTCCCATCCCTGGAGATAGTCAAGGTGAGGCTTGAGAGGACTCTGGGCAACCTGATCTAGTTGAGGATTTCCCTGCTGACTGCAGAGGGGGTTGGACTGGGTGACCTTTGGAGGTCCTTCCAACCCATTCTATGATCCTGTGACTTCTAATCACATCGTGTTGCTGAAAATCCCTCATGGGCTTGGGGGTGTCTAAGCCTTGAGGGTTTCCTTTCTGGTGCATTGTGCTGCAGAGTGTGATGTCAGGCAGGTGGAAGCCCAGTGAAATGAAAGCAAGAAGCTTTTTCTGCCACTGTGGAACAATCTTGTGTCTCTCTGGCTGATTGATATCCTGCCTGAAGTCAGTGTGGCACACAGCAGCTCTCCCACAGGCTGCTTGCAAAGTCAGAAGTAAGCTGATCATTATCTGCACCTTCTCACTCATGGTTTCCTTCATTTTGCTCTCTTACAATTCCAACGTCGTGGGGAGGTGGGGGGAACTCCCCTCACTCCTGCGCTTCTTGTTGACCTATTAGCCCTGGAAAATACTCAGCCTGAGAGTTGTCGAACTAAAACCCATCAATGCTAACTCAATAAACAAAACAGGGGCATCTGTTTTCATGTCAGGCCTCCTGGTGATGCTCTCTCTGACATGAGTAAGAAGAAACCTCAGTGATAGGAAGGTGATTGCCTCTCTCTGCTCCTTGCTCAGGAAGCCTCATTGGGAGCACCGAATCCAGCCTGGGGGCCTCCAGCACAAGAACCACACAGACCTGTTACAGTGTGTCCAGAGGAGGCCACAGCAAGGATGTGAGGGCTGGAAGCCCTCTGCTGTGAGTCCAGGCTGAGAGAGTTGGGCTTGTCCAGTCTGGAGAAAAGGAGAAGGGGAGGCTCCAGGAGGACCTTGTTGAGAGCTTTCAGTACTGAAGCAGAGCCCGTAGGAAAGATAGGAAGGGACTTTGCACAGGGCATGCAGTAGCAGGACAAGGAGGGGGTAGCTTTAAACTGAAAAGAGTTTAGATTTGGATTAGATACTGAGTAAGAAATTCTTTACTGTGAGGGTGGTGAGACACTGGAATAGGTTGCCCAGAGAAATTGTGGATACCTCATCCCTGGAAGTGTTCCAGACCAGGCTGGATGAGGCTTTGAGCAACCTGGGCTAGTGGGCAGGGGGTTGGAGCTAGATGATCTTGAAGGTTCCTTCCATTCTGACCCACTCTGTGATCTGTGATTTCACATGGAGAGGTATCTTTAACCTAGTTTCTTGCATACCAGCACTATTTTTTTTTTTTTTTTGGTGATAACCTGGTAGAAGCTTAGGATTGTTTCAGGTATTGCTACACAAGTAGGTTTAAGATAGCAGAAGTAACTCAGACACATTGTGCATCTAGAAATATCTCTGAGTTTTGAAGCCCACATGTGAGTCAGGGAAAAAGACCAACGTGGCAGTCCTGGTGCTCTGTTGGTGAGGAGTTTGCCTTCTCTTTGCAGCCCTTTCACACCTCTCGTTGCTGGGCTCTGATCCGTTGTGTCTCCCAGCAGGAAGGAGACAACATCTATCGTGTCTCCCAGCAGCGGTGTGAAGGCTCAGGAGTGTCCACACTAGTCCCTGTGAGACAACAAGAGCTGGCAGCTTGGACTGGTGCTGGGTGTGCAGCTCCCCCTGCAGAGTGTGCCCCGGTGAAGGTGCTGCAGTTCATAGGTCACCAGCACAGGGACAGGGATCTGCTGGAGAGGGTCCAGGAGAGGGCTGTGAGGATGCTTAGGGGACTGAGCACTGCCTGGTGAGGAGAGGCTGAGGGACCTGGGGCTGCTTAGTCTGCAGAGGAGAAGACTGAGAGGGGATTTAATCAATGTTTATAAATCTCTGAGGGCTGGGGGTCAGGAGAGGGGGGACAGGCTCTGCTCACTGCTGCCTGGGATAGGACAAGGAGCAATGGATGGAAGCTGCAGCACAGGAGGTTCCAGCTCAGCACAAGGGCAACTTCTTGCCTGGAAGGGTCCCAGAGCCCTGGCACAGGCTGCCCAGAGAGGTTGTGGAGTCTCCTTCTCTGGAGCCTTTCAAGGCCTGCCTGGATGTGTTCTGTGTGCCCTGAGCTGGATTGTCTGGTCCTGCTCTGGCAGGGGGTTGGACTGGATGAGCTCTTTGGCTCCCTGCTAACCCCTGACATCCTGTGATCACTGCCTCCATCAGAGATGCACCTTAGGCTCCTGGGAATTTTCACTTTAATTTTTGGATGTTTACTTGACTGAACCAGAGTGGGAAAACAACAGACAAGATAGGAAGGGGATATCACAGAACCATAGAATGGTCTGGGTTGGAAGGGACCTCCAAATGTCATCCAGCCCAACTCCCTCTGCAGTCAGCAGGGACATCCTCAACCAGGTTGGGCTGCCCAGAGTGCCCAGCTGTGGGGATGTACAAGCTTATCTGGGGGCACAACCAGAATGGCAGTGGTAGTCACTTTGGGTTTAGCCTTTCCAGTAGCCCTGCCTGATATTCTGGATGGTGCCACTTGTGTCCTGGTGCTGTCAGGCCCTGGTGCGTGCTGAGCGCTGCAAGCCAACGCTGCCAGTCTGCAGGCAGCTGTAGGAGGCAGAGCAATGACTTCTGTCTCCCCAGACTCTTGTTTCTTGCTTTTCTGTAAAGCTAGGCTTGTCCACATGCCTCAGGAGGGTGTTGTGAGGATTAGCCAGATAAGATCAGCTGCCTTCTACACATGTGTCAAACTGCTTTCGAATGTGATTTATGGCTGGGAAGCATTTGAATGGCAGCCCAGTGCCTCTCCTTCCCACAGCATGGTATATGCCAGGCTTGTTCTTACAGAGGTGCAGGAGACTCAGGGGAAAACAAGAACATACCAGATGCACTGGGACAGCTCTAGCCCCCCCAAAACCAGCTTCTCAGCCAGGGTTTGCTGATATCATAGAATCACCAAATGGTCCGGGTTGGAAGGGACCTCCAAAGGTCATCCAATCCCTTCTGCCTTCAGCAAGGGACATCCTCCACTAGATCAGGTTGCCCAGAGTCTTGTCCAGCCTCACCTTGAATATCTCCAGGGATAGAGCCTCAATATGTCATTGAAGACAGCTTCTTGTTAGACCATTGACACCACTTAGGGCTTGGGCTGGTCCTGCAGAAGGTCATGGAGTTAAATCAGGAATATCAGACTGGGAACACATCAGATTTGGCTCTGCTGCTGTACTTCTGCTTTGATAAACATCATAACAGAGACTTGAGGGTATAAAGCTGTCCTAGCCAGGTTTCTGAAGGCAGCAGTGGAAGTTTTGTAGCAGCCACGAGCCCAGAATAAGGCTGATGCTGCTTGTGTTCAAGGCCAGGGGCACTCTGGACAGATGAGTCCAAAGTGTGCCTAGTTTTTCATTCAGCTAGCATCCCAAACCCAAAGGGTGCTTAGGAGAAACCTCTCTGAGTTGCCTTGGACTAGAAACTGCAGGAAGACCTGAAAATGTGAGAAGGGCAAAGCAGCTGTGTTATTGCTGGGTTCCACCTGTGTCACTGCTACCACAGGAGCAGTCCTTTGTATTTCAGTAATTCTGATCCTTTTCTTACCCTGTTTGAAGCAGGTGGCAGAAACACAGCAAGAAATGCCCCTGGTTTGCTATCTATTGCATACATTGAACTCCCTTTCTGTATCTCTATCAGGTGATATCTTCTGCAATCTGGTGCTGTCTTGTGCCCCCAGCCCATATTAGTGGAAACCTTATGACTGACAACATGCAGCTGAGTTTTCCTCATGCTTTTGACCCATCACTGTCACACTGTGCGCTGAGACCTGCAGGGGAATGGTGTGCCTGGGTCTGCTCCTTGCAGACAAATCTACCACACTCCAGTGGAGGTGGTGAAGAAATGATGTGTGCTTGGAGGCCTCCTGAGATCCTCCATCTCAAAAGCAGCCCTGTTCCACTTTCTCATTTCTTTTGGTCCTCTTTGAGGCACAAAGGAGACGAAATCTGACCTTCTCTAACCTGTTTGGGCTTTTCCCTTGTGCAAAGAGATCTAAGAAACTGCTACTGGAATAGGTGAGTGAAATAAACATCTCCCCTTTTATGTTGTTTCCCCCCCACCCCAGCAATTGTCTCCTTTTGTGTCTTCTGTTCTGTTGGACTGAGTAGAGAGGTGATGGAGAAGCATATCTCAGCTCATGGCACTACAGAAAGATCTTCAAGTCCTGAGGAAGATAGTTCTGTGATTCATGGCACTGCAGAAAGATCTCCAAAGACTAAAAGGAGAAAATTCTGTGATTCATGGCACTGCAGAAAGATCTCCAAAGACTAAAAGGAGAAAATTCTGTGATTCATGGCACTGCAGAAAGATCTCCAAAGACTAAAAGGAGAAAATTCTGTGATTCATGGCACTGCAGAAAGATCTCCAAAGCCCAAGAAGGAAACCATTGTCCACCACACCTTCCAGATAGACAAGGCTATGAAGAACTTCTGCTTAGCCCTGGGTATGGCCTTGCTTTTGTGTGTTAAGATGTTCCTGAGTTCTTTGCTACTGAATGTTTAGAAGACAAACAAGTGGCTATGGGCAGGAAAATCTGCAACCTTGCAAGAAGGAAGCTAAGCAACTTCTTGATGGGGTGCAGATGTTATCAAACAATGCAGAAAGAAAACTCAAGAGGATCTGCATCAGCCTCAGGTCTGGTGCTACAGAGGGGTCAGAGTGTGTGCACTTGGCTGTAGCATCTCCTGCGAGTGCAGTTGTTGGAGCAGAGCTCTGCAGAAGCATTTTGGCACCCACTGGTATGAACCCAACTTGCCCAAAGCTTTCACCAAGCACAAAACACATCAAAGGAAGACTCATGAGTGCTTCTGGTGCTCATGTAAATGATGGCTTTATTGGCTTAGCAGGTGTTCTTTCTACCTTTCCTAGTTCAGGTGGGCAATAAATACAATAAATAACTCTTCTGTTCCCATTTCTTACTGGGGGGGGTTGGGTTTTTTAAAAAGGCTTTTGAAACCTCGAGATTTATTGATTCCTTGGTAGGTTGCCTGGATTTTATCCAAAAATTCCTTCACATTTCCCTTGGTCTTGTACTGACATTGATCCCCACGGGCCAGGCTCTGTGATGGAAGGAAGAACAAAGAGTTACCAAAGATGTTAGCAAAAGCAAAGGCCTTGCATGAAGCAATGAAGGCAGCCTTTGGAGCTGAGCAGGGAGTGCAGAAACAGCCCCTACAGGGCTGCTCTGTGGCAGTCAGTGTGAGAGTGGCTTCTCATGCTGACTCAAGGAGATGTCAGCTGGACTGTGCTGGAGTTACAGCTGAAATCACAGAATCACAGAATGCTGGCAGGGACCTCTGGGGATCATGCAGTCCAACCCTCCTGCTAAAGCAGGGCACCCATAGCAGCTTGCCCAGGAGCACAGTGTCCAGCTGGGGTTGGAAGCTCTCCAGAGACAGGGACTGCACAGCCTCTCTCTGCAGCCTGCTCCCAGCAGCACTGCCTCCAGCACCCTCACACCAAACAAGGTTTGCAGTTTGTTTAAGTGGAACATGATGGGCTCCAGTTTGTGCCCATTGCCCCTTGTCCTGTCCTTGTGCACCACTGACAAGAGTCTGGCCACATCCCCTTGCCCCCCAACCTTTAGCTGTTGCTGAGCATTGCTCAGATGCCCTCTGGGGCTGCTCTTTTGCAGGCTCTCAGCCCAGGGCTTTCAGCCTTTGCTCCTCACAGAGCTGCTCCAGGCCCCTCAGCAGCTCTGCAGCCTCTGCTGGACTTGCTCCTGCAGTTCCCTGCCTCTCTTGAACTGGGGAGCCCAGAACTGAACCCAGTACTCCAGTTCTGGCCTCACTAGTGCAGAGCAGAAGGGAAGGAGAACCTCTTAATGCACCTAAATAATTTAAACCAGACAGTTTCAACATAGAAGGTAGAGCTGGGTAAGAGCAGGGCCATGGATCTCCTCCCTGTTCCAAGCCCATTCCAGCAACGTTCCCTTAGCAGGTGTGAAGCTGGTGTGAGGGAGCTGTTGGCACCACAGCACCAGCATTCTCCTCTTTCACTGAACTGCACAGCAGTTCTGCTCAGCATGCCAAAAAAGGGTGTCTGAGGACCCTGAGAAGAGGCAACAGGGGATAAAGGAACCTCTTTGAGCATCCTCACAGGTTTGAAGATGCTACAGGTCACAGCAATATCTCATGGCCAAGCATCCTTGGAGGAACTGCAGCTTAGGTAGCGTCACTGCTCCCAAGAGGAGGATGTCTCTGCCTGAGTGTCCCCAGCCACGTGCCTGGTGCACATCTCTGTGGCTTCACCTCATCATTTTTTAAGTGCAGAAATGCAGTTTGAGAAAGACAAAGAGAAAAGTCACTTCAGTAGAGCTCCTCCCAGAGATTCTCATGCTAAAGGGCTTTGGAGAAAGCAAAGGGTGCAGTGGGGCAGAACCCACCTCCCTGCTTCCTCTGCTGATTTTAGGAGCTGCCCAGTGCCTAAGTGTGTTGTAGTCACCATTTCTGACTGCACCAGAGGGCAAGTGCATAAAACCCATTTGACAGCATTCAAACACTTGGCTGCAAATGTTGGAATTACCACCAAAAAATATTAAATCCTTTCTTTTGTAAAAGATGGAGAGAGGTCAATAGACAAGCAGAAGAAGTCTTACTTCACAGAGGTTTCTATCCAGCTGGATCTGGAAGGTGAGGTTAAGCCACTCGATGACTGTGTTGGAGGAGAAGTTGTTTCTCAGCATGTACTCAGTCCCCTCCACAAAGCAGGCTAGTTCATGGCCAGGCTGGTCAGTGGAGAAGGCATTAAAGGAAGCTCAGCTGCAGTTAGAGATTTATCCACAGAAGGAAGAAAGGCAAATCCCTGCACGGGGCAGCACGCCCCGAGCAAACCCAGTGTGGTTTGCATCCTACTGAACACTGCCACCAGAGCCTGGGGGGCTGTAAAGCACCAGATCATCCTGCCTGCCCTAGCAGACACCTGCCAGGGCTCTCAGAATACCTCCAGCTGGGAAAGGAGCCTCTTGGCAGAGCAGCTTCAGCTCCTGCTGGGCTTCACCATACCTGAGGAGGCTTACAAAAGTGAGGTAGTGATGGTTCCTGAGCTGAGCATCTGAGGCCTGACCCCTGTGGCGCAGCTTCACTCAATACTTAGGCACCCAGCCATAAAATGAGGTCTTGCAGAGGTTTTCAGAGCAAGAACCTGGATCTTTTGACTTGTAGGTCAAGCCCACAAAGGACTTTTACCTGATCTTGGGCTTGGTTGTAAATGCACAGATAATGGGAAGACTTCTGCTTCCTTCCCCACCCCTGTTCCTCAGGCCCAGCTTTGCTGCCACTTATGCATTAAAACCTTCCTTGTAAGCAAAAGCAAAGGTTATGTAAGGAGCAAAGTGAACAAACTCAGTTAATAGCAAACTTTCTTACTACCTACAGCAGCTTTAAAACTTACCTCAGGAATAGGGAGGCAGGAACAGGACTGAAAATGAAAAGAGTGAGTGTTAGAATCCAGCACTGCCAGCACCCAAGTTTCAAAGCAGTTTGAGGAGCACTGTACTCACCCTGACAGCTGTCCCTCCACATGGGCAGCTCAGAGAACCTTCCCTCTGCAACAAGAAGAAGTAACAAGCGGTCAGGATTTGCTGTCACCTGCTTTACCTGCCTGTATCTGGACAGAGCCAGGGTGCCAAGGAGCCACTTACAAGCAGGTGGTTTGTGAAGTGGATAATTTCACTGAAAGTGCAATTCTGTGCCTGCACAGAGAGCAGCAGAGCAGCCAGGAGGATGTATGACAGCATGCTGGCATTCGTGTGCAGCTCAGGCTGATGGGTGACAGGGCACGGGAGGGCACTCCTTTTAATTGAGTCTTCACAAAATTCCCATTCTAATAGGGAAAAACCCAATCAGGAAACTGATACCAGGTGCCCACTGCTTGTTTCCCGCCAGCTCGGACAGCATTATAGAGAAATCAAGCGTGGAATTGAGTCACTGCAGTGACTTTTCTTCAGCAGTGTGGAAATTCACAAGTGCTCCTCGGCAGTGGTGAATTTGAGCATCATCAGAGCACAGCCCAACAGGAAACAATGGTTACAAATCTACAAAAGCCTTTTTGTTTCTCAGCTGTGGGGTTTGTCTCCCGTGCCTATGTAGATGATAGTTCCATGAAAGCCAAGAGACAGTAGTGTCCAGCATTGCCAGAGTTCCTGAGGTAACAGGCTGACAGGCTGCAGGCTGGCTTCCCTCTGGATTTGGAGCAAGACCTTTCTCCAGGGAGGTTGGGAATGCTGCAGGAGCCTGCTGGGCAGGCAAACAGCTGGAGATGTGGAGCGGTGCCTGGAGGAGCTGTCAGACTGAACTACAGCTGCTGCGTTCAGAGAGCCATCCCATAGTCCTTGACTGCGGTCCCACCTCTGCTGAGTGTGCACGGAAGGATTGGGTCCTCAGGGTGCAAAAGCTGACTGCAGGGCTGCATCCCAGCCATTCCCTTGTAAGCAGAAAGGAGTGGGTGCAAAAGCAGTCCTAAGAAGTGACCCAAAAGGTGTCAGCCTGGCAGTCCTTTCAGGTGGAGTCTCCAAATCAGGCTGTGTCTGCTGCAGCTTCCTGTGGCCACAGGTTTCCTTTTCCCAAGCTGCACACCTTGGCAGAGGAGGTGGTGGCCTCTCGTATATCCCTCAGATCCTCAGTGTTGACTTTTAAGCTTCCCTCCTGTTCCGTTTAAATCCTGTTAGGATCCTGTCCAGCAGCTGCTGGCCAGCCTGGTGGGAAGATGAGCACGATCCCTCTGGAAGCTGTCCTGGAAAGAGAAAGCATTGGATTGCAAGTGGCTCGTTTTCCTCTGGCATTTGCCTGGAGAGAAGCGATAGCCTGGCTGCTTCCCTGCATGCCAAGCCGAGCAAAGGGGACCTGCCCCTGCTCCCTTCACACCCAGCGGCAGCTCCGGGCTGGGGCGGGTGCTCCCTGCCTTTTCTTTGGAGGTCGTCCTTAGGTGTTTTGGGTTGGGAAGTGAACATTCCATTAGGCAGCTACGGCTCTCACACATGCTCCAGGGAATACCTAGAAACAGCCAGAGACCCTCCCTTGGCAAGTTAAAGCTGGCAGCAGGCTACGCTAGGCTCAACAGGCACACAGAGCACATCACGGGGAGGGGTGGCATTCATCTGCCAGGCACTGGGCTGGTAGAGGAGGGCTAAAATCACTGATTTGTGATGGAGACCCTGTGATTCCCTGAAAAGCAGTAAAGAGGCTTCCAGGAGGGGTAGGTCTGCCTTGCAGAACCAGCTTTTTGCTCATGCAGAGCCATGGGCGTGCTGCACTCTGCTTCTTCAGCCAGCAAAGCCCCACGGCAGGAGCTGGAACAATGACTTCAAATCTGTGAAGGCAACAAATGATGTGTGGCACTGGTGGGGCACTTGGCTTGGCACGGTTTTAAAGGGAAGAATTCCCAAACGTCTTTGATTCCACCAAGGCTGTGCAAGCATCATGGTAACAAACAATGGGGAGAGAGGGGCAAGGGACTCGTCGGGGCAGCCAGGAGTTTCTGCTGCCTCTTGCTTTGAAGGAGAAGATGCTCATCAGAAACCCCATCCTGCCCTGCAGCTGCTGCACTCTGCCTTGGCAAGGATTTGACAAAAATCTGGTGCACTTAGGAGGGTTTCTGAGGCCTCTTCACCTAAGCAAGGATGTCTCAGTGCAACTGCTGTGCTCCGGCACAGACAGCAATAGGTGGCACAAGGTGCATGCAGAAGGTGTCATTAGGACCTTGCCATGGAGCAGATGCAGTTATGGTCACTGGACCCTGAGGTCAGGTAACTTCTTCCCAGGCCCACAGCCCAAAGGAGGAGATCTGTATTTTTGTTACTAGCTGAAAATCAGAACTGCTGAGCTTCCAGAGCTGCTGCTGAGCTGCTCCCTGAGGCTGCAGTTCCTCCTGGCAGTGTCTAGCTGCCAGCAGTGCCAGTGCCATCTCTGCATAGCTTAATTTCTGTTTGATTGCTCACTGTGATCTGTCTTCTGCTGTTGTTGCTCCAGGGCAAATAGGTCACCAGAGAAGCTGTATTCAGTTTGCAGTAAATCAAAAACTACCAGAAGTCAACCTGGCAGAGGGAGAACTTTCCATGTATTGGTTAGAGCGGCAGTGGATTGGGCAAGGAAGTTCTCTCCTGGCTTCTCTTTGGAGTTCAGTCTTTACTCCAGCAGTTAGATGCTGATCCAAGACCATGGAAATTTAATATTTGCTGCCCCCCCCCCGCCAAAAGACCAACCTTTTACTATCACCTTTAAACACCTGGGGCTGGGATGTGGAAAGTCTTGATGAGCAGCTGCAGCAGGGTATTTTCACAAACCCTTGGTCATTTGTGTGCTGGCTGCACTCAGCACTGTTGTTTGTGTCCCACTGCAGTGTTTCCAAGAAACTCTGCAGGCTTTGGGGTTTTTTTAGTGCAGGAGAAAAGATTCCCTGCAGAAGAAAGCCATCAAGATAACACAGTGACTCGTTTTACATTTGCTCTCTGCACTGATCAAGATGTCAGAGCTGGCAAAGACCACAAGTGAAGAGTTTCACTTTCCAGAGATAAGGTGGCTTGGAGATAATTTCTTCCCCATCCCCCTCCCCCCTTTCTTTTAGGTAATGGATAAATCATAGCACAGTAAGAGCAAGATTGCCTATGACAGAAGTGTAAAGTCCAGATGACCTCAAGGAACATTTGTCAGTCTGGAGAGGGCAGTGGCACCTCCTGGTAGCCACACACTCATCTCTGGCCTAGCAGATGGACCACAGGATGTCCTCAGGACCCAGGTTAGCTCCTGCAGGCAGTGGAGGTGCCACCACTTTCAGAAGAGTTTGAATTACCTCGAAGCCATTGAAACTCACTACCCCAAAGCAGTGATGCTCAGGAGCTGGGCGGTGAGGGAGCAGAGCTGCGGGAGCTGGGGAGCTGCCAGCTGTGCCTGTTTCTTGCAGCCAGCAGAGCTTTCCTGGGGTTGGTAGCAGGTGAGGCAGGCTTTCCATGTTGCAATGCTCTTAGCAAGAGCTGAGGTATGTAAAAACAAAAAGCAGCATGCCAGCCATGCTGGGCGTTGCACACCTTGCAAGGGCATCTCGCAGCCAGCAGGCTCCAGAAGTAAACAGAAGGAAGCAAGAAGTGGCTACAGAGCTCAGCACTTCTGCTGCGCTTTAAGGCTTTCCTGATGCCATTGCTGTCAATGCAGTGGCTCTGTGGGCCTGGCTGCTGTCACACCAGGAAAGAGAAACACTACAGAGCTCTCAGATCAGAAGTCCACTCACCCTTCTTTGCCATCCCACTGTGAGGTGAGCCCAGGTGCTGGATCTGCCTCTCAGTGCAGCATGGGGAGGAAGGTTGCCCATGCAGGACAGGGCACAAGGCCTTCACTGCAGGGCTCTCTTAAAGCCCTTCCAGCCAGCCCCTCGGCACAGGTGGCTCTTCATGCTGCAAGCATTGAAAACTCACCTGCAACCTGCTGGAGGGAAAGAGCTGTGACAGCTTGCTAGTGAAGTAAGCAGGGCTACTGGCGCACAGCTGGCACAGTGAGTAAGGGCAGGCTGCCCTGTGCCAGGAGACCTGCCAGCCCTTCCTATGCTGTGGCTGGAGCAGGCTGCCTGAAGGGCAAAATGCTGTGCTTTGGCGGGGGGGGAACGTTTGGAGATGTCCCTGCTGACTGCAGCAGGGTTGGACAAGGTGACCTTTGAGGGTCCCTTCCAGCCTGGTCTGTGGTTCTGTGACCACACCATGAGCTAGGCCAGTCCATGAAGATGAGCTAAGCAAGTCCTGCTGCTGTACGGGTGAGGCTGTGTAGGTGCTGGTCCTGCAGCACCAGCTGGTGTCAGCAGGGCAGTCTCAGACAGTGCTGCCCCCACTGCAAAGTTCTGTGTCACCCAAGGTTATCCATTGCTTTCTTCGTCACTCAAGAGGACCTTCATATTCCTTTCAGAGATGTGGTGCTCTGCAGTCCCCCCGCCTAAGCTTTTCACCTGTGCTAAGAAAGGATATCTGGATGTGTCCAGCACCTTGTACCTCAGAGAGAAACTTCACCTGGAGCTGCTGGGACCTCTCCTGCTGCACGTATGGCTCTTAACAGGTTGGGCTTGCCACTAGTGTCTGGTTCTGGAGTCGTGGCAGATCTGCAGTTCAGGAAAGCTTTGAAGATCAGTGCAGCTATTTCAGTTTCCCCTCACCGAGTGGCTTTGTTCCTTCTGGAGCCTGTCTCTGGAAGGACATCTTACATACCAAGCACAGTCAGCAGTGATCAGGCCATGCAGGAAGTCCAGTAGGAAGAAGATGGCTTCAGAGGAAGGAAGCTCTTCTTGTGCAGTCTGTATTTCATTTAGCCACTTGACCTTCCCAGTTGTCTCCTTGGATCTCACTTTTCCTTCTCACCCTACACTTTACCACCTTCACAGGAGGCATTGGTCTTCTTGACTTACAGGAATGCAGTGCCTGGGAGAGGAATCTCTGCTTTAGCAAGCTGCACAGCACAACAGAGAACTCCAGGCAGACCAAGGAGATAGACATCTTCATGCCTGCAGAGACTCCACCTGTTCCTCTGTCTCACAGTGCAACAGAACAAGAGAAGCCGAGATGGGGACTGTGATCTTGCCTTTCCTTGAGGTGTGGACATGGCAAGCAGGGACTCCTGAGGCCTGAGAATATCTCAGCCTGGCCCAGAGCCACCGCAGGCAGGGCTTCAGCAGCTGCTAACGCTGCTGAGGATGAGCTCCTGCATGGGATGTCAGCTGCCGAAGGGCTCAAGGACATTATAGGTGCCCAGCAGCAGAAGGCAGTGCAAACAAGGAGAGGTAGCCCAGTCCTTGCCCCCTGTCCAGAGGGCAACTGCAGACTGCTCCACCTCACAGAGCTTCTCCCAGCACCAAAGACCTTCCTTCAGGTCAGGGCTCTTTTCCAGAACAACTTTTCACTGGGACCTTGGTTTCTGTTGAGTTATTTCAGGTGGGGAAAAGAGCTGCTGGCAGCTGTTTTGTGTCCCACTGCCCTGCCTGCTCTGAACTGGGGGAAACTCAGCCAGCTCCTGGTGAAGACACAGAGGCTGTTGTAGGAGCTGAGGCACCACCAGTGCCAGGGCAGCTGTGCAGTCACAGAGCTGTGTCAGGCATGGCAGCTCCGAGGGTGCTCTCATGCTGCAGGCAAGGGAAGGGCAGAAGTGGCTGTCACAGAAGCACAGAACGTAAGGGGGTGGAAGGGACCTCGAAAGCTCATTCAGTCCAAACCCCTGCCAGGGCAGGTCACACAGGAACACATCCAGGTGGGGTTGGAATATCTCCAGAGAAGGAGACTCCACAGCCTCTGTGGGCAGCCTGCTCCAGTGTTTTGTCACCCTCACAGAGAAGCTGTTTCTCCTTCTATATGCCATGTCCTTCCCATCTCCCTTCTCTCTTTTTCACCAGTGCCAGGGGTCACTGATTTAAGACACGTGGGGCTCTGAACAAGCTATGGAGCAGGTGGCTTCTCCCACCCCACTGTGCAGGTCGCTGTGGGACCACACTGACAGAGGAGCAGCTCCATACCCTGAATTCTGATGCCACGGGGGACTTTGCTTTAAATCAAGGACAAGATCAGTGCCCCACACAGGGGATTTGGGGCAGCTCTGTGTATGGCTGTTAGCCTGCCAGGCAAGGCACTGCTTCACACTCCCAGCATCAGGTTCCCAGAGAGGACTCCTTAAAGCTTCTGGCAAGGGGCAATGCTATTGATGCTATCTCTAAAATGTGATATATTTCACATATCATGGAGAAAATCATCCACAAGACACAGAGCTGTCAGCTCTCTGTGCACAAATGGCAGCTGGCATCTCTTACCTCTGAGATACAGCCCTGACTCCCTGTGCCTTCACCCAGCTCCTCCTCTGGGCCTCTTCCCTTGCTGACAGCCACACACTCAGTGCCTCAGAAGCAAGACTAAATCACTGATGTGGCTCTGTGTGCAGGGATCCTCTGTGACTGATCACAGCAACAGGTACAACCATGTCACAAAGTGCTGAGCCCCAAAAGCTTCTTGTCCCAGCCCTGCTCTGCTGAGCCATGGCCAGCCCAGCCTCCTGCCTGGGTGCCAGTGCCCCAAGCCATCATTGCTCCAGCCTGCTGCTGCTTTCCCTCACTGCTGATCTGTCTGTACACTAAGGAGAGCATCCAGGGCTTGCCTCCCATGCTGCTAGGCTAAAGAAGCCACATGCAGGGCAAGGTCACCCCAAAATCACCTGGGTGTCTGGTGGGAAGGTAGCTTGTGCTGGTCTGGCAGCAAGTCCTGGCCTGGGGTTGGACCATCTACAGGGAGCAAAGGCTGAGAGCCCTGAGGCTGTGAAGCCTGGAGAAGAGCAGCCTGAGAGGATCTGCCCAATGCTCAGCAAGAGCTAAAGGGTGGGGGGCAAGGGGATGGGGACAGACTCATGTCAGTGGTGCCCAGGGACAGGACAAGGGGCAATGGGCACAGACTGGAGCCCAGAGGGTTCCATCTGAGCATAAGGCAAACCTTGTTTGGTGTGAGGGTGCTGGAGCCCAGGAGCCGGCTGCCCAGAGAGGTTTGGAGTCTCCTCCTCTGGAGAGCTTCCAACCCCAGTTGGACATTGTGCTCCTGGGCAAGCTGCTGAGGGTGCCCTGCGTTAGCAAGGGGGCTGGACTGAATGATCTGCAGAGGTCCCTTCCAAGTGTGAAGGGAGCAGGAGAGGAGCAGATTGCCTGGCAGCCCCGGCTGGTGCCACAGGACCGTGCCCTGCCACAGCCGAGGTTGCCATCATGTGGCCAAAGCTCTTCATTCACATCCCACTTCTCGCGGATCTACATGGAAAGCTTCCTGCCCTCTGCTCCCTTCTCACACCAGGCAGCCCTCAGCTCTCCCTGGCAGCTCCTGGCAGGTGTGTGCTGCACAAGAGCTGTGTCTGGGCAAATCCTGAACATCCATCTCAAGCCTGGCTTAACTGGATGAGGGATGTCAGCAGAAATCACCCCACAGCTCCCATGTGGGGTCAGGGCTTTACGCACAATCACAGAATGGTCTGGGTGGGAAGGCACCTCCAAAGCCCAGCCCAAGCCCCCTACAGCCAGCAGGGACATCCTCCATAGATCAGGTTGCCCAGAGCCCTGTCCAGCCTCACCTTGAATATCTCCAGGAATAGGCCTCAACCCCCTCCCTGGGCAACCTGTTGCAGTGCTCCAACAGCTTCCTGGTGCAGAACTTGTTCCTCACATCCAATCTCAATCGGCTCTGCTCCAGTTTGAAGCCATTGCCCTTGTGCTGTCCCTGCAGGCCTTTGCAAACAGTCTCTCTGCAGCCTTCTTGGGTACCCTGCAGTACCCTTTGGGTACTGGCAGGCTGCTGTTGGTTCTCCCTAGAGCCCTCTCCAGGCTGAACATCCCCAGCTCATCCTCGCAGCAGAGGCTCTCCAGCCCTCTGACCGTTTCCATGTCCTCTCTGGACCTGCTCTATCAGGTCCATGTCCTTCCTGCGTTGGATGCAGAGCTGGATGCAGCAGTGCAGCTGAGCTCTCCCCAGAGCAAAGTGGCAGAATCCCTTCTCTCCACCTCTGGCCACGCTGCTTTGGATGCAGCCCAGGGTGACACTGAACCCAGCAAGACGCTGACCAGACCAACCCTGGGCACTGCGAGAGCAGAGTGCCCCCAGGTGCGCAGCTTGGTGTACGCCGCTTCAGTTTCATTAAGTCAGGCTCCCTTTACACAACGCAGGCAGCTAAGCATCAGCCTTTATTTGCAGCGAAACCCAGCATCACCCCTGCAGGTGTGTGCTGTGATGCACCTCCAGGACGTGTTTTACTTGCAGGCACTAAAATAGAGAACATGGAAAGGATGAATCCTCAGCTGTGTCCAGCAGCAAATACCTGGGTGAAGGCTCATCAATTATCCAAACCGGCTCCCCTTGCCAAGCTCAGAGGCACGGTGAGGCACCGAGCCATGAGAGAAAGCACCACCAACTGTGCCTTGTGCGGGCCAGCCTGGGCTGAAGCCACCCTGCTGGCCTGAAGGCAGGTCCCACTGCAGGGAGCCTGCTTCTGAGTGCTGGCTCCAGCTGAAGTTTTTAGGCGCTTTCTGCTGAGGTGTTCCAGTCGTGTCCCCAGTTCCTCCGTTCAGGAGCTCCTCTTTCCTTCTCCCCCTTTGGTGGAGGAAAGCTGGACAGCTGCTGCAGGCTGTCTTCAGAGACCTTGCCTGAGGGCATCTGCTAAAGCTGGCATCGCTGGGCTTTGTCCCCAGAGCCCTTCTCCAGAGGAGGAAGGGGAGACCACACATTTCCCAGAGGACAGGGCTGGCTGCCACACGTCCCTCTGCAAGTGAGGCCCCCTCAGCCTCTCCTGCCAGTGCCTCCAAAGTCCTCTTGTCCCAACAGACCTGGTTCTTGCTGGGTCTGGGCATAAGAAGCTCCATGCTTAGGAAACAAAGTGTGGAGGTATTTAACAGCATGAACAAATCTCATCTTGGGATGACAAAAAAAAGGCTGAGGTAGACCAAAGAGCCCTGGGTCTGCCCCAGCTGCAGCAGAGAGCTGGAGGTATAGTTTGGGATAAACTCTGCATCCCTTAAAGAGACTTTCTTTGCTGCTGGTCTCTCGAGGCTGATGCCTGCAGGGTTTGGCAGTGTTCAAGCTGGATCATCACATCAGGGAGATCAGAAGGTCTGCTGAGATGCCTCTTGCAGGTCCCTGGAGGGCTGCAGGAGGCGAGTCAGGCAGGTAAATTCACAGGCAGACATCGGTATGACATGTGGGCTTGTTTTACTGTTTTCTGAAGAGCAGGAGCAGCTGAGCCTCTGAATTTAACATCCTCCCATCTCCTGGTTCAGTTTATACCTTGGATAACAACCTGGAGTTGTTGAAGCCCTTTGCACTTTTTCATGGTAAGTGCTAGATGGTGGCAAACAGGAAAGCTCTGTGATGCAGAAGGTGAGGATCCACTGGAAGAGGTGAAGTCATCCATATCTTTGATCCTGAAAGCAAGCTGGGCTGTGGTGGGAATCCAGACCTCCCTACAGCAAAAGCTCTTCTCAGCCACCACAGCTCCTCCTTTCCCTGGGCACAACACAGAAGAGCATCCCGTGCATGATCCTGCCCATCCTGTACAAGAGAGGCTGCCCAGGCTGGTGCTGGGTGGCTGGGGAGTTATGTCCCCGGGGTGGGGAGGGGGAACAGGCTGCTCTGTCACTTGAGCAGGACAAGTGTCCTGGGTGAAGAAGCCCAACACCACCGTGGGCACGGGTAAGGTGCTCTTAGACACCAGAGTGAAAGACTCAACTGGAATCTTTGGACGTGGTGGAGCTGGTGCAGTTTGCAGGGTCCTCCAAGAGCAGAGTTCATGGCAGGAGGGAAAACAGATGCTGTAGGAGCAGGACAGAAGTCTTCTCTCAGAGCAGCTGAGCCCTCACCAACACCACACTGCTGATTTGGCTCAGGAGAGCTGGAGACTTTCAGGCCTTCCTGGTAACACTTTGAAATAAGAAAGGAGGTGGTTTAGGAAGCACTGCAGACAAAGAGCAAAGACTGCCAAGAATCATCTCGAGTATCTAACTGCTAAAAAGCTTGCTTTAGTCAGTTTTAATGCAGCCCTTGGTTTATGAAGGAAGGAGTCAAGGTGTGAGTTGATAGCCTTTGAAAGGGCTCGATTTCAGCTCTTTGTGCATGGATCAAGGACACTGTGCAGGGAGCTCAGTGGGAATGAGAATTCAAAGCTTAGAGAAGATTCTCCATTCAGGTTTTCTTTTCTGATCCATCCTAATCAAAACAACAACACCCACCAGAGCAGATTGCAGTGAGATTCCAGGAGAGCTGGAGTGAAGTCCATCAGCACATCTGTTATCTGCTCCAAGCCCCACAGACCCAGCTCCAAAATGTGTTTGGCTGTTCAAGTGCTGGTACCCATGGAAGCTCTCTGACTCGCAGAGGATCAATACAATTGCAACTCCATTCTGATTCAAAGATTGATTCTCTACTTTTAATAAAGCTAGAGGGGCTTTGTGTGCTGACCTGGAAGTTAAGGACTGGTCTCAGATTGGCCTCTTTTCATTGCTTTGAGGGAAAGTTCATAGCCAAGAAATGTGGCTGAACTCACTGGGAATCCTCGCACTGTATTGACCGTGATGCCCCTAAAAAAGACCTGTGGATGGAGAAAGGTTAGAGCACAACATGCTGCCTGCTCTGGGGAGAAGAAAACGTCAGAGGAAGTCAGGAAGGGATTCTGAAGAACCAAAAGCTGCCAGTCTGCACTGCAATCTGAGCTGGAGAATGCAAACACAGGGATCAGTGACTGCATGGGTGTCAGGGTGCCTGGTGACAGTGACTGCATGGGTGTCAGGGTGCCTGGTGACAGTGCTTTGGTGCCAGGGTGCTGGTGACAGTGACTGCCTTGGTGTCAGGGTGCTCTATGCCCCCTAAGGACCCCCACCTGTATCTGCCACCAAGAGCTACGAGAGGTAAAGGATGACAAAATGTCCTCATGCCACTGGTGTGGAGCAGAAAGCAAGAACCTCAAACATCTGCCAGTGTTGTCCTACCTTCCCTTTGCTCACATGGGCACACCAAGCCCAGGGCACAACCAGCAGGCTGCTGGCTTCCTGCAGCAAATGTTCTGACTGGCAGGGCTGGGTCTGTGGGAGCAGAAGCTCTGGGAAGCAGAGAGGGAGCAATGTGGCTGTGAGCCAGCCCAGCCAGGGCAGGCACTGTGCCAGGCAGACTATTTTGCAGGTTTCACCTTTGAGCATAGAACAAATTTCCCAATCAACAGAAAACTCAGCTGTACCTTGCTGAGAACCAGCTCTCAGCACCAGCTTTGGTAGAAGCTGGTATTTTCATCTGGTGGTTCCTAAGGTCCAGCTTTGGTGCCCACACAGATCCCAGTGTTTTCTTTCACAGAACCAGAGAATGGTTTGGCTTGGAAGGGACCTTTAAAGCTCATCCAGTCCAACCCCCCTGCACTCAGAAGGAACAGCTGCAACCAGAGCAGGTTGCTCAGAGTCCCAAACAGCCTCACCTGGAAACCTGGGCCAGGGTTTCACCTCCCTTAGTGTAAAATATTTCCCCCTTCTGTCCACTCTGAATCTCTCTTTCAGCTGAAACCCCTCAGCCCTTGTCCTGTCACAGCAGGCCCTGTTAAAAAGTCTGTCTCCATCTTTCTGATCACTGTCTTTAAGAAGGCTCCTCTCATCCTGTGCTCACAGCAGAGGGGTTCCAGCCCTATGAAGCAAGGCTGCTGCTGTCCCTCTCCTCAGGACACTAAACATCCACAGCCAGGCTTCTTCTGCGTCCTTGCAAGAGACCCTGGCACTTACAAGAGTTAAAGACCCTGCAGCCTTCAAATGTTTGAACAGCCAAGAGGTGGAGAGGGGTCCACGTGCCCGCTCACTCCTGGTGTTGGCTTTGAACCCCCCCTTGCTCTGTGCAGCACTGTCTGATGCCTGCAGGGCTGTGCACAAACACCCACCCCGGGGTGCTGCTGCTGCAGGGACTCTGCTGGCCTGTTCCTGGCAGGCTGCCTCTGTTAGCCACCCAGGCATGTGGCTGTGCTCACCAATCACAGAATCACTGAGCTTGGGAAAGACCTCTAAGACCNCATCCAGTCCAACCCCCCTGCACTCAGAAGGAACAGCTGCAACCAGAGCAGGTTGCTCAGAGTCCCAAACAGCCTCACCTGGAAACCTGGGCCAGGGTTTCATCTCCCTTAGTGTAAAATATTTCCCCCTTCTGTCCACTCTGAATCTCTCTCTTTCAGCTGAAACCCCTCAGCCCTTGTCCTGTCACAGCAGGCCCTGTTAAAAAGTCTGTCTCCATCTTTCTGATCACTGTCTTTAAGAAGGCTCCTCTCATCCTGTGCTCACAGCAGAGGGGTTCCAGCCCTATGAAGCAAGGCTGCTGCTGTCCCTCTCCTCAGGACACTAAACATCCACAGCCAGGCTTCTTCTGCGTCCTTGCAAGAGACCCTGGCACTTACAAGAGTTAAAGACCCTGCAGCCTTCAAATGTTTGAACAGCCAAGAGGTGGAGAGGGGTCCACGTGCCCGCTCACTCCTGGTGTTGGCTTTGAACCCCCCCTTGCTCTGTGCAGCACTGTCTGATGCCTGCAGGGCTGTGCACAAACACCCACCCCGGGGTGCTGCTGCTGCAGGGACTCTGCTGGCCTGTTCCTGGCAGGCTGCCTCTGTTAGCCACCCAGGCATGTGGCTGTGCTCACCAATCACAGAATCACTGAGCTTGGGAAAGACCTCTAAGACCATCCACTCCAACCTTCCCCCCAGCACCTCCATGACCACTAGCCCACATCCCAAAATGCCAATCTACTTGTCTTTTTGAACACCTCCAGGGGTGGTGACTCCACCACCTCCCTGGGCGGCCTGACCACTCTTGAGGAAATTGTTCCTCAAATCCAACCTAACCCTGCCCTGGCACAGCCTGAGGCCATTTCCCCTTGTCCTTATTTACGTGGGAGAAGAGGCCAACGCTAGCCTCACTGCAACCTCCTTTCAGGGAGCTGTAGAGGGCAACGAGGTCTCCTCTCAGCCTCCTCTTCTTCAGGCTAAACACCCCCAGCTCCCTCAGTCTCTCCCAGCAGCCCTCTTCTCCAAACCCCTCACCAGCTTTGCTGTCCTCCTCTGTACCTGCTCCAGCCCCTCCATGTCCTTCTCACAGTGCAGTGCCCAAAAGTGAGCCCAGTACTGGAGGTGTGAGCTCCCCAGTGCCAAGTGCAGGGGGACAATCTCTTCCTCAGCCTGCAAAGCTGTTCCTTGCTGACAGTGTCAGCTGGTGTTTCTTGGCCTTGGTGGGTGTTTTACTGATACCTTAGAAAAGTAATTTGTTGATGATCTGAGCTCAGCATGCTCTTACAATAACAGCCTTTAGAAATAAGCTCTTAGTTAAGTTCAGGAGAGATGTGAAAAGTACCAGGAGCAAAGCAAGCTCCCTGCCAGGCTTTACAAAGGCAAAGCTGCCACAGCTACTGTAAGAAAGCGTAGAGGAGCTCAGCTCCAGGACCAGGAGCTCCTTCATTCCCGTGGCTGAGCAGCATTTCCCCTCAGCTAACCACCACCACCTCTCCCCCCCAGCGAATCCAGTGCCTGCTGCTGACTGGTGCAGGACCAAACCACACTCACACGGCTCGGGACGGAGCCTGCAGCACAGAATTGCGACATGGGCATGTTTAGGATATTGATCCCTGGGGGTGTTTTGCTTTGTTAGGAAAGAGGAAATGAAGATTTTTTTGCAGCATCCACAAAACAACACAACAGAGCCAGGCTGAACCCTGCAGATGATGAAGCAGAACACAGGCATAGATTTTCCCCATCAGAATGAGCACAGCTGCCTGTGCAGAGGGCAGAGGACTGCACCCACAGTTTTGTGTGCACACCAGACAGTTGCTCCCAGCACTGTCAAGGCTCTTCCTTTGTTGCCTGAGCTTGCCAATTACCACCATCTAAAAAGCTTTTCTTTATGAAAGAAGGATCTTGTCTTATCATCAGCGCTTACTCAATCCTGCATTCCTGGCTTTGGTCTGGGTGCCAGGCATGATGGAAAAACTGCCAGCAGCTTGGAGCTCAAACAAAATAAAGTGCCTGAATGAGTTATTAATATCCAGGCAGGACAAGGAGGGTAGGGGGTGAGGCTAAGGGTGGGGAAAACAACTGCACATTCCCTTGTCAGCCACCCCGAGTTTCAATGTGTAGCCTGCGTGGAGCCTGGGCATCCTGATCCTCCTCTGACCAACCAAGCAAGGCCTTTAGCATCCCTCCAGGAAGCTCTGCTTCAGGTGGCTGCGACTTTCTTCACTCAGCAGCGAAACCAGAGCCAGGCTGGAAGCTCCTTGGCCGTAACATGTGGCATGTTGGCAGCTATTTAAATCCTGCTGACCTGTCACTTTGCAGGTTGCTTTTCTTTTTGCAGCTCACTACCTTTTCCCTCAGAACGTGAAGATGAACGCTTAGGAGCTAAAAGGCCACACGATGCCTTGAGAGCAACTTCAATACAGATTCGTTTCCATATCAGAGTGGTTTACTTCTGGTCTCCATGCAGTGGCAGCACAGCAAAGCTGCAGCCCCTGCTGCTCTGCCATTCACACTTGACTCAGGCAGCGTTTGCAGGTAAAACAAACACCTTTCTGACTCTGCCTATCAGCCCAATGAAAAAGAAGATAAGAATTGGGTTTGGCAGACAGCCCTTCCTCATGCTCCAAACCGAAGCACTTCTGATCTCAGAACATGCTCAATCAGCTCTCTCCCGGTGCACACTCAGGGTGGGCACCCCAAGGCTGCAGCACCAAAGCACTGCACAGAGAAAACAGAGGGGTCCCATCTGACACTGGTGCTAAAGGGAAGGGTTCGACCTCTGCGTTTTGTGGAAGCAATCACAGAGACAAGGGTTTGCTGCCTCTCATTTGTGCTGAGTCCAATCGCAGCCACCATGAAAGGCAGTGACACGCAGCGTTACCCTAAGTTCATCACCCCAGCAGACTGTGACTCCCCCCAGGCACATTATTGCTCTCTCTGTTATGCTTTAGGAAGAATCTGCACAATAATTACCTACTGCCACGATCAAAATTTATGAGTGATTATTTATCTACCAACCTACAGATAGGTTTGTAGCAGCCTTTGCAACCTCCAGCTGATAATTCAGTGCCTCACACCCATGTTTTACTTCAAGCATCACTTACTTTGAAGCCCTCGCTCTGGTAGCTCTGCAGGATGCAGTCCAGGGTGCCTCTGTACTTGTTTAAATAAACTCCATCCGCCTGGATCCGACTTTTCACAACATCCATGGGAGTGGCAACTGCCCAGGAAATGGCTCCTAGAAAAAGGCAGAAGTATTTGAACAGTTTCTTCTCTGTCTTTCCTCAGTCGCAGGTCAGCAGGCTCAGAAATTCATCTTGCATCTACCACATCCTTCTCGTGGGATGCCCAGGCACAGGGGTACCAGCTCTGGGAGCAAAGTTCCCTGTTTCCCTGTAGAGATTAGGGGGGGGAGTTATTGGTGGTAATCAAATGCAGGCAGCCCAGAAGATGCTCTCCAACGTGCAAATCCATCTTCTGCCATGCTTCTAGGGGAGCAGGGACATGCGGTGGGAAGAGCCCTAGCTGCAGGGAGCTGCCTCTTGGGATGGTTTCAGGAAAAGTGGAGTCCTCAGATAATGCTGTGGAAAAGCAAAGTCTGAGCTCAAAATGTAAATAAGAGGCAGGTTCACCTCCTGCAACCAGGACTAGGCTGCGGGCAGCTGAGATGTGTTGTCATGGCTCAGTTGGACAGAGAAGAGGTTGTCTGGGCCAGTGAGAGCAGAGTGTGTTGGAGCAGACCAGAGAACCTGTCTGGGTGGGCCAGGGTTCTGTTTGCTGGCAGGAAAAGCAAGAAGGGCATTTCTGTTGGAACTCCTGGAGCCAGGCCAGAGGAGGCCACAGAGACGATGAGAGGGTTGGAGTCCCTCCCCTATGGGCATGGACTGGGAGAGTTGGGGCTGTTCAGCCTGGAGGATAGAAGGCTCTGGGGAGACTTTAGAGCAGCCTTCCAGTACCTGAAAGGGGCTACAGGAGAGCTGGGGAGGGCCTTTTTGAAGGGTTTGGAGAGACAGGGCGAGAAGGAATGGCTTGAAGCTGGAGGAGGGCAGATTGAGACTGGAGATTAGGAAGAAAATGTTTATAGTGAGAATGGTGAGACACTGAAACAGGTTGTGCAGGGAGGCTGTGGATGCCCTGGAGGTGTTCCAGGCCAGTCTGGATGAAGCCTTGAGCAACCTGGGCTGTGGGAGGCGTCCCTGCCCACGGCAGGGCATTGGAACTGCATGGTCCTTAAGATCCCTTCCAACCCAAGCCATTCTGTGATTTTGTAGCCATTACATGAGCTAAAGCTTGACTTGCATTTGGGGGTCTGCAGTTTAGAGATGGCCATGAAGTGGGGGGTGGGTACACCCCTGCTCATGCAGGCATGGCACACACACACAGAGCAGTCTCCACGGCAGGTGTACAGAGGGAAGAGCAAGCAGCAAGAGCCAGCTCCGCACTGCTGCAGGCAGGCAGGCAGGCAGGCAGGCAGGCAGGGCGCACACCCTGCTGGTGGGAAGCCAACAGGTTGAAGTCCTCTTCTGGAGGCATCCTGGCTGCCTTTTTTCCCTGGCAGGGCTGCCGTGGGACATCCGGGGGGATGAAGGTCCTGGCCGTTACCCTCTGATGAGGCTCTGATAACCCTCCCATAAAGTTGGTCAGGTCGTAAAGCGCAGCTGTGCTGCCGGGGAGCCGGCCCGGGGCGGGGGAAGGTCGTTCAGCACCATCTCCTCTCCCGGCGACCAGGAGGTTGGTGCCCCCTGAGTCACCCCTGCTACCTGGGAACCCTCCTGTGCTCCTGCCGCCAGTGCCGCGGGAGAAGAAGGCGCTTACCTGCTGCCCCCCCTGCCAGCCAGACGGCGGAGGGAGCGGGGGACATGCCCCCTTGGGGGGCACTCCAGTCACACAGCAGCGTGTAGGGGATGAAGTAGAGGCAGTACCCGGGCACGTCCCTCAGCAGCATTGCTCCAGCACCTCGGTAGATCCCTGTCAGCCCCTCCTTCTGCAGCACTGTCCTAAAGCAGTGCACTGGGCCTCGGTACACAGGGAACCCAGGGGCCGTGGGCTTCGCTCTAGTGCCTGCTGTAAAGGAAAACCCAGCAGGACCCAACCATGAGAGCAGCTGCGTGGCCACACGACTCCCCCCAGAGCCCACCAGAGCAGCTGCGTGGCCACACAACTCCCCCCAGAGCCCACTGCCATCCCACAGGAATCACTGCCACGTGTTTGCTTTCATTGGGATCAATGTGTAGCATGGAGGGGGGAAAGGTTTAGAGAAAGAGGATTTGGGTCCAGTTTTGAAAGGTGTTCAGACAGCTGAGGATGGATTTTTCTCATGCCTGCCAAGCAGCATGTGCCCAGGGACATTTCCAAAGGAGTTCAAGGCTATGTACCCAGTTCTTCCTGGGTTTTAACCACCCCTGGTGCCAAGCTGCACCTTGGAAAGCTTTGACATCTCCAGAGTCTGGCCCTCCCCACGCAGTCCAAGCTGCTTTTGGAAAGCCTGTTAGGTTGCTAAGTTGCAGGAGGGCTCTCCAAGCTGGCCCTGGGGGCTCTCCAAGCTGGCCATGCTGTTCTTTTGTCAAAGCAATACAGAGATCTCAGCACTGCACAGCGAAACAGCACAGTTGGAAGCACCAAAGTTGTGAAGTTGCTGCCATCCAGACTGCTCAGCTGGAAAACCCTGCAGGCTCTTCCTTCAGCTCTGCACTTGCTCTGGTGGAGTTTGCTCCCTGCTGGCAGCTCTCGAGCAGGAGCAGCTCTTGCTGCCTGCAGCTTCAGCTGCCAGCATGCCCTCCTGACCTGGGTACCTGTAACCCTGCCCCAAATCTGCCAGTGTCCATGTGTCATTGTGCTTCTGAACAGAGCAGGGAATAAGAGGGAAGGGTTTATGGACCCTTATGGTGTATGTGGGGCCGAGGGCATGCAGCAGCAGGAGGAGGAACTGGCGTTAGCGCTGGCAGCCGTGGTGCAGCTGGTGGCGTCTCTTGGGGACCTGACTCCTGCCCAACAGCTTCTGGTCCTGAGCAGCCCTGCCCCTGTGTTCAGTATTGATCCCAATCGTGTAGAAATACCTACAGAGAGCTGACCAATCCCACTGATAAAGCATCTGCCCTGGAGCTGAGCAGGACGGGCCCTGTGCTGAGACATTCTGAGCTCACCTGCAGTTGGGTGAGGCAGCAGAGAGCCAAGACTCGAGGCAGAGCTGCCCTAAGGCTGTTGGCAAACACCAAGAACCGGCAGGGGAAGGAAAAAGAGACTCTTGCATCCTACCTGCAGCATACGGCTGTGTCTGCATCTGCAGCCTTATCTTCACCAGGTCCACGGGGGTGCCGATGCCCACGGAGACCAGCCCTGCCAGCGTGCTGGCCAGCAGCATGTCGGTCAGCGCCGGGGGGTGCGCGGCGTCGCCGTGGCGCAGCTGGCCCAGGAGCCGCTGCGTGTTGCTGAAGACCCCAAACACCACGGAGCTGTAGACAGCCACGCTGGCCAGGGGGAAGGACATGCCCTTGAAGAACCCAGACACCTGCCCAGACAGGGCAGCAGCGGTTAGGGGCCGCAGCAGCGGGTGGTGTGAACCCCCAGCCTGCCTGTCAGCCCAGCGATGCCAACCCCAGGAGCAGATGTCTGCTGGAAACAGTGAGTGCAAATCCATTCCTAATGCTAAAGGCCTGCAGAGGCTGTGAACTGCTCAGGGTGTGCTGAAGGAGCAGGAACCTCAGGTGAGGCAGAAGGAAGAGATTTCTTACACCGAGGGTTCTGAGGCACTGGTGCAGGTTGCCCAAAGGGGTGGTAGAAGCCCCATGCCTGGAAACATTCAGAGTCAGGTTGGATGGGGCTCAGCAGTCTGCTCTAGTTGAAGATCTAGTTGGGGTTGGAAGGGACCTCTGGAGATCATCTGGTCCAAGCCCCCTGCCAGCACAGGAGCACATCCAGCACACAGGAACACATCCAGGTGGGTTTGGAAAGTCTTCAGAGAAGGAGACTCCACAGCCTCTCTGGGCAGCCTGCTCCAGGGCTCCAGCACCCTCACAGAGTAAAGAAATTTCTCCTCATGCTGAGGTGGAACCTCCTGGGTTCCAGCTTGCAGCTGTTGTTCCTTGTCTATCACGGGGCACCACCATGAGGCCTGGCACTTTCATCTTGACCCCCACCCCTCAGATACTTATAGACATTCATCAGATCTCCTCTCAGCCTTCTCTTCTCCAGACTAACCAGCCCCTGGGCACTCAATCTCTCTTAAGAGGAGAGATGTTCAAGTCCCCCAATAACCCTCCGAGCTCTCTGTTGGACTCTATCCAGCAGATCCCTGTTTCACTTGAATAGGGAGCCCAAAACTGGACACAATACTCCAGGTGTGGTCTGACCAGGGCAGAGCAGAGGAGTAGGAGAACCTCCCTAGCCCTGCCGGCCACGCTTTCCTTGCTGCATCTCAGGGTGCTGTTGTCCCTCTTGGCCACAAGGGCACATTGCTGCCCGTGCAGGACTTGCTGCCCACCAGCACTCCAAGGTGTTTCTCCATGGGGCTGCTTCCCAGCAGGACCACCGTTGTCTGTACTGGTGCCTGCTGTGGCTCCCTGGATGCATGACCCTGCACTTGTCCTCGCTGAACTTCACGAGCTTCTCCTTCCCCCAGCTCTCAGCCTGCCCAGACACTGTTGGACAGCAGCACAGCCTGACAGGCTGTCAGCCATCCCTCCCAGTGTCACACCATCAGCAAGCTGCCTGGGGCCCACTCTGCACCCTCATCCAGGACATTTAGGCACTGAACAAAACTGGACCCAGTGCTGCTCCCTGGGGAACACCACTGGCCACAGGCCTCTAGCTGGACTCTGGGCCACTGATCACAGCTCTCTGAACTCTTCTGTTGAGACAGTTACCAGTGCCCTGCTCACTAGATGACCTTGGAAGATCTTTTCCAACCCAACCCCTTCTGTGATTCTATGAACTCACATAAAATTCCCTTTTATGGCCACCTTCTGCCCTGGCATCACCAAAGTCATCAAAATACCTCTGGTAGTGCATTGCCAGCAGGTATGAGCAAAGGAGGCACTGTGGTTGGAGCACCCTGCCCCAGGGGAGACACCAGCAGTGCCATTTGCCACTCTGTGCCAGGGATCTGTCTTCCTTGGAGCAGTAACTAAGGGAGTTACCCCAGAGTTAAGCCAGGGAAGGCAGTGGGGCTTTGCAGCCTCAGTTGCACCAACTTTACTCCAAGTATATTTATCCTAGAACTGCTGGGCATGCAATTCTGTGCAGCTGCTTGCTGCATGTATCCCCCTGCCCTTTCTCCCAGCAGGTGTTGAGCAGGACAAAGCACTCACAGACTCGTTTCTGTAGACAGTGAGCAGACAGCTGAGTGTGTTCCCATAGCCTTGTCCAGCCTGCAAACGAGTCTGCAAAATACACCCAGGAGATGCAGTCAGTGCCATGCTTCCCACCTGCCCACTGTGCAGGCAGTGCCATGCTTCCCACCTGCCCACTGTGCCCACTGTGCAGGCAGTGCCATGCCTCCCAGCCTCCCACTGTGCAGGCAGTGCCATGCTTCCCACCTGCCCACTGTGCCCACTGTGCAGGCAGTGCCATGCCTCCCAGCCTCCCACTGTGCAGGCAGTGCCATGCTTCCCACCTGCCCACTGTGCCCACTGTGCAGGCAGTGCCATGCCTCCCAGCCTCCCACTGTGCAGGCAGTGCCATGCTTCCCACCTGCCCACTGTGCCCACTGTGCAGGCAGTGCCATGCCTCCCAGCCTCCCACTGTGCAGGCAGTGCCATGCTTCCCACCTGCCCACTGTGCCCACTGTGCAGGCAGTGCCATGCCTCCCAGCCTCCCACTGTGCAGGCAGTGCCATGCTTCCCACCTGCCCACTGTGCCCACTGTGCAGGCAGTGCCATGCCTCCCAGCCTCCCACTGTGCAGGCAGTGCCATGCTTCCCACCTGCCCACTGTGCCCACTGTGCAGGCAGTGCCATGCCTCCCAGCCTCCCACTGTGCAGGCAGTGCCATGCTTCCCACCTGCCCACTGTGCCCACTGTGCAGGCAGTGCCATGCCTCCCAGCCTCCCACTGTGCAGGCAGTGCCATGCTTCCCACCTGCCCACTGTGCCCACTGTGCAGGCAGTGCCATGCCTCCCAGCCTCCCACTGTGCAGGCAGTGCCATGCTTCCCACCTGCCCACTGTGCCCACTGTGCAGGCAGTGCCATGCCTCCCAGCCTCCCACTGTGCAGGCAGTGCCATGCTTCCCACCTGCCCACTGTGCCCACTGTGCAGGCAGTGCCATGCCACCCACCTGCCCACTGTGCAGGCAGTGCCATGCTTCCCACCTGCCCACTGTGCAGGCAGTGCCATGCTTCCATCCCAGCAAAGGCTCCTGCCTGCCTGAGCAAGGTGTACTTTGCTTTGAGAGTGAATCCAAAGCAAGAAACCAGGCCTGCATCTGCCCCCCTTGGACTTTGCCAGCAGCAGGGCTGAAGGGCACCTCACAGGGCTGAAGCTTTCTGCAACATCTGGAATGGTGAGTGCCAAATTCCTCTCCAGCCTGGCCCAGCACAGCATCACAGCAAGCTCCTGGCATTGTCAAGGCCTTGCCTTAGGTGGAAATGGGAGTGACATGGTCTCCTCCATCTAGGGAACCTCAGTGAAGGTTTGGATGGAGAGAAAAGCTCCCCCAGGAGCCTGCTGGCACCCTTCAGATCCAAGGTGGATTTTAAGCCATATAAATATTTAAATCATAGAATGGGAAGGTTGGAAGGGACCTCAAAGATCATCTAGTTCCAATCCCCTGCCATAGGCAGGGACACCTCCCACTAGTACAGGTCACTCAAGGCCTCCTCCAACCTGGCAGACAGAGTAATTAGGCTCCCTCTTAGAAATTCTCCCTTCCTCACTGAAAAATGCATTTCACATCACTCCCAGCAAAGACATCTTGTTTCTGGAAAGTGATGGCTATGTGCCCTCTGAAAACTGCCTGCCACAGCTGGAAGGAGTGGGGTGTAAGTCAGGACACCTCCCCCTCCCCACCCAGATACACAGAGAGATAAACACACCCCTACGGGCATCCTGAGATCATCTGCCATGCAAGCTGCTCAGACTTGGCATTGAAAGCATAGAACCATAGAATCAAGCAGGTTGGAAGAGCCCTCCAAGCTCACCCAGCCCAACCTAGCACCCAGCCCTACCCAATCAACCAGAGCATGGCACTAAGTGCCACATCCAGGCTTTGTTTGAGCACTCCAGGGACGGTGACTCCACCACCTCCCTGGGCAGCCCATTCCAATGCCAATCACTCTCTCTGGCAACAACTTCCTACCAAGGGATGCATTTTGGTCTGTGAGGAACTGGAGATGCTCTTCTCTCTGCAGCACCTGCAGCTTCAGCAGCTTGAGGGTGCTGGAGCCCTAGAGCAGGCTGCCCAGAGAAGTTGTGGAGTCTCCTTTTCTGGAGGGATTCCAACCCCCCCAGACATTGTGCTCCTGGGCAGGCTGCTGTAGGTGCCCTGCTTTAGCACAGGGGTTGGACTGGATGATCTCCAGAAGTCCCTTCCAGCCCCCACCATGCTGGAGTTCTGTGAACTGACCCTGGCTGAGGCCAGAGCTCATTTTTATAGGAAGAGCCTCACATGTGCCCTGCCTGTGATGCTTTTAGGGAATGGGGACAACATAACTGGTCACAGCCACCAGCATTGCTGCCAGGAGGAAGGATGAAATGAAGCCTGGAGGGACAGTGCCAGCCTCTGCTAGAGGAACACCACCCAGGCTCTGGCTCAGCCCTGACTTACATTAGAGTGAAGCAGCTATTTTATTTGGGGATTTAAAGCCCCAAAAAGTTTATTATCTCCAGAGTTTGTGCCTAAAGAGAGCTTTAGAATAGAAATAGAAGGTCCAGTGGCACGATTATTTAGCCTAGAGCTCTGTAAGAGCCTCCCTGGTGGGCTGCCATGGTGTGACCCTGGCTAGAGAGTGGAAAGGACCAAACCCCCAGCTCATCCCTCACCCAGGGTCTGCTCCATACATCCATCTGCTCACACCGAGCAGAGCTCCCGACCTGGCCAGAGCCCGTGGAGAAGGCAGCAGCAGAGCAGGACACTCAGTGAGCCCCTGCAGAGCAGCTGGCAGGGGAAGGGGGCAGCTGCAGCTCCTGCAGCACTCCTGTGCAGTGCAGGCAGGCCCAGGCACTGGGTGCAGACCAGTGTGTGCCGTGGCTCACGCTGGGGTCGGGGAGGAGCAGCCAGGAGGGTGGCTGAACCCTGGGCAGCCCAGGACAGCTACAGTGCACAGCCCTGGGTTACCTCCTGGCTTCATTTGCACACTCAGCCCAGACGTTTCCGCTCTGGCTCCGTGGGCTTGGTTGTTTTCTTTCTTTACACAGTAACCAGGTCTTCACAGGTTCAAGTTAATACAATTTTTGAGTAACAGAGGGCAGCTGAGTGTCCTCACAGGCTGCTCCTCACACACATGGCCCTTAGCTAAGCTGCTACCATCCAGCACTGAGATCCCTGCCGACACCTCTGCCGACTTCTACCAGCAGGGATATTCCTCAGGAAGCTTCTTCCTTCTGTGACCTGTTAATGAGCACAACAGGGCTCGTGGGTGACACCCAGAAATCAATGCAATGAGGATGAAAGAGTGATTAAATGGAAAACTATTTAGAGGCTTGCAGCACCACAGAATAAAACAAAAGAGCTGCTTGAGTTTGATGGAAGTTGCAGAGTGGTAAAGAACTGCAACAGGTTGCCCAGAGATGTGGCTGAGGCCCCATCTCTGGAGATATCCAAAGTCAAACTTGATGGGGCCCTGAGAACCCTGATCCAGTTGCAGGTGTCCCTGCTGACTGCAGGGGGGCTGGACAAGAGGACCTTTGAGGGTCCCTTCCAACCCAATGCATTCTGGGATCCTGTGATGCTAGGAAGGGGCCAGGCTGAAGGAGGAGGTCTGCTTGGTGGAAGCTGTGGTGTGAGTACCACACAACCCATGTTTCTCAGCAGGATCCTCTCTCTGCTGCTGCCAAAGTCCCCCAAACCTGGCGGCGGCACCCTGATGCCCAGCCTGAGATGAGCATTGCCTTGGCAACCCTGGGCAGAGGCTGCCTGCCCTGGCCATGCCCATGGTGTGGGCAGCCATGCAGTTCCTCCAGCATGGGGTCTGCAGCCATCCTTGCTCAGAGGTAGGACTGATATCACCTTAGCAGCTCAGAAAGGACAGGGCTGGCAGGCCACCTCCTGATCCCAGAGTCAGCTATGTGCTGGGAGGTGGCTGGGTAGGGATGGGCCTTGTTGGACCCTGTCTCCTTCTCTTCACCCTCCAAGGGTCTCTAAGGTACAAACAGGATCACTGCCTCTTGGACCTCCCACATCTGACAGCACTGCCTGGTGCCAGCAACAGGGCTTGGGCCAGATCAGAGCACATAGGCAGAGGAGCTAAAGCACTGAAAGGTGGCCAGAGATGGCTAAAGCTGCAGAAAGAGAATCACAGAATCCTTCTGGCTGGAAAAGCCCTTCAAGATCATTGAGTCCAACCATTCCCTAACTCTACCAAGTCTGGTGCTAAACCATGGCAGTCAGCACCACATCTCCAGGTCTTCTAAACACCTCCAGGGATGGGGGTTCAACCACCTCTTTGGGTAGCCTGTTCCAGTCTTCAAGAACCCTTTCAGCAAAGAAGTTCCTTCTAATACCCAACCTAAGCCTCCTCTGGTGCAGCTTGAGGCCATAGAAAGGAGCTTGCTCTGTATTTCTGCAGCGGGGGGGGTGGTCAGCTCAGCTGAGTCAGGCTGCACTGGTGTGTGCATGGGCTTGTCTGCATCATGCCAGCACATATCTTCCTGCATCTCTAAATCTTCCCTCTGAGGAATAATTGTCTTGCAGGAATAGTAAATATTGCATCTCATAGCCTTGGGATAAAATGTCAGCACTCTGCCCTCTCAGCCTTGTCAGCACTAGGAAAACACATAAAAATGTGCCTGCAGCAAAGCAAATACAGTTGCCCTGTTGCCCTTTGAATGCTCCTCTGTGGCAAAGTTCAATAAAGCATTGGCAGAACTGTTTGGTGAGCCACACATTAAGGCAGGCCAGGTTTAATGTTCAGCAGGAGTCCTCCTCACTGGAGGAACTCGTGCGTATCAGCCAGGTCTTCTGGTCCTGCCTTCACAACCTGCTCTGCAGAGGAGGAAAGGCTATGGAAACATTTCTGCCCAGGCTGAGTTCCCCCATGGGGTGATGGGACAAGTGATAGTCTCTTGAAGCAGTATCTCAGACAGGCTGCTTTGCCTGTCAGTGGGGTTTTGAGTGGTGATGTGAGAGCCTGGTTCAAAGTGTCTTACCTTGATTGTGTCCAGGGGGTGACCCACAAACACGCTGATAGCTCCTGGGGGAGAAAGCAAAGTATTGCACAGGGCATTGAAGAGCTTTTGTGACAGGGCAGGAAGCAGTGGGTTTACAGGGGAGGAGGAATAGCTGCACCTGGACCAAGCCAGAGCTCATTGCAGTGCCTGTCTCTGAGAACAAGTACAAGCTGGGTAAAAGTATTAGCACAGCTATCCTTGACTGCTTCCCTGGACTCCACCAACTTTTACATCTCAAAGGCATCTGAGCAGGAGGAGGAGGTGTTGTATTTGTATGTCCTGCCCATGAACAAACCCCTCTTGCACTGTCATGCAAGCATCTGGCCTCAAAACGATGAGATTTGGGTTAGACACAAGCAAGTGGTTTCTCCTGGGTCAGGCAGAGGTGCCCCAGAGCTGACTGCAGATGGGAGCTGTGAATCCCCATCTTCTGCTCTTGTGACAGCAGTTTAGAGAGGTACCTGTCAGGGATGATTCAGAAAAAGAGAGGATCCTGCTCTGCATCAATCTCTACAGCTTCATCCAGCTTCATTCCCTGTGGCTCCTCAGGAGAACCTGTCCCAGTCCCCCTTAGCATCCTGCTCACCTCCCCACACCGCTCACTGCCAGGACTCCCCGTGGCAGGGCACAGGGTGACTCGGTTTCCCCCTTCTCCAGGAGGGCAGAGCAATCCAGGTGCCATGACCAGGATGCGTTTTTGTCTGCTTGTTGCAAACAGCAGCAGCAGCAGTTTTTAGGGTGTCTGCAGAGATTTGTGCAAAGCAGTGTCCCCACGTGCTTTAGAGACTGCGTGGAATGTCTCACTCGTAGAGGACAAGGATTGAAGAGAGCATAATGTCCTGGGTCAGCACTGTACTGAAAAACCTCTTATGAAATGTCCCCTGCCCTTCTGAACCTTAACCTGAGACCACCACAGGTCCAATTCTCAGCATGAAAGCTGGCCACTGCCACCCACACCAAGTGCAGGTGGCTGCTCACCCCCCAGACATCCTGTCCCACTCTCCAGGGGTCTGGGGTCAGCAAGGCAGAGGTAGCCCTGTGTGATGCACAGCTTCCCACAGGCATCTCAAAATCAGCTGCTGGGCCAACCTTTTGCCAGAGGTTCTGGGTGGTTTTAGAGCCAGTTAACCTCTCTTGGCTGGTCTGCATCCAGAGACCATCGCACACGCTCTTCTGAGCCTTGGGGTGAGCCCGGGCAGAGCTTTGCTGTGCCGCGATCGCGTCTCTGCCCGTCCTAAAAGCGGAGCAGCTGGGCCGTGCACCTTCACAGCGGTTTAAAGCCTCCGGCCCTGAGACACTCCTCAGCGCTGCCGCTTCCTTCTCTCCCTGCTGTCTCCTCCCGGTGTCTGCAATCAGCATTTCCCGCAGCCCGCATCGATCCCCTCTCCGCCGGCACCGCCTGCAGCCTGTTTGCCGAGCCGGGACCGCGGGGTCAAAGCCGGGCGCTGCCTTTCCCGGGGGCGTGTGCGGCTTTGCGGGGGGCGGACACGCAGCTTTGGCTGCTGCCAGCCGCGGCTGCTCCCCTCCGAGCCCGGCCGGAGCTGTGCGGGGGTGCCTGCGGCAGCCGCGCCCCAGCTCCCTGCGCGGCAGCGGCGCCCGTACCGAGACTCAAGTTTTAATTATCCCGCCTGTGGAAACCTAATTAAAACTGCGCTGCTAAGGCGCTGCTAAGCCGCTGCTAAGCCAAAGCGAAGCCCAGCGACCCGCGCAGCCGCTGCTACGAGCACGCCACTGGGTGACACGGGGGCTTTTACGCCCGCCCATGCTCCTGTACCCCCACCCCTACCGCTGCCTTCTCCCCCCCGACACCCCGAGCCGCTGCCATCACTTACCGCCCACCCAGCCCGCAGCGAAGTCCTGCAGCTGGAGGCTGCCCATCCTGAGCCGCCGAGCCCGTCCCACCGGGCAGAGAGAACCTCCGGCGGCAAAGAATCCTCAACCGGGCAGGGGTCCCCACGGGGGAGGAGGTTCCACGGGCGAGTGTGTCACGCCAGGCAGGGCTTCCCTTCCAGGCAGTGGTTCCCCACCGGGCAGGAAGGTCCCAATGGGCAGAAGAGTCCTCGCCGGGCCGTGGGTCCCTCCACGCAGGGGGTCCCCACCGGGCAGCCGTCCCCGCCGCGGACAGACTCTCCACCGGACAATAAGAACGTGCCGGCCGGGCAGGGGGCCCGCCGGCCACCGGTCCTTTGTGGCAGGGGCCCCCCAGCGGGCAGAGGGTCACCTGAGCGCAGGGGTCCCCCCGGCACTCTCCTCGCCGCAGCTTCGCCGTCCGCACGGTGTCTCCGGGCCCCGGTGACATCACGCACCGGCCTTAAAGGAGCCGCGCAGGGGCCGGCGGCGGGGATGGTCCCGGGCAGGCGGGGAGGACACTGAGGGGGGCAGCGAGAGTGTTCCACATGGGGCTGATGCTGCCAGCTGTGGCAGCGGGGACAGAGCCGGCTCCTCGACGGCCAGGCAACAGGGAGAGGGGGGCTGTATGGAGGGGAAAAAACAGGGATTTGGGGGCTATAAAGTCTTAAATTAAAGGTATAAATCCAAGGATAAAGACTGTAACCCAGACAGACTTACTCAGCTGAAAAACATCTCCACTTGCTTCACTGAAATAACCTTTTCAGGAGGGATCCCAGTTTCTGTGTTATCTTTTCAGTAGCCATCCCAAATTTCTCTATTAACTTCCCAGGAGAAGCCTCCAGTTTCTGTATCCTCTCTTCAGGGGATATCCCTGGTTTCCATGTTATCTTCTCAAGGAGCAGTCCAAATCTCACATCATCTTTTCAGGAACTTCTGGATTGTCTTTTCAGGAGGTATTCCCAAATTCAACACTTTGGCAAGCAGTGAACCATTATGCCCTGTCCCTTCTCCACAGCTGTCACCATTTTCCTGTACCTCTGCTGCCTGCCTTTCCCTCGGTCCTGTGTTTCCCTGTCGAGTTCCTCTTCCATGCCAGATGCTCCTTTTCACTCTCCTGAGTCCCTGGGCAGCAGAACCATCAGGGACAGAAGGGGCCAGGCACTCAGCAGCATAGAGATCTCTTCTGGGTCTGCTCTCAAACCCTTTTCTGGCAATTCCTAACATACCTTTCTGATTCACACGGAGGACTGGGCTCTCTCTCTGGGATGCTGGACATCAGATTTTGAGGCCAGCCTGCCTCCTGTGTAGCACTTTCAGTTAGTAAATCTCATCCGTTACACCTGAGCAGCAGCCAGGCACTCAACAGCATCCACCTGGTCCTTAACCAAATCACTGCCATCCTCATGCTCACCACCTCCAGCAGAAAACTGCTCTTGGGATTCAGGGGTGTGAAGGACTACTAAGATAATTAGGAGTCCAAACCCTTGCTCTGGGAAAGAAAGGCTGAGGGACTCAGGATGCTTTGGCCTGGAGAGGAGAAGGCTGCAGGGGAATTGCCTCAACACTGATCAATACTTCAGGGGTGGGTGTCAGGAGGATGGGGCCAGTCTTTTTGCAGTGGTGCCCAGTGACAGGACAAGGGGTGAGAGGCACAAAGTTGAACGTAGGAAGCTCCATTGAAACGTGAGGAAGAAACTCCTTGCATTGAGGGTGCTGGAGCCCCAGAACAGGCTGCCCAGAGGGGTGGTGGAGTCTTCATTTCTGGAGTAATTCAAACCCCGTCTGGACACCAGCTTGTGCAACCTGCTCTAGGTGAACCTGCTCTGGCACGGGGCCTGGATCCACCCCTGCCTTCCAACCCCTATCATCCTGTGGTGGTGAGAGTTTACTCTGCAGGAGATGCATTGGCCCTTCACCACCCATCTGCCTCACCTGGCTGTGGTTTGCTGCAGCCCAAGGTGAGTTCTGTTCCGCAGAGGTCAGATTCTGCAGGCAGCAGTTCCTTAGAGCACCCCAGGGAGACTTTCTGCAAAGATGGGCATTGGGTTTGCTCTGCTGCCCCCCTGCAACAGCAGATGGGGGTGATGTTGAAAGGTATTTTGTCTATGTACCCTGTTAACTGTGGAAAACCTTGGTAGTTCATAAACAAGAACTGCCGCTCACCAAAATACTGGCTGAAAATAGAAGTATTTCAGGGTTTTGCTTAAATAATTAGTGTTTTCACTCCCATGGAGAAATTAATATTTTCCCACCAAAAAAAGACCTTAAAACAATGTCCCCTTTTGTGGGTACACACCAGAAACCCTGTCACCAAGCTGGCCAAAGGCAGCTTTTGTTCAGAGATTGCTTACAGACATTTGGTGCGAGGTGCCTGACTATCAGCTCAGCTCATCTACACCTGAAATTTGAGAGCTTTCAGTGTCTACAACGATGCACAATCATCCTCACCAGGAGAGTTTTCCTTGGGAGCCACATCTCTGAGGGTGAGTTTCACTGGGCCTGGATAAATGTTGGAGACAATGTGCAAAAGTGCTGTAGAAATCAATTGGTTATTTGGGCTGGGAGGTGGTAGTGTGTTAGCTAAATTTGCTTTTCTCCTCTCTGGAAGAATTGTGATTCCATATCTGCAGCACTACAGAGAGAGGATTGTCCTGATTTTTGACACCTGTGTGCTTGCCCAGCCAGAAGGAAATCTGGCTGCACGAGGGAGTTTTGCAGCTAGCAGCATTAATTATTAATCAGATGAATTCTCCTTAACTGTGAGTAACACATTGCCATGCCAAATCCTGAACATCTGCTCACTCAGGAAAATGACTGGAAATGGTCTTGGAGCAACACTGATCCAAGAACTGAAACTGGATGTTGTGGAGACTTCATCCTATACTGCTCTTAATGCTTGTTATACAGCCAAGAGCATCAGTGCGAGGAGAAAAGGCTGAGAGACTTGGGGCTGTCGAGCCTGGAGAAAAGCAGCTCCAGAGGGGATCTGATCAGTGCTCAGCAAGAGATAAAGGGTTCAGGAGGATGGAGACAGACTCTTCAGTGGTGCCCAGTAACTGGACAAGGGGCAATGGGCACAAAGTGGAACCCAGGAGGTTCCATGTGAACAGGAGGAGAACCTTCTTTGCTGCGAGGGTGCTGGAGGCCTGGAGCAGGCTGTCCAGAGAGGTTGTGGAGTCTCCTTCTCTTGAGAGATTCCAACCCCCGCTGGACATTGTGTTCCTGGGCAAGCTGCTGTGGGTGCCCTGCTTTAGCAGGGGGTTGGACTGCATGATCTGCAGAGGTCCCTTCCAACCCCACTATGCTGGGGTTCTGGGATTCTGTGAACTCCCAGCCTAGAAGAGGAAGGCAGCGAACCTGTGATGGGCACAGAAGGGGAACTGTGATGCCCTTGCAGCTGTACCTGTGGGCACACTCACCCCAGCAGCACACCAGGGTGCAGGACACTTGTGGCTCTTGCCATCAGCTGCAGTTAGCAATGGCCACAAGCCTGCAAGCCAGCCCCAGAGCAGGCAGAGACCTGTGCACAACCCACGAGTGGTTCAGGCTCCTTTGGCCCCTCGGTGCTCTGCTCCTCTGTGGTTGTGGAGTGGTGTTTGCCCCTAATGTGGCTGCAACCCAGGAAGAGAGTTCACCCTGTGCCAGCTGTGGGTTGTGAGTGAATGCTCCATTGCCACGCAGGCTGCAGCACCTCAGTTATACACCAGCACACCTGTGCCACGGGGGCGTTTGTCTGCTGAGCTGCTGTCATACTGCAGTGACCTGGGACCCAGCAAAGCAAAGCAGAAGTGCATCTTTACACCCCCTAGCATGCTGCCAAGCCCAGCTGAGATGCTCATGGCTCTTATCTTCAGATGTGCTGCTGTTTGCTGAGACCTATGCATGCATCTCCACCTCCCAGCTGAAGAGGAGCAGCTTCCACTGATGAGAGGCAGCAGTGCCATATGGAGAACTGGGAAGGGACCCATCCTTTGTGCTGCTCTGGATCCTAGCCTGGGCTTGTAGCTGCTCACAAGTGCTGGTCAGAGTGTGGTTTCTATTAGGGGTGATGAGGAATCCTCTTCCTGCTGCCAAGAGGGGGAACAGAGAGATGTCATCCTGAACACTCTTGATTCTCCTCCTCAGCCACAAAGTGCTTGGTGTTCACTCTACCACACTCTTTTGGCCACCCTACATTCTCTCCACAATAGGTTAGTAATGCTAATGAGAAAAGGGAGAAAATTTCCCACCACCTTAGCAGGAGCCAAGTATCTTCTCTCTGAGCAAGCCCTGCAAGCTCCATAACTCCTGGCAGATTCACACTCAGCCCTCTGAGAAGTGAAGAAGGGACTCAGCAGAGGCAGAGTAAGCTAGAGATGAGAAGGGTTTGCACTTCACTTACCCAGCTGTGAAAGGTTTCTGGGCCAGCATGCATTTCACTGGAAATACAGCTGATCCAGGGAGAAATTCCCTTTAAAGATTAACCTCTTCATAGCATATGAGAGTTTAAGCTGCCGGGCAAGATACAAGCAAAGCAAGACTGAAGGTTGCTCCTGTGGCCAGTCACTGGTCAGCAAGGGTACCAGCTGCTCCTGGGGAGACTGACATTAAAGATGAGAGGGAAGTGTTTCACAATGACAGCTATCAGCCACTGGAGTAAGCTCCCCGGGGATGTGGTGAAGTTCCCAACACTGGGCACTTTAAGAGGGTGCTGAGCCAGCTTTTCCCAAGAAAGGTTGGACCAGGTGATCCTTGAGAGCTCTTCCAAGCCAGTCCTCTATGATTCTATCATCAGGATCTGATGCCAGAGTGGCTCTTTGAGGGGCTGAGTCTCGTGAGCAGAGGTCAGTAAATTAAATGTCCACAGAAACCCTGAAGCAATGTGTCAGCAGTGATAAGAGCAGAACTTTATGGGTTACAGCAATCAGACAGATCCAGGCAGCTGGAAGATATGTCAGGGGCCACATAGCAGAAATAGTTATCTCTTCCAGGCTGCTCAACAAGCTCATGTCTGTGAGCAGCAAAATGTAAGTGCCTTCTCTGCATGAATGTGCATGGAAGATGGATCAGGGACTAGGAAGATAGCAGAAATCAGCCCCACTTGAACAGCTGCAAAGCTCTTCTCTGCCCAGGACAGGGATGGGTGTTACTGGAGGAACCTGCAGACAAGAATCAGCTGGTTCCTTGCATAGTGCTGAAGCAGACCTCCTTGGAGCTCCTTGCCCTCAGCCTCCAGGGACCAGGGGATTCCCCAGGCACATCCAACATATCCTAGCAGATCCCAGTCTGGCTAAGCAGCAGCCAGCAGTCAGAGCATGGGTTCCACAGGCACCCCCTTGGCACAGTGTAGCATCTTCACTTGAGGGCCGTGGACAGCCCTCTCCAGCATACTGAGGTCTTCCTTTTCCATGACCTCTGGACAGCAGCAAATCAGCAGCATCTGGAGCCTGGTGAGCTGCAGCTCAGGCAAGGCTTGAAGCTCCTGCAAGCTAAGGAGGTTCTGGCCAAGAGGAACCAGCTGGGCAGGGGCATGCTCGAAGCTGAGAGCAAAGCAGTGCTGCAGCAGGTGGCTACAGCATGGCAGAAAAGGCATTTTTCCTGGTGCTGTCAGGAGGAGACAGCCAGCTGTGACTCTGGCTCCATTCTCCCATCCCCCGGGGTGCATTTTCCACACAGTAGCTATTGGTAAGACCTTGAAAGAGCAGGAAGTTGCCCTGGCAGCAATGTGTGGTTGCACTGCCAATGAGCCTAACTGGAGCACTTTGCTCAAAGGCATGAACAGCTTCCCAGGCTTTGGCTGTATCACCAGCAGCAGCCTGCTCACGGAGCTCAACCCAGCCCTGCCACACTTTGTGGTCAAAGGGACACTGCCACCAGCACCACCACTGTGTTGCTTTTACTGTAGGCAGAGTAGAGAGAGAGCTGCCAAAGAGATCTGGGGACAGGTTGATGTTCAACCAGAGCAGAATTTAGCAGTGCAGGCTGTGCTGTGCCACAGCAATGTGACAGTCATGGGAAAAATACTTTTCCAGACCTGGGAAACATTGACTCCTGTGCCCTGCTCCCCTACATGCCAGACCCTCCACACTCTCACAGAGGGAACTGGAACATGTAGAAAGAATAGTTGAGTGGGCAGGAGGTTTTCTTCCAGGTTAGAGACAGGAGTGTCTCTGGAGGCTTCAAGCAAGTTGCAAGCTCAGGGAGCTTCACACTCCATCAGCCAAGCATCTGCAGCTGCCCCCTGCCCCAAGCACTGACACTGCAAAGAGCTGCAGGAGAGATGCAGCATCTGCTGCCCTCCAGGCTGCCCTGGGCTGCGAGGCAGAGCCCTGTCCAGGCTGCCCAAACTGTCTTCCCAAACCTCAGATACTTCAAATACGACCAGCATGTGTCACCCCCTGGGGGTGATCTCCCGATGGACAAAGCCCTTGTAAAAGGCTCATGGGACTCCATCAGGTTCTGTGGTTTCCTGTCCAGGGCAGTGGTTAATGTTTCAAACAGAAAGCCAACTGCTTTTGCTCAAACCCATGAAGGAGCAACTGAGCCTCAGGCAGGCAGAAAACAGCAGCAGAAATGTGGAGAAAGCTGTGTAAGAAGTGTCCAGCCCTGAGAAATCCCTGTTGGCTCTGATGGGTGTCCTACCCTTTCTGATGCTGGATCTGAGAGGACTGGAGTAAATCAGAGCCCCTGTGGGTGTGCAGCAGTGGAAGCCAAGGGGAGGAGAAGGAGGTGAAAGCAGGAGGCAAGTACAGATCTGCAGGGCTGAGAGATGAGAAGGTCCTGGAGAAAGGAACAGTGGTGGAGAGGAATTTTCCCCTCTGCAGCTGTCTGCCTGAGCTGGACCTCCCAGCAGCTTTAGATACCCACGGCAAGCTGTGCCCTGTGGGACAGTGGAGGTCTAAGCACCTCTCCACTACAGAAACCCAGGTAGCTAAAATAATGCCTGCTCTGAGCTCCAGCTTCAGGCCATCAGCCCCCTCCTGCTCTTGTGCACAGGTAATCAGCACATCTGCAACAGCAGCAGGGCTCCTCACAGCTCCTCACACAAACCCCACTGCAGCTGAGGACTGGAGTGAAGGATTCTGTTCAGCTCACAGAAGCTGGCTCTCTAGCTCCCAAGAGAAACAAATGGCAGTTTGGGGTCTGGCTTTGGTAAACTGCCTTGGGAATCTCAGCAGCTGTGAGGAATTGAAGAATTTAGTCCCACAGTTTTGTTTCCATGAGTTTTTCTGGGCACACATCTGATGGTCTTCAGCTAAATGCCCTCCATGTTTACCCTTCCAAACACCCTTCCACTCTCTGTTCTCTTGCAGGAAAGGAGGTTTGGTTGGTTACCAAGCCCAGCTGGGCTGGAGCAGCAGCTCAGCATTGGGGGAAGAGGAGCAGGCTGACTCCACAAGGCGAACACTCCTGTCTGCGTGGAGACATCTCTGCAATGCACAACAGGAGGGAGGAGAATGGCCAACAGGACAGTCAAAAGGAGATCTTCCAAGCTGCAAACACAGATCAGAGAGCTTGGCTTGAAAGCTGCAGGAAAAGTGACGTGAGAGAAGCAAACACCACTGCTTTGTGGCAAGGCTTGGACTGAACAAGCACAGGGAGACAGTTTCTCATTTGTGCTGCTGGAGCAGCAGCCTTTGTTTGTGCTCAGTCTCACTGCTGCCCTGCTCAGTGTCCAATTTAAGCTCCATTAATTACTGTGGAGCCTATAGGAAGATTTCCTGTTCATCCTTGCTGGGATGGCTCACAATGTCACTGGTAGGGAAAGGAGGCATCAAGACAGCACCTGAGAAGGTCTTGGGTATGAAAAATCAGCAGAATGAAAACTTGAAAATGAAGAGGGATGCCTTGGGTCTGCTGAACAAATCCTGGAGGTTGTGCCTGAGCCAGGAATTCAGCCTTTGTCAACCTCTTCGTGGCAGTTATCTAACCTTGTCAATCAGGACTCCTAGAAGGCTGTTCTGGAAGTTTCTCCAAGACCAGGAAGGCAGGGAGGAATACTGCACCTTTAGCTGGGGCTGGATGCATCCTTGTGCATTTGGACCCATCAGCTACTAGAGATGAGAAACACCTGGAACAGTGACACCCACCTGTGAGTGACCCCTTTCACTTGGACGTGTGTGGGGCCTGCCCTGCTGCTCAACAGGAGGCTGTGACGTGAAAAGCTGCCCCAGGTCTGCCTTGGTGCTCAGTGGGAAGCTGCCCATCTCTGGCTGCCTGCAGAGAGAGAGAAGGCAAACACACTGGAGCAAAGAGCCAAGCCTTCTGCTGAGCTCTGACAGACTGAAGCTGTCCCAAGTATATCCAAGAAAAAGCCAAGGCACTGCTGGCAAGGCCACCTGCTTGTCACACACAGTCCCGTTTGCAGCCAGGAAGTTGGGTCTGAGTGCCATCAAGGGTCACCTCCCTGCATGACAGCATCCCACGCTGGCCTTTGGTGCTGCCGTGTTGCTCCCCTTACTGGGCCCCACAGGAGGCCAAGTGGCCTCACAGCAGGGGATGGGTAAAGACCCATGTGGAAGCTTTTCCCTCTCGAAATGGTTCAGAGCCGAGATGTGGTCCAGGTGGTGCTTTTGCAGCACCCATCCACAGCTCAGGGCAATGCTTGATCTTCCACCCTGTCACTTGTCGCTGGGAGTCCTTGGTGCCACCTCAGTGCCCCATCGCTGACCCAAAGGAAGTGATGCACAGAAAGTTCAGGACCTGGAGCAGTGCTAGGAGCCACTCTGGTTTCCCCAGCAGCCATTTCTTGCTGTAGCAGTGCTGACTGATTGCACGGGCCAGAACCTTCCCTCCAAACCCCGTGGAAGCAACAGAAACAATTTACCACAACAGCTTTCCCCCAGCAGCAAAAGCCTCAGTTTGGTACCTGGAGGAGGCCAGACCCCAAGGAAAGATTCCCACCCGCAGCAGCAGCTGAGGATTTGAGAATGCTTGAGCAGACAGTGCCACCAAAAGGAAGCAGGACCAACTACCCAGCCCCCGAACGCCCTTTGCTGCTGCTCTTTTGAGCAATTGCCACGACTCACTCCCTCCACAGACCCCTGCCTCCACCCCCATCAGCTCCTCAGATGATGCTTTCATGCGGCCTTCTGTATCAGAAACACACTCAGCCCTCCTGAGCTGAGGAATTCGTGGGTTAGTCTCTTTTTAGCCAAGCAGCTAAAGGATTTTCCCAGCCCTACGAAGCACAATTGTATAAAAGTGCTTGAATATTAAACTGCAACAGATGGAGTTTAGGAGGGAGTTGAAGAGGGACAGGGATCTGCTGAAGAGGGTCCAGGAGAGGGCTGTGAGGATGCTGAGGGGACTGAGCACTGCCTGATGAGGAGAGGCTGAGAGACCTGGGGCTGCTTAGTCTGGAGAAGAATGAGAGGGGATCTAATCAATGTTTATAAATCTCTGAGGGCTGGGGATCAGGAGTGGGGAGGACAGGCTCTGCTCACTGCTGCCTGGGATAGGACAAGGAGCAGTGGATGGAAGCTGCAGCACAGGAGGTTCCAGCTCAACACAAGGGGCAACTTCTTGAGTGGAAGGGTCCCAGAGCCCTGGCACAGGCTGCCCAGAGAGGTTGTGGAGTCTCCTCTGGAACCTCTCCAGGCCTGTCTGGATGTGTTCTGTGTGCCCTGAGCTGGATTGTCTGGTCCTGCTCTGGCAAGGGGGTTGGACTGGATGAGCTCTTTGGGTCCCTTCCAACCCCTGACATCCTGTGAGCCTGGGAGAAATCTTTGGATGGCTTTTAGCTACCATGTTCCTCTCTGCCCTGCAAACACTGTGCTGGAACACTTCTCTCATTTGGCTCAAAGCAGACACTGCCAACAAGACATTAAACACGTTAGGGTTTGCCTGGATCCTTAAAGCACTCAATGCTGCAGCTGACTTCACTCTGGGATGTGGCTCAGAGGCTGAGCACAGTCCTGGGCTATGATCTGACTCTGGACCAACTGGAACACCATGATCTTATCCCAGATGAGACCCAGCTTGAAGCCTGGATGCTCTGCACAGGGTTGAGGAACTTCACCTCTGATATGCTTCACATCAAGCTGGTTCCACAGCTGCAAGTTTCCCCTAAACCAAGGAGAAGCTGAAACAGCAGTGTCCATTGCTACGGACAGATGGATTTAAATCCCTCTCCGGCGCTGTTTGTTCCCAGCTCCGCTGCTGGGAGGGCTGCAGAGGGTGCTCTTACCCTGTGTACACCAGCACGGAACAGGATTTCAGGAGAGGGCCAGCCCTGAGTGGTAGTTACAGAGTCTGAGTGGCAGCTCAGGCTCTGCTCAGCCCTCTCAGCTGCAGCCCCGCCTGAATGCTTTGATCAAGTATAAGAGAGTCCTGTTGGCACTTCCCATCCAGCTGGTATCCTGGAAAAAACCTTGTCCTCTGGTTTGATGTTGGCCATAGCAGGATCTTGCAGCTCCCTGACAGGTCTTGGCAGCTCCTGGGTGTCCCCAGACTGGTGTGCTGGAGGGGGAACAAAGCCAGCAAAAGGGGTTTGGTGAGGCCAGGGTAATTGTGTGGCACTGAAAGGGTGGATGAGCTTCACACCGGCTGGATGCTCTTTGCTCCTGGGGCAGGATGCACGTCTGTATTTCTTTAGTCTGGTGATGAGGAAACCATGGCTTGGCCTCCCTGCGCTGCTGAATGGCAAAGTCATCCTTTATCACCATCACAAGGATCCTTGTTGCTTCTCAACACCTGAATTCCCCTCCCAGTGACAGCACCAGTTGCTCTCTGTCTCACCGGTCCGAAAGCAGCCAGTTTGGCCATGGGGAATGGGTGAGCACAGTTGGGCTGCCTGGGCCCTGTTCTCAGGGCTGGCAGCCAGAGCTTTCCTGCAGCATCAGGTCTCAGGAGGCAGGAAAAATTATTTCAGTTCTTTGGTGTGATTCAAACCTTCATTTTCTGTTGTCAAAAGCATCTCCTTGCCCTAAGTAACGATGCAAGCAGGCTGAGCTCCCCTGCCAAGTGCTGCCTTCTGCCCTCTCCTTTGATTTCCCTGGTTCAGAGGAGATCGCTGCCAGGCTGGAAACAGAGTCACAGCCTCCAGGAACCATGGAATCAGCTTGCTTGGATGAGACCTTCGAGGTGATCCAGGTTGCCTGCAGAGTTTGCAGGGGTCACCAGGACAGGGTGAGGACACAGATGCAGGTAGCAGGTAGTGGCAGAGGCCATGAGCCCTCTCCAGGTGCCCAGTGTCCTGCAGGAGCTTTCACAGGACACAGAAGCTGAGATCACTGTTTCATGATGGCTTTTAAAGCCATGTCCCTCCAGCATGAAATGCATATGCCTTGCTCATCATCCATGTAATGGCTTAAGAAGCTGCTTTCTTCCCCTAAAAGTCCTGCCAGGCTTTTGCTCCTGGCTGTCTTCTAATCCTGGTGCTCTAGTGAAGGTGGCTGCAGCTCTCCCATGCCTCTGCTCTGATGCAGACCAACTTGAGGATCATGATTTTCAGCATTTGGCTCTCCAGCCATGCAATTATTTTCCATTCAGTGAGTACAGGCTGGTGCCAGCTAGCAGATGCAGCCAACAGACTGGTCTGAGTGGTCCGAGGGTGGCGAGTGCCCTTCCGAGCTGAGGCTGTGACATTTTTACATATGGAATGTTGTTGCCTCCTCAAGTTTCCCATTTTGGTGGGGTTTGGTTTTTAAATAGCTTTCCCAGCATCATTTCTCTGGCTTTCTGTTTATCAGAAAGAGAAATGTCAGAGGAGTCAGTCCAAAGCTGATTGAATTTTTATTACTGCTGCTGCATGAGGATGGGAGCAGGAATAGACTGGGGCCAGGGCTGAGCCACCCAAGATGCTGCAGCTCACCCCCAGCAGCTGGAGCCCCCACCTGTGTCATCTCCTTTCCTTTTCCTTGTGTTTTTAAGCTTTGTTAAACTTCAGAGCTCCTTAATGGTCCATAGTGAGCACCACCCTCATCTCTGTCCTCTCTTTCTCCCACGAGACAGTGATTGCTAAAAAAAAAAACCCAACCAGTGGTGTTTTGCTGTCAGCTATGTCTTTGCTGGTGATTCATGAATGCACTGAGTCCCTTCAGCCTCTCCAGAGCTTGCAGTAGTTCTTTCTCCTGTCCATGCTCTGTGATAGCTCAGGCTGAGAAACATCTGCACCCCATCAGGAGCAGCTCTGGGTACATAAAGCTGAACACAAAGGGTAAGAAACGTTTGATGGCCGAGTGGCTCTCTCATCCAGGAAGCAATCTGGCAATGCTGCAGGGTCCCTGGGGTAGCCAAGCTGAAAAACAGGCTCGACCCTTATGCCTAGCACATCACTGGAGCTACTTGCTCTGTTGAAGTCCTAAAGCTGCTATGAATCATTCCTAGAGCATGAAGAAGCTGGTGTCTTCTGTGTCACCCAACGGTCTCAGCTTCCTTTTCGGTCCAAGGCGAGTGCTGCCCTAGTGTCACCACCCAGGGAGGGGCTTGCCGCCCAGCTCCAGGCTTCACCTGGTGTTTCCTCACTGGTTGCCAAGGGGTAGAGCCGGTTGGTAAACTGGGAGCTGTTTGGCAAGTTCCCCCTCAGACAGCAGTGGTTTGCCAGCTGTGCTCCCCGTTCTCCTCAGCCACCTTTCTGCAGTCGGTGCTGCTTCCCAGGAGCCGCAGCCCCGCATGGCACCGGTGGGATGTGCCTCCACTGTCCCGAGATCCCTCTGTGCCAACCACCTCCTCTGGGTGGCCTCGCAGCTCCCTGCCTGCTGCGATCACTGAGGCATGGCCTCTGCAACCTTCTCTCAGAGCAGCCCTCGGTATTGGTGGGCTCCAGGCGTTTTAACCCTGCCCGCTGGTGCCTTGTGGCTTCATTCTCCTCCAGGTGACCAGCATGCTCCCGAGAGCTCACCTCCCCTTGCTGCCAGTCCATTAGCTCTCAAAGAATTTACAATCACAGAGTTGTTCTTTTCCCATTTGCAGTCTTCAGTTTTGGGGCTGGTTTGACTGTGAAGCTCCTTCCCTCCCCATTGCTGTCCACAGCAGATTTGCTGCTGGCCGCTGCAGACCCTGGTGGTGGATGAACTCAGGTGTCCTTCTCACCATTTCCCTGGGCTGGATGTGGTCAGTCCTCTTCTCCCAGGCACTGGGGCAGTGTGCATGAGAAGCTGGACATGAGCTGACACCGAGTGCTGCCAGCCCACCCCCAGCCTGTCTGAGCTGATCCCCAGCAGTGTGGGCAGCAGGGCCAGGGAGGGGATTCTGCCCCTCTGCTGTGCTCTGCTGAGCCCCCCTGCAGTGCTGGGGCAGCTCTGGAGTGCTCAGCACAGCACAGAGAAGGACTTGCTGGAGCAGGGCCAGAGGAGGCCACAGCAGTGCTGGCAGGGCAGAGCAGGAGCTGTGAGGCCAGGCTGGGAGCGTTGGGGGGGTTCAGCCTGGAGAGGAGAAGGATGCAGGGAGACCTTCAAGGGGCCAATGAGAAAGCATGGGACAGACTTTTTAGCAGGACCCGCTGTGACAGGACCAGGAGTGATGGTTTGAGCTAAAAGGGAGAGATTTAGACTGGCCAGAGTTTGTTTTCACATCCAACCTGTCCGTGCTTCCTCCACACCCACATGGCTTAACAGCTGCTTTTAGGAAGTCTGCCCCTAAGGCTGAGGTCTTTGGAGGCTGAGGAAGGTTTCAGGCACAGGGACTGACCTCATCTGCTGCCTGCCTTAGTCTTTACGTGGACAAAATGATTCATGTTCCTGCTTCCAAGTGAGAGCACAAGCAAAGAAATATCCACCCAGCCAGGGTCCAGGGTTAGGGTTAGGGTAGGGTAATAAAAGGGGCAAAAACTGGAGCACTTTCTGCATGCTGCCTGCTGCTGCAGCTGGCAGAGCACTGCTGAGGGAGGAGATTCCTGCCCAGTTAACAGCCAGGGCTTAGGTGGGTACCTAGAAATAAATCAAGACAATCACAAACCAGTGCCAAATGGTTTGCTGCTGTGTAGAGAGAGGATGGTGGTTTAGGAAGCACAGTGATTAATGTGTTTTCGTAGGGTAATTACCAATTAATCATTTGTCTCACAATGCTGTATTATTAATTAGTTCTAAACAGGCTTCAGCCCAATTATGAGGACTCAGCTAGATCATTTAATTAAATGTTTGCTCTTCCAAAAGTGCTGCACAAGACTTTTTTTTCTTTCAGCAGCTGAACACATACATCCAACAGGAACATGGCACACAGCTAAAATCCTTGGCTGCTGAGATGCCTTCAAGCCCACCCTGGTGTAATTAGGAGGCCCTGTGCTGTGCCCGTGGCTGAGCCTGGCCCCCATGATGGTGCCTGTTGTTCAGGTGTGTGATCCTCCTTCTGCCTCAGATTCTTTTTCCTGAAAAACCTGGTGTTTAAAGGGAGGTTTTTTTGCTGGTGAGGTGGCCTAAAATAAACATTCTGCTCTAGGCTGACACATGAGAGCATTAACAATGAGCTGAAAGTAAAACTGCACTCACTGCACTGCTGAGAAGAAGGTCCTCAAAGCTGCTGCAGAAATCCAGCTGTAGGTAGCAGACTGATCCTCAGGAATTCCCCCTCCGGGGTGCATCTGCCAGATATAAATATTAGTGTCAGGGAATTGTGACAGAAAGATTCAGACTCATTAATGATCATTCTCAGCCAGCATCAGGTGCTAAAGGGGCAGCTGCCTGGAGTGAGGCACCAAACCTTGACCTAGCACACACTGGTGAGGGTGCTGTCAGAGGAGGAGGCTTCCAAAGCAGCAGGGAGCTCCCTGCTGCTCGAGGAGGCTTCTTTAGGGAGAAAAAAGTTCTCTGGCTTCAGGATAGGCCCCTGGGAAAATGTGGTGGGACAAAGGAGGACCTGGGGTGAGATCTCTGTTTTCGGCACGTGGCACTGCAGCATTTCTGCCTGCAGTGGGCACAAACTAGAGGACAGGAGGTTTCACCTGGACTTGAGGAAGAACTCTACATTGAGGGTGCTGGAGCACTGGCTGGGTGTGGAGTCCTTCTCTGAAGCCTGTCAAAACCCACCTGGATGCATTCCTGTGCAAGCTGATCTGGATGTGCCTGCCTTAGCAGGGCAGCTGCACTGGATGTTCTCCAGAGGTCCCTTCCCATCCCCACCGTGCTGAGATTGTGGAAGTGCTGGGCTGGCTCCCTCTGCTCGTCCCTCTGCAGACGGGACCCATGCTCACCCCGATGGCAGCTTCAGTGTCTGGGGAAAACAGAGGCAGAGCAAGCAGGAGGAGCTGCAGCTGCCATGCTGCAGTGGGATGTAGATTTCCCCAGCTTCCCCAGCCTGCATTGTTCAGACACCGCAGCTGTCAGGCCCTGATTGCTCAGGTTTGTGTTGGGGGGTGGATGTCTCAGCCACTGCAGGGTGGGAAAGAGGCCACTTCGTCCTCAGCGCCGATCCTGCTTCCCAGCCAGGCTGGTGTCTATTTTCACAGCCCCTCTCTTCAGCCAGATGAGCTTTAACTCCTCACTCTCCACCATGCTCCCCTTGCACTGGGTGTGTTAGCAGCTGCCTTCAGATCCCTCTCCAGCAGGAGCCTCCAGTCTAGATACTTGCATTTGAGAACTTTGCTCCTCTCTGGCCACCACAGAGCCTGCTTGCTCCTTGGTCCAGTTGCAGCTCAAGCAGTTTAGTGCCACCTCTATTCTTTGGCATTCTTTGTTTCTCAGCTAATAGCACAGAATCAGAGAATCCTTTTGCTTGGAAGTGACCTTAAAGCTCATTAAGTCCAACCAAGAACCCAGCACTGCCAGGCCACTACTAAACCATAGCTCTCTGCACCACATCTGTAAGAAGCTGAGGAGCTGCCTCAGTTTCCCCTCAGACCATGAGCACTCAGCACACAGGTTGCTGTGCCCCACACAGTAACTGGCAACAAGAACTCCAGGTGCAGGAGCAGAGCAGAAGCTTGCTCAGCCCTGCACAAAGGCTGCACTTCAAACAGCTCCCAGGGGTCCTGCTGCGAGGCTGACCTGGGGAGTTCCTTTCTGACAGAGTCAAGTACTTCAGTGCTGTGTGGGTGCCCTCAGGGTTTGGGAGCTCAGCTGATGCCAGTCCTTGGAGCAGGAGTCAGCAGTGCAGTTGGACACTGGGGAGCTGCTTTTCTGCTGCACACTGCATGTGGGGAAGTTCAGGTTTCTCTAGAGGGAGCACCGCAGCCTGCTGCTCTGCACCAAAGTGGAGGTCCAAGCCCAGCCTTGCCGGGGCTCACTGAGCTGCCTTGTTGAGTTCAGGATGGTTTGGGTCTGGATCTTAAAAGCTAGAGGACTTTAGAATCATAGAACCACAGAATCACAGAATCATAGAAATATAGAATCAGTCAGGGCTGGAAGGAACCACAAGGATCCCAACCCCCTGCCATGGGCAGGGATACCTCACACTAGATCAGGCTGTCCAGAGCCTCGTTCAACCTGGCCTTAAGCCTCATCCCTGGAGGTGTTTACAACACCTCCCTGGGCAACCCCTGCCAGGCTCTTACCACCCTCATGCTGAAGAACTTCTTCCTAACATCCAGTCTGAATCTCCCCATTTCTAGCTTGGTTCCATTCCCCCCAGTCCTATCACTACCTGACAGCCTAAAAGGTCCCTCCCTTTACTAAAGAAGCTGTCTCCTGCCTGGTTTAAGAGGCACATCCCATGGCTCACCATGTCTGTGTGAAGCTTTTTATCAACTTTGAAGTAGGTTTTTCCCTCGGGGTAGGTGGATGAGCAAACATCATGACCGAGTGCTCGTCCCTCATCTCCTCATGCAACCTACCATCAGCCCTTGCAAAGGCAGGATCTGCCTCAGCAGAGCTCCCCAAGGACAGCCACGGCCCTCACCACTTCTGTTATGAAAGGGCATATTTTGCAGCAGTTTGTTTGGTTTGGTTGGTGAATTAAGTTCCTGAATTCGGGAGATTAAAAGCTTAAAAGGGATGACTGCAGACGGCAGAGCGCATCAAAGTGATTGGGGATTGCTTTGCAAACTCCAGAGGCCCCTCTGGTTTGGAAGCACTGAGGGGTTAGGGCGATGGGTGTGAGTGTTCCAAACAGAGAGATGAAAGGAAATACATCATCAGCACGCGGGGCTGAGCTGGGCTGCCTGCTACTGCCAGCTGACCCACACCTCTCCGGGGGCAGAGGCACATGGTGTCCTCTCTAAGGCAGCCATCTGATCCCTGGAGCTGTTTGGGGATCCATTTGCTGCCTGTGTGCAGGATGTTAACTGTTTGGGAAAGCAATAAAGCAGCCTAAGAGAGAAACCCAGCAGCTTCCAGCTCTGCTGTGCAGCCTTTTACCTCTGAGCAAGGCCGTGTGGAAAACCTATCAAAGGCAGGAGTTTCGTGCAGCTCCCCTTTCCAGATGGCTACACGGGGGGGGTGGGGGGGGTGGGGTTGCCAGCTATTGATTGAAATTAGGCTTTGGTGATCCAATAGGCTGAAGCCTCTTCTATCATCTCCCAAACCCTTGGATTTCTGGTGCCAGTGGTTCCCACAGCTGATCACACACAGCCAATGGCAAGCAGCTAGTTTCTGGCTAGTGGAAGTCAGGCAGGTCTGTGGATTTGATACTAGATAGTTTAAGCTATTTTAGGATGCTGAATTTACAGGAATGCTGAGTTCAATATTCTCAGAGCAGATCACACCTGCTTTCCAGGCAGAACTGCTTCCCTCCTCTGCCTGACCCCTCGAGTTTGGATAATCTCACTCTGTTTTGCATGGCTTTTCTACAATGCATCCAAGGTGCAGACCTTCTTTGGGCTTAGAACCAGAAACTGTTTCATGCATCCTGACTTGCTTCATCTGGACTCTGACTTGGCTTATTTTGCAGTGAGAAGGTGCCAGGATGGTCCTGAGGTGCCCACGGGAATGTGGGGATGCAGAAGGGGTGTTGGCTTGCTCTGGTCACATTCCTGCTCCCAGATGTGGCAGCTGTGAGTAGATATTGGGATGATTTGTCACCAGTTTGGTGACCCAGGGGTCCTGAAACAAGGAGTTGTGCCTCACTCCCTGCTGAGCAGAGCCTAGCAGAACAACTGGGGCTGAAGCTTCTGTTCTCTGGTGGGTCCCAGCACCCAGCCAAAGCCCCTTTCCCACCTGTTAGAAACACTCAAGGGGGTTGGGGGCAGAAGTTATTACCCCAATAGCAGGTTTCCCAGAGAAGCTGTGGATGTGCTCTTGCTAGAGGTGTTCAAGGCCAGACTGGAAGAGGCCTTGAGCAAGCTGGGCTAGTGGGAGGTGCCCCTGCCCGTGACAGGGTTGGGAGTTGGAGCTAGAAGATCTTTAAGCTCAAAGCATTCTGTGCTCTCTGACTCCTGCACCTTCCATGGCTGTAGGCTTGCTGGTCTCAGTGTCACATTTGCCCACAGGGGGAACTGCTCTAACAGTGGAGATGTGAAACAGCTGAGGACGATGTGGTTTGCTCTTTGGATTGCTGAGAGAAAAGAGGGAGCCCTGCTACATTTGGCAGGTTCTCAATCCCAGTGAGTGACCATTGCAGAAGCACTCCAAGATAACTGAATGGTTGGAGCAAACACCTCAGGACTGAGCAGGAAGTGTCCAGGCACGTAGCAGGGGTAGGACAGAGCCATGTTCCCTCAGCCTGTGTGGTGTCCAGAGAGGTGACATAGTTGGCAGTCAGCAGAGTGTGTTGCAAGATTTCACAACTGCAAAGAAAACACCAACTTGACCTTTTTTTTTTTTTTTTCTTTTGGCCAGACCCTCAGCTGGTGTAAATGGGTCAAGACTCCCCACAGCCAAGCTGTTCCTGGATCTTGTTACCTATTTTTCTGGAGTCAAAACTGGTGTCGTGATAGAAGCCCAGAGCTGCACATATTAAAGTAATCAGGAGGATTTTCATTACTGCCTGTGCAAGTGAAATGAAGACAGACAGAATGGGAATGTGCTCACAAGGATGTTAGTGACAAAGAATTTAAATACAAGTGGTGGTGTGGGTTGGGTTTTCTTTTCCCTCCTGTGTATGATCCTTGTGCACAGTAACCAGGTCTAGCAGATGCCATTAATACAATGGAAGAATTGTAGTGGAGGGGAGAGGAAATGCATTTCCCAATCCCTACTGGAAATTATGGCTCTGTTTAATTCCTCCAAGCAGCTTAGACTGAAAGAGATCCAATTTATCTTTTTTTTTTTTTTTTTTCCTTTTCCCATTGGCCATAGCTGCACATCCCTCAAGTGAGCACCCAGCCTTAGAGATTGACCACAGGAAAACACAGCTCCCTTCCTCGCCCTTCTCCTCTGGGATGCTCTCTAGAGCAACTCTGTCTGGACTTCCCCAGAGCAGTCACTGCCCTCTCTGCTGCTTTCTGCTGTCACCACACAGCCTGGGCTGTCACTCATTTTATTTGAAGGGAGGAATATTTTTGCTCCATATGGTTGCAGGTTTTCATGTCGTTGTACGTTTCAAGAGCTCGTCCCTCACTCATCCTCTTAGAACACCAAGCACCTGGCAAAGAGACTCCAAATAGATGCTTCTGCCCCTTCTCCTCCCTCTTTGTTCTCCAAAACTTCTGTCTTGGGGACATCCTCCAGAACTGAGCCAGTGCAGAACTTTTCCTCTGTCCTGTAGTACCCACCAGAGGGGAGGGGCTGGTGCCTGCAGCCCCTCTGGGGAAGGAGATCCTGGACCAGCGATGCTCAGAGCTACTGTCTCTTGGCTGCTGGTGTGCTCTTGGCTGTTCATCAATGGCAGGAGAAAGTGTCCTCTTGTCTAATCCCAGGCATGGTGGAATGACCTGGAAGGAGCATGAACACAACCAAGAGCTAAGCCCTCACATGCATGAAGAAGTGGGGATGACAGGCTGGAAGCCTGCCTCTGGGGAAACAGCAGGACAGACCTAGAGCCAGCAGTGTGCCCACACAGAAGAGATGTGGTGGCCACAGGGTTGTTCCAAGGGCCAGTGGCTTCCTCAGGTATCTCCACCTTGCACACAGCTCAACTCCTGTGTTATGTTTTCAGAGCAGCATTACAGACTCAGAATGGTTTGGGTTGGAAGTGACCTCTTAAGGTCTGCTCAAACCCCTCTGCAGTCAGCAGGGACATGATTATTTTGTTCGTAAGGGCCTCATTTTGGAGAACAAGATGGTGTGGAATGTGCCCTTCTCTCTTCCTCCTTTCCTACCATTTTAGAAACATTAAAGATGAGTTTCATCTCACCCAATTTGCAGGTATTTAGCCCTGCAGGCTTTGAAACAGCCCTTGCAGGGTGACAAGCACTGCTACAAGGCAGCTTACTTGGAGGAGGGGACTGAGATGCAGAGAACATCCCAGCACACACATTTAGAGGCAGCTCAAGGCCTCCCCCTCTTCCCTCTGGATTTTTCTGTGCTGTTTATCCCAATTATGTCTCTTTGTGCCCTAGAAGTACAGAATAACAGAATCACAAACTCTCTGAGGTTGTCAAAGACCCCTCAGGTCACCAAGTCCAACAGTCAGCCCAACACCACTGTGGCCATTCGACCCACAGTGCCATGTCTGTGTGGGTTTTGAACACCTCCAGGGATGGACTCCACCACCTCCCTCTGCAGCCTGCTCCAGTCCCTGACCACTCTTGCAGGAAAGGAATTTTTCCTCACATCCAACCTAAGCCTTCCTTGAGGCAGCTTGAGGCCATTTGCTGTAGGATCCCAGAGCCATTTGTGTGTGTGCAAGGGCTCTGCCTGCACAAATCCTGCACCTCTCTGGGCATGACCTCACCCAAAGGAAGGTGCAAAGCACAAAGCACAACCCCATGTCTCAGTGAGCTGCAACCCTGATGCCTTCAGAAAGACCAGAAGAGAACCAGGGCAAGCAGGGGGCCCCACGCTGGTGGAGTTCGGTGCTCCCACTGGCGGTGGAGGGAGCATTCCCTGACTGTGCAGCCTCGGGGAGCAATTTAGCTCTTACAGCTTAACTCTTTAACCTCTCCTTCAGTTTCATCTCACCCGTGCTTATCCCTCTGCATTTGATCTGGGTGTGACTGACTGGCCAAGAAGTCCTTAATACGCTGTGCAATATGGGAAATGCCCTGTGGCTGGACCCCCATTTCTCCCCCTGCTTTCCATGACCCTTGCCTTCAGTGCCTTCGCTGCAGCTTTCCCCTGGGTCTGTGCTGCTGCTCGATGAGGAGCGATGGGCTGAGAGAGACCTAAGAGCTTCTGTCACAAGGCTGCTGCACAAGAGCAGGCACTGGGTAACCTGGCAGGAGCTGCTCATTGCAAAGCCACAGTTTGTTCTTCACGTCCTCAAGACTGCTCCCCTGGTCAACAGGATGCACTTCAGACCTCCTGGGCTGGATGGTGGGGGATCAGTTTCAGCCCTTGTCACCAGACCTCTGCAAGCAAGAAATGTGTGTTTGGTTAAATAGGGTGAAATGAATCCAGCAGTGGGCAGGAGCCACCACTGGAATCACGGAATCATGGAATGGGTTGGCTTGGAAGGGACCCTAAGGATCAACCAGTTCAGACCCCCCTGACAGGGACACCTCCCACCAGCCCAGGCTGCTCAAGGTCTCACCCAATCTGGCCTTGAAGACTTCCAGGGATGAGGCAGCCACAGCTTCCCTGGGCAGCCTGTGCCAGCGTCTGCCCACCCTGGCTGTAAGGAAATCAATCAGCAGTGCTCATCAGTTCTGCTGCCCCCCAGGGCACAGCACATCAGACACTGCAGGGAGCTGGTGAGGCCAGGCAGAAGGCTGAGGGCTGGAAGGATTTGACTTTCTCCCACAGCTTGCTCTTTCCAGTCCTTCCATGGCTCTCCAGTCGGCACCAAGTCAGCTGCCCTCAGTGGGTCACACAGGGAAATGAGACATTGCAGGTCCTGCATGGAATGCTTTGGGTTGGCAGGGACCTTTAAAGGTCTTTGTCTTGGTGAAGAGCAGCAGGCTTCAGAAAGACAAACCCAGACTCCATGCCCTGCTGCCTGATGTTTTACAGGCTACTGCTTGGTGCTGTATGAAAGCACAGCCTGCAGAGACAGTGTCTGTACCTGCTTGGAGGTTAAACTGCTGAGTTCATGAGCTGCCTTGCAGATCCCAAGCCAAAGAAGTGGGAATCCCACAGCCTTGGGCTGCTGTTAGGGTGATTTATGGTCTCCTGAAAATCTTGATGGATCAGAGGTACTTGTGACCATTCTGGAAAGTTAAAAAACAAAACAAACAAACAAACAAACAAAAAAACATAACCAAACCAAACCAAAACATTAAAACTTGGCTAAAGCCCGAAAAAAAATAAAAAATCTGCTGCAATCCCTCCTCCTCCTCCTCCTCCTCCTTCTCCTCCTTCTCCTCCTCCAGATGTTTTCTCTTTGGGTTTTCCAGACAACCCAAACTGGCATAGTGCAGCTTAAGCCTTTAAAACAGTTTGGAGTTGCTGTTTCAATTCAACCCTGATGTTGTCCCTGTTTGGAAAGCTAATTTATCAGATCACCACCACCACAAGAGACAATTTCATTGGAAAAAAATCCAATATCCAAATATCTGCACACAGATAGTTTACTGCCAGGACAGTTGTCTGCCCCTGGGCTGTTTGCTGCTCTGGTGAGGTTCATTCCCCATCCACATTGACTTTCTTCTGCCTTTTCTTTCTCTTGAGACCTGTCTCTAAAGGTTTGGGTTTTTTCCTTGCATTTTAAGGGTATCCTACAAATATCTTATTCAAATAGGCCTACCTGTTGGGTATCAGAACTGCAACTCATCTGTTCACCAGAGGGAGGAAAGAGGCTGCTTTGGAGCTTACCATGGACACAGGAAACACCCAAGAAGAGAGAGACACTGGGAAAGCATCCTCCTGTGCCTTCCTGGCTGCCTTGGCAATGGGGTTCCAGGGAAGCATCACAAAGCAGGGCAGGACATTCCGCCCACTCCCAGCTCCTGCCCCTTCCTCCTCCTCAGCACGGTCTCGTGGACATCCAAGGTTTTCTGGGATGTTCATGGACAGCAGGACCACTCACACACCTCCAGCTCCTTCTGGCAGTGCCATTCCCTTCCTCCTACCCAGTACAGTTTTGTGAACACCCTGGCTTTACTGGGAGTCATAGAATCATAGAATGGGTTGGGTTGGAAGGGATCTTAAAGCTCATCCAGCTCCAACCCTCTGCCATGGGCAGGGACACCTCCCACCAGCCCAGGTTGCTCAAGGCCTCAAACAGCCTGGTCTTGAACACCTCCAGGCAGGGGACAGCCATGACCATCTTGGGCAACCTGTTCCAGTGTCTGCCCACCCTCACTGCAAAGAATTTCTTCCTAATGTCCGGTCTCAATCTTCCTAACTCAGGCTTCAATCCATTCTCTCTCATCCCATCACTCCCAGCCCTTGTAAAAAGTCCCTCCCCATCTCTCCTGTAGCCCCTTCAGATACTGGAAGGTTGCTGTGAGGTCTCCCTGGTGCCTTCTCCAGGATGAACACCCCCAGCTCTCCCAGCCTGTGCCCATAGGGGAGGTTCTGCAGCCCTCTGAGCTGAGTTGATGATTCCTCCACCTTGTTCTTCACCAGCACGAGGGAGCTGTTGGATGAGCTCCCAGCCAAGCAACCAGCAGCCAAAGTGACACATTCCAAAGGATAAATTTCAACAGAAATAGCATCAGATTAATGCAAGTTTTCATTTCCATACTAATTTCTGCAGACAGTGATAAGTAAAAACTTCATTTTACCCTGACATAAGAAGGTCCCTCCCTGGTTTCTAAACGTAGAAGCAAGCACAGGATCACCTCGGTGGTGCCTTTTAAGGCATTTTCAAAGATGCTCAGAAAAGCCCAAACCCAGCAATGTATCCTGTAAATATACAGAGCCAAAGACTGTGACATCCACGCTGCAAGAGCTCTCCTCTCTGCGCCTCCATCCAGGCTTGCTAAGTGACAGATGATTGCTGCTTTGCCGCGACCGCGCTTCAGTGTTTGACCGTCGAGCAGCGCAGAGTGGAGCAGCTCCTCTGGCAGTGCATCACAAATGCTCCTAAACACTTGGGTGACAGAGAAATTTGGAACGAGATCCATTCCTGCAGAGCATTTCATCTATTTACCGGAATTCCAGAGCTCTGAAGCACAGGAATGGTTCTGGGTGGACTACATCATTATTATTCATCCCATTTATTATCCTAGTTGCTGCCTGCAGTCAGAAGTGGTTTATTATAATGTGATTTCTCAACTGCATCCATATGATAGAGCAGCAGCTAATGAAGTGTGCAGGCACCCAAAGCCCCAGCTTCGTTGACATTCATTCCCACCAAGGCCCTGCCAGATCTAATTGCTGTCAAGGCTGCTCAGGCATGGGTCTGAGTTTCATCTCACAGAGCTGATGCTGCTACAAACTACTGTAAGAACCCTTCCAGCCTGCAGCACAGCCCAGCACATTGCAGGGGGTTTCTCCAGGGAGCTGGTGCTCCTGTGGGGCCAAGAATAGTCTGGGGGGGTTGGTTGCTTTTTGTGCTCTTTAAATGTAAACATGGCACTTGTGTGCAGAGGAAATAGGGGCTGGGCATGAGAGGGTGTTGAGGAGAAGATGAGGAGGTGTAGTCCGTCTCCAGTGCAACATAAGTCACAGAACAGAATCACAGAATGGTTTGGGTTGGAAGAGACCTTGAAGATCATCTAGTTCCAAGCTCCTTGCCCCTGACAAGGACACTTTCCACTAGACCAGGTGGCTCAAGGCCTCATCCAGGGCCTCCTGAGCTTCAGGCATGCTGTGGGGTTTGTGCCAGAGGAAGAGTCAAAGACCTGGGATTTGAAGACAGGAGAAGGCAGGGGTGAGGAGTAGCCCATGGCTGAGGTGTCCCAGCCCTCCTGCACCCCTGGGTGCTGAGCTCCCACTTCCACTTCCTATTGCCCTCTTAGCCTCCCCTGGCTGAGGCACAGCTCCTCTCTCTGCCCCCAGATCCACACCAATGCTCTGCAGACCAGTCCCTCTTTCTGAGCTGCAAACACACTGCTGCAAGCTTAGTCTTCCTTTAAAGGCATTTTAGTGTCAAAAAGCAATAAAGGGAAGGAAGGAAGAGGAAGTTTTAGAGCTCAGAAGTTTGTGAATCCCGGGGCTGCCTGAGCAGCTCTGCTGAACACTCCATTTCCATGATGTTTGTGCATTCCTGTCTCCAAAGGCAGCCTCCGCGGATCGCTCCAGCTACGCCTTGCCAAAATACTTGGGACTGATCCAAGGGAACGATCTCGACTGTTGCAGGTGGGTTATGGACCCCCTGAGAGGTGCTGGAGGTGTCAGGGAGGTCACTAATTATGCCTCATTATGGCTTGTAGGGGAAGGATGCTCTCAGCACGGAGAGGCAGGGTTCTTGAGCAGGGCACCTTTGCGGACACCTCTAGCTCCAGGCCAGGTGAGCAGGGCTGTGGGGTCTCCATTTCCAACCTCCTGGAGTTACATGTTGCTGCTGGGCTGGGGGGGGGAGCAGAGCTGCCCTTTGGGGGGCCTTGCAGCATTTTTCACAACCATTTCCCTGCGCCTTCAGCCCTCTGTGTCTGGGCCAGCTTGTTCCTAGCAAGCCAGCTTCTATTGTCTGCTGGGCTGGTGTGCAAGCTGCCTGCACGTTTGCAAGCATTAGTCAGGCCCCAACATCTGCTTTTTATTGGTAATTACATGAGCCCCATTTTAATAAGAGGTAATTCTTACAGTTCTTATAAACTCTGTGTGACTCCAGGGAAAGAAGGTGAAAGAGGTTTTGCAAGCCTCTCGCAGCCACAAGCCCAAAATGAGTGGGAATAAATCCTTTCAGGGCAGAAGTGATCCAGCCACTCCTGACAGCGTGCTCAGGGCTGCCTTTGTGACGCCTCCTTGGGTTGTTCGTGCGCTGCAGAACAGCCCTGCAAAGTCTTCCTCTTCTGAGTGCTGTTACCCTGTGCACACGTGGGGACCTGGTCCTGAAAATGGCCCCCTCCTGGGTGTGCCTTGACTGGAATTAGCACAAAGGGGGTTCTGCAAGATCAGGTTTGACCTGGGGAGCACTAAAGGTCTGTGGGCCGTGCCCGAGTGGGTTGCAGGTAGGTGTCCAGATTGATGGCCCAGAGCTCGTTAGTGCTCATACTAACGGCAGACTCGGTATAAACTGAGCTGCAATAGTGGGCCCAAGAAATGAGCAACATCTGAAGTGGATGAGGACCAATACCCAGATAGAGCATCGTGACAAAAAAGTCTTTGGGGGCTCCATTCAAAGCTTCCAGTTTACATTTCCCACCCCTGCCTGTAGGTAAGGGCTGCTGAGCTGCTTTGGCAAGTTTGGCTCTGCGATTCCTCAGTGTTTCCAGGGGTGTTCCCTGCCCTTTCTGGACAAGGCAGTGACAAATGACATTTTTGCAAGGTCATCCCTAAATCTTTGAGAAGCAGGGAGCTGTTTCAGGGGCTGCTGCCACCCGGTGAATGCCAGCAGCCAAGCCCATATGGAGCATTGTGCGCCGAGCTCATTGCCGATGCAGAAGCACACAACCCGTTTTGATTAAGAACAAAATGCAGAATTGACTCAAACTGGCTGTTTTTTTTGGTTGCTGTTGTTGTTTCGTTTGAAAAGCTTCAAGCCTCTCATTATCATCAGGCTTTCTTTCAGAGCAGGAAATGGGAATTTCCATAAAATAATGCTGAAAGGCAGAGGGTGAAGTCCAAGAACGTTTACGTTCCTAACGAATGGAAGGATAAACACACAAAGCAAATTTGGGGAGACTCAGCTAAGCATTCGGGGGCATGTTATGGCATGTGGATGGTTTAAATTATTCACTGTGCATTAAGCAGCCTCATACACAAGCAGTGAAAGGACAAAGCAGTGGGTTTAAGAGAGGCCTTTTCCCTTTGCACAGTAACTCAGAGCTCTCCGGTATGTGATTATTTATTGCCTTCGATGGCCGAGGAGGATTTGTGCCACAGCATGCCAGGCTTGTATGGTTTTCATGTGAACAAGGAGCTCCTCCCAGCACTGCGGAAGGTCCCACAGCAGCTTTCGTAGCCCTGGGGTCACTGAGATGGGATCAAAAAACCGTTGTGTAAGCTCAGAGCTGTGTTTGGGAAGGCTGGCTGGGCACTGAGCGCAGCCAGCACGCAGGTGGTCCTGCAGCACTGCCCACCCTTGGGCTGTCCTGGCCGAGTGGAAAGTCCTCGTGCCAGGGGAAACTGGGAAGTGGCAACCACATCCTTTGCTCTCTCTGGCCAGAAAGTCTCTTCATTTTTATGAGGGCTTAATCACAGCCAGTGCTGGCAGCACTCTTTACAAATGAGGGTGTTTGGTGTAGTCAGGACCAAGCCCCTCTGCTGCGGGGCACTTTGGTGTTCTCTGGGAGGAGGGGAGGTAAAGGAAGGACATTTTTGCCAAGCATGACATTAAAAAGCTATATTGCCACGGCAGGCCCTCCAGGATTAGAGAACTGGGCAACTGAAGTTGTTCTCTCCTCATTTCTCTGCGTGCTTCGTGGTGCAGGTTTCAGTGGCAAAAGTGTTTCCCTTCCTTCCCAGGTCTGCAGCGAGCTGGGGCACTTGCAGTTCAAATTCATTTCACTGGAGAGAAAGAGAAGTGTCTTCAAGGCACTGTTTCACAACCCAGGGAAACCATTGTCCTAACCAGCACTCAGACTGCTCCTTGCCTTCGGGCTGCTGATTCAGCCAGCAGCTCCCAGCCTCCGGAGCTGCAGAGTTACCAGCGGTGGTCAGAGTGGAGATGATCCTGGAGACAAGAGAACCTTCCCGTGGGGAACAGTCTCACCATTTGGCAGCTGGTGGCAAAGTGTTGGGAAAGTCATGCAGAGGAGAGAGGGCAAAACAGGAAATGAAAAACTAAACTGAATTTCAGGGTGAATTGGCAGGGGGGGGGCGGGGGAGTAAATTTCGGTGGATTGAAAAATCCTGGAAAATACATTTTCTTGGGGTTGTTCCACCTCAAATAAATTATCTGTGAAGGACAACCTCAAATGGGGGAGAAGTATTGCAGCTGGCAAAATTTAGGAACTAAAAGAAGCCTAAAGCAGAGAGAGAGGGTGTCAGGAATTGTCATGATAAGGTTTTCTTCAAACAAATTATTTGTGCCCTCAGATTGGAAGTGGCGGTGGTGGCGGCGGCGGAAGAAAAGCCTCCTCGTGTGTTTAAAACCCAGGGCATCTTCAAGAACCATCACAGAAACCCTGAGCAGACAGGAACAAACAGCCCTGAGGGAGTCATTTGTCTTTGCTGTCAAGAGGAAAATTAAGGCTCCAGGGGACACAGAGGCTGGGTGTGATGGATGCTGCAGCAGAAGGCAAATGGGTCAGCATTCCTGGCTGCCACCAGAGCCCCCTCTGCCCCGCAGAACACAGGCTGTCGAGTGTACACCTGTGGGGAGGAGAGAGGGGATGGGAAGATAAATGGTGGAAAAGTCCCTAAAATGATGGATGTCTCTTCTTGTTAGGAATTGACAGCAATAACCTCCCCATGGGAAGGCAAACTGGATCCCCAGGAGCTGGCGGCAGGTTATTGCTGCCCGGGCATACTTGTGGGCAGAGCTTGGTGTGTGGCTGTATCTGAATCAGCTCCAGCAAGCAGGGGTGGGAGGTGGGGACCCATACTAGATGGGGGAACTGGTCCCAGCACTGACTGATCCAAATTGACCCATACATAGCCTTGAGTGAGCTGGAGCACATCATTTGGTGCCACCCAGCTCGTGTTCTGCGACACCACTGCATGCTGCAAACCAACCTGCTGTGGGTGGGGGTGATGGGGACACCTGCTTCACAGGATCACAGAATCACAGACACACCCAGGCTGGCAAAGCCCCTCAGGATCACCAAGTCCAGCCTACAAGATTCACCTTAAACTACAGCCCCAAGCACCACATCCAAACCACCCTTAAACACATCCAGGGTGGGCACCTGGGCAGCTCATTCCAGTCCCTGACCACCCTCTCCATGAAAAACTTTTTCCTAACGTCCAATCTAACCCTCCCCAGCCTCAGCTTGAGGCCATCCCCCCTTGTTCTGTCTCCAATTACCTACTTCAAAAGTCCTGATCCTAATGCAGGCTTTATGTAAATAAATACACCTGGATGCAGGTTAGGAGAACCTGTGATGGACAATGCCATGCAGCTCTGCAACCACCAACCTACAGGGTATGAAACCCAGCCCTGAAAAAGAAGAGAAAAGGCAGTTTCTGTTAGAGTATTGCCCCTTGTATATCCTTGGAGCTCTTCTAGATCAAGCATTGTGCCATCCTAGAGGGCAGATTTAGAGTAGACATTAAAAAGAAGTTCTTTGCACGGTGGTGAGACACTGGCACGGATTGCCCAGGGAGGTTGTGGATGTCCTGAGGTGTTCAAGGCCAGGCTGGATGAGGCCCTGTGCAACCTGAGCTAGTGGGAGGTGTCTCTGCCCATGGCAGGGGGCTGGAACTGGATGGTCTTTAAGGTCCTTTCCAACCCAACCCATTCTATGAATCTGCTTAAAACACAGGGGGAGAAGATACCTGCTGGTAACTAGCCTGGATCCATGCAGGGGACAGGCACAGCCCACTCAGATGTGCAGGGTTTGTTTCTAATCAAAACCAGATTCCTATAAGCAACTATTTCAGTCATGAGGGGACTGGATCAGGACACTCCTTTTACTGATTTTGATTTTTTTTTTTCCCCCCTGATTAGATTCCTTTCAGGCATAAACCACAGGGTCTGGTGGTTAATGTTTGGTAGATTTCAGCTCAGCAGGTTATTTATATATACAAAAGGATGAAAAGGAAACCACTCTTTTCCTGATACTATTTCATTGCTGGTAACTGCCAGTGCTGGGAAAAACAGCTTCAGAAAGGCTCCAGGTCTTGAGGTCATCTTAAATAGAATCAGGTGGAAAAGCCCTCCAAGATCATCAAGTCCAACCATTAACCTAACACACCTATGGCCATCAGACCATGTCCCCAGGTGCCATGGCCACAGGTTTCTTGAACACCTCCAGTAATGATGACTCCACCCTGGGCAGCCTGTGCCAATCCCTGACCACTCCTGCAGTGAAGACATTGTTCCTAATCTCCAACCTAACCTCCCCTGGCACAATTTCAGGCCATTTCCTCTCACCCTATCACCTGATCCTGGGAAGAAGGGGATACTATCAGCTCTTTCCACCTTTCTAAATTAAATCAGAGTGTGTTCATCTCTACTTTTTCAGTTTAGGCACTGAGGATGTACTGAAGCCTTTAAACTTCCTTTTCCTGCAGTTCTCACATAATCACGGGCTGCAGGAGGGAGGAAAGCTCCAGGGATAATGAGACACACTGGAAAGCTGCAGAGCTGGGAAGGCACAGCCGTCCCCAAAGAGACTCGAGGTGTTTATGGACATTGCAGCCACGCCAGTTCTGAAGGAGTAGCCTTTGAACTCTGCAGCTGTTTCTGAGCAGGTAGAGAGGAAAAAGGCCGAGGGATACAGGGGTAGCACTGCAACGAATGGGCTGGACCCTTAGTCACTGAACACGGCAATCACCTCCAGCAGCGAGTCTCCAGGAAGGGATAAGCCCCTCCTTGGCAGCAGATCTCATCACGGTGTCCTCTAGAAACGCGGTGAACATCCATCGCAGCCTGCCACATCCCAGCCCCGCAAGGGCAGGAGGAAAGGGAAATGCCCTTTGTGTCGGCATCCCCAAGCCTGGCTCTGTGCACAGGTGGCAGCAGCAGGGGGTTGGTCTGATGAACCCTTCCATTGATTTTGGGGAATCCGTTCTCGGCTTGGCAGCTGTGACTGCTGCCAGGGAACTACTCATGGGTGCAGCAGCTCTCTGCCTTTGCTCTCACTCAACTTCGGCTCGTTCTCCTCCGTCAAACTTTTGGCGGTGCAGCTGGAACGCAGGCCCTGGAAAGTAGGTCCACAAGCCATGGTGCAGGTAGCGCAGCTGCCCTGGGTGCAGGCTGGGGCAGTCCCGCACTGTGGGTTTCTAGCACGGGTGTCCTGTCTGGGCTCCCTACTGGCTGCAGCAGCAGCCGCGGGCAGCTGCTCCTCCACAGCCCAGAGAAGAGCAGCTCTTGCCCTTCGCTGCCGCTCCTGCTGCTGGTCCCAGCGCAGGGCTGAGCGTCCGCAGGGAGCAGGCTGGGCCAGAGGAGCCAGGGGCCTGGGCGAGCGCAGGGAGGGGATGCGGCGCGGCCAGGAAGCACATTCCCGGGACGTGACAGCACATCCCGGCGGCTGCACTTGTGCCGGGAAGGAAGGACTGGGCTGGCTTTCAGGCTTCCCTCCTCGCTGGGGAGCAGGACTCCAAGCACATTGCCTAAAGCCACTGCTGCGTGTTTCCCAAAACCCCTCCTCAACGCTTCCGCTGTGATTCCGAAGGAAAAATAATCCCTGGAAAGGGATTAGCGTGCGACTGCCCAGAGCTCATGGCACGGCCAGGATCCCCACCTGCCTCACTCCATCTCCCCCTGCCAGGGAAAGAGCCTCTCTGCAGCAGGGATGTTCTGTGCCGCAGCAGCCCACAGAGGGTGCCCAGTGAGCCGCGGCATTCCCGGACACCAGGCTAACAGCACAGCAAATGCAACTCCAGCAACATGCCAGGGAGATGCTCCCAGCTGCAGCCTCGCCGTGGGCCCAGCCCGCTTGAGATGGGAAGGAGATGATCTAGGTCAGGTGGGCACCCACTGAGCTGTGTCACAGATTCATAGATCCATAGACTGCCAGATTGGAAGGGACCTCAAGGATCATCCAGTCCAAGCTGCTTGGCAGGTTCATGGTCATTATTGCAAGGAGGGCCCTGAGCATTCAGCCTCATTTCATCTGGATACACTTGGTCGAAAGCTGTGCTCATTTCACCCAGAGAGGTGTTTTAAGGGAAGGAAATGAGTTCACCCACACAGATCTGAATTCACCTTCCACACTCTTCTTGTGCTAGAAACCTAATGTCAGCATTCACACTTCTGCAATCCAAACCCCGGGAAATCTGCTGCTTGCTCTTCTCCACTGAGCTGTTCTGGCAGCACAGCAGCACTTGTGGAAACGATGACAATCAGGTTCATTAGCTTTAAGGCACAGATGCATCTGAATGCATATTGAAAGCAAATGACAAATGTTGGAAGGAGCCAAGGCAGGAGGATCCTGATGCCAGCAGGGAGGTTTGGAAGTCTCCCTTCTGAAGCCATGCAGCTCCCCTGTGATGAAGCAGAGCTCCAAGCCTGGAATTTGCTCCCAGGGAGCTGTGACTGAATTTATTTTTTTGTCCCCAGAGTTTTGCAGTGCCACAAGGAGTGGTGGTGAATTTGAGAGTCACCAAAGCATGCCCTGTGGGAGGGTGCTTTCATCCAAGGGTTAGAACAAACATTGTTGGTGTCAGCCCATTCCAGAGACATTTTCAGTGTTAGAAATTAAATTAAAAATAGAAGTTTGGTTGAGGTTCAGGTTTTGGCTTTTTTTTCTAACCAAGCAGCAGCTGTTTGGAAGCAGGCCCTAAACACAGAGTATATAAATGATGTTCAGACAAACATTTAGAGGCAGTGGCAAGCAAACGCTCAGCTGAGGGTGATTTCTAGCTGCTTTGCTCTCCAGGATGCTGACTTTTGTCCAGTCACAAGAAATTAGCCATTCTCAGTGCTGAGAAACACTGTAGTGACAGAAGATCACAGAATGATAGGGCTCGGAAGGGACCTCTGGAGATCATCTAGTCCAACCTCCCTGCCAGAGCACAGAACAACATCCAGGTGGGCTTTGAATGACTCCAAAGATGGAGACTCCCTCTCTGGGAAGCCTGTACCAGTGATCCATCACCCTCAGCATAAAGAAGTTCTTCCTCATGTTTGGATGGAACTCCCTGTGTTGCAGTCTGTGCCCACTGCCACATCTACCTGCACTGGTCAGACACCCCAGTGGCAGTGGTGACAGCTCTGCTGCCCACGGGGATGTGCTCCAGCCTCGTACAGAGGCTCAGCATTTCAAACAGCAGGATCGGGAAGCTGTCTGCAGAAACATCAACATTTGGGGTAACAAAGCAGAGATAATAAGAGACTAAGCATCAGAAGCAAACAGCAGTGCTGGATAGCCTCCTGTAAGGGGGCATAACAGCCTCTCCAAGTTGAATTATGAGTATTAGTTTGTTCAGAAAGGTATTTGCCCTTTGGACAGCTCTATTTGTGTTTTGAGCTTCGGGAACATAAATTACAGTCATTTGGACCCCAGGCTTGCATTTTACTTCAGTGACGTAAATGAGTTCCCAACTTTCAAAGGCCAGCTGTCCCTTACAGCAAGAGGTAGCAATTAGAGAAAATTCCTTTATTGCAGGGAGGCATTTGCAGTCCTTTAAGTTTATGTGCCCCAGGTGAAGCAATATAAACAACCCAGAGCTGTCACAATCGTGTTAATAATGGAAACTGCGTTTGGGAAGTTTTAGGGATAAAACCTCTGACTTGGTGCTGCTGAGGTGTCAAAACCTTTCCAATGGAAACCAGAAGTGCAGCTGCATAAAGGCACCAGGAAAGGGTTCTGAAAAGCCAACACTCACAGACTCTTTTTGCTATGTAAAGGTGGCTGCTTCCAAGCCACAGCCATTAATAACAAGGGGGGGCGGGAATAAGGTTAAAAATGCATTGAAGGGGCTCTGGGTTTGGGGTGAACTTCAGATACAGAGAGTTAAACCCAGGCCTAATCCAGCCTCACTGTAAATCCATCTTTTACAGATGTGCCTGTGCTCGTGGCTGATGGCAGCAGCAAAAAGCTGAGGGCATGCCAGACTGTCCAGCCTGGGTCTCAGCTCAAGGAACTGCTCCATTGTGCATTTCTAACCCCTTGGCTTAAACTTCAAATCCAGCGTGGGCAAAGGGCTCAATCGCATCAGTGCAGGTAGCTGGGGTTGGGTTTGTGTTCCCCAGCTCCAGTGAGAGTACAGAGAAATGGCACTACCCTGAGAGGGCTGTTTAAAGATTCAAAGCCAGAAAAAGCCCCATCAGAAAGTACCAAGGAGCCAATGGAGGGCTCTGAGCTGTGCCCTGCCCCTCAGTGTGCCAGCTCAGCAGGTGCCTGGAGCTCAGCTTGTCTGCCTCCCAGCTCCTCCTCGGGGGTTGTGCAACAGAGGCAGACATGGAAGGCAATCGTTCTGCTTTTCCTTCTGCACTTTCCTTTCACCTTAGGCAGGTAGAAGGAGGGAGAAGTTGCCTTCCTGATTGGATGGCAACGATGTAACCAGCACAACAGAGAGCCGGAGCCAGGCTGCCTGCTGCAAGGAGCCACACACCATGCTGAGCCAGCAGTGTGGGTCACCTGCTTTGGCAGAGGACTGAGGTGGTCTAGGAATGACCCTCAGGCAGGAACTCACAGAGTTTCTCCTCTGTGTGGTGGGATGAAGCAGAGCTTGCAAGACCTGGTCCTGAAGGAGAGGCATGAAACTTCCTGGTGAAAGCACAGCTGAGTCCAACAGCCTTTGAGTGCTCCAGTTGCAGTGTTGATGTCTGTATCCATGAAAGGCCTAGGAAAATTGGGACGAAAGCCCTAAACAACCAAAACTTCACTCATCTGGGAACAGATGAACCAAATGCATTCACATCCAGAGAACTGAGTTCACACTGGGATGGGATGTCCAAGGTCTTGTGTCCCACTAGCCTCCCTACGCTCAGCTGGCACCTGAAGAGGGTTATTTGTTAACATAGCTCTTCCTGACCTCACCCCACGAGAAGGTCAGGGAATTCCCCTCAGGGCAGCCTTCAAGCAAGGCAAGGCAAAGGTTTGGAGGCAGAGGAACAGGGAAAGTTTGGATGCAGTTCATGTCTCTTACTTGGTGAACTGGTAAGGAGGAGAATAGAACTTCAAAGGCTTCCCTTGCACAGCTGATGACATTTAAGGAAGAAAAGGAAAATTGTTGCCTTTTTTTAGAAGATTTACAAATGCCATCCGTGTCCATGAGTGTAATTTTCCATTAAGGAGAAAGAATTTTAGCAGCAGCATATGGACCATGCAGTAAAGAAGTTGCCATGGCAACCAGCCTCCTAAAAACCCCTATGTATGTAGACAGCAATCTAAGGCACAGGATAATTATGGCTGCATAGCTCAAACCCATCAGAACCCCCAGCCCCCAGCATTGTTTTTGTCTGTTAAAAGTCTAACTCAGTTTGCTGGGCTGCCTCTGGAACCTGCACATGGTTTGCAACCCAAAGTGCAAAGCATTGTGGCTGACAGTCACTGACCATGGAGTGAAATCACATTTAGCTAATTCAGGCTCTCTGCTATAAGCATGAAGGAATGGTTATGGGACCAGAAGGAATTCAGCTCTGGGAGTGCAGCTGAGATGACATTTAGGTTCAGAAACTCATAGCTATTAAAAATAAGCAGATGAAGGGCTGTGAATGTCAGGAAGGTCTTTCACAAGCCAAGTTTTTACAGCAGGGCAGAAGGGAGTCTGGGGGGCTGTATCCCTGACTGCCCCCTGCACTGTGGCCCCTGTGTGGGGACAGAGGGCACAGCTGGTCATGGGATGCTGCCTCCCTGGTATACAGCCAGGGGTCCTGCAGCCACAGGAGCAGATGAGTGAGGAAGACTTTCGCCTCCTTTTCCAAACAAGTGGCTTCAAACACCAAGCAGGTACCTGCTCATTGCTGGGGTGTGGCACAGGCCCTCCAAACACTGTTCCTCTTGCTGCTCTGAGCACTGACTGCTGCAGACTCAAAGCAGCTCAAGTGCAGCCTTTGACAGGTTTTGTGCAGGCTGCCTCCACTTGCATCCTTTCAAAGTCCTTCCAACTTCCTTCACCCTTTCAAAGTGAGTTGAGCTGGCAGGAAGGCTGGGGAGGGTGAGGTCCTGCACAAGTCTCTTCCGAGGGAAGGCCTGGCCTATGTTCCCCAGTGGACATTCATCCTGCCCTGAACATTGACAGAAAGCTCATAAAATCACATCTCTGAACCCCTCGAGTACTTGTTCTTGATGAGAGTCATTTCCATCCCAAGCTTTAGCTCTCGCCCTCTGGCTAATGTGCAGCAAAGTCGCTCAAGGAAAGGCAGAGCCCTGCTGCCCCTGCCGTGAGCAGAGAGGGATTTGTTCTCCCTGGGTGCAAATTGCTGCTGCTAGAGAGCTGGAAGAAGACCTTGGCTGAACTGAAATCTCTTCTGCAGTCTGGATGTGTATTAAAGTGGCTTTTGCTCACACGCCATTTCACTCTCCAGCTGCACAGACATTTGATTCCATCTTGCCCACCCAGAAGGTGAAAGGTATCTTTGGACCCTGGAGGCACTGCCTGCTTTCTGCAATGTCTTGTGGGGCCATAAAAGTTCCCTTCTGTCTGCAGTGGGGACCAGGGGGTCTCTACCCAGATGAAAACTCTCTGGTTTTGCTTGGGTTTGCTCTTCTGTTTCAGCAAAAAGGGAGCTCCTCCTATGCAGTGAGAGTCCATAGCCCACATCACATCTGGCCTGGATTGGAGCACTTCGTGCCCTGTCTGCTGGGGAGGCAATTTCAGCAGGTTACCCCCATGTGCCATGCTAAGCCTTACACCTCCTGCCTGGAGGGGCAAAAAGGGTCCCAAAGCTTGGTGGTTACAGGATGGTTTTTCACCTTGCTTTGCTTGGTGACCACCACTGCTAGCCCTGGTGCCACCTCCCTGGCTCCCAGCCTCATCCTCCCTCAAACCATCCTCCCAAACCAAGACACTGCCCAGGGGAGTGGAAGCAGCTCACTGCCACTTATTTTGTAGCTCACATTAAGTCTTCAGTGACAAAACTGATGGTGCTTAGGAAACTTGGGCCCATGCTTGCATGCCATGGGAAGGCCACACTTGTCCCTTGCAGGGGGGTTATGGTTCCACCCCCACCTCAAGGAAAATCTGTGGTGTTATGGATGACACAAAGTCTGGGATAAGTTCCTTTGCAATAACCATTCTCATTCCCTGTGGCCATGATGAAGACATTCTTGACAGTGAGGGTGGTGAGACACTGGCACAGGCTGCTCAGACAGGTTGTTGCTGCTCCCTCCCTGGAGGTGTTTCAGGGCCAGGTTGGATCAGACCTTGAGCAACCTGAGCTGGTGGAAAATGTCCATGCCCATGGCAAGGGGATTGGAGTAGATGATCTTGAAGGTCCCTTCCAACCCAAACCATTCTATGAATATGTGAAGTGTTCTTTCGGGTGGCTGAACACAAAAGATGTGTTCTTACTATCTTGCCCATAAAAAAAACTGTCTTAGCAGAGGGAACTCCAGATGCCTTTAGGACTCTAGCTGAGGGATGCCAGTTCTGAGCAGGGCAGACACAGCAGCATCTTAGTGTCTGGCAGTACCAACAAAGAGCCAGCCACAAGAATGAGCAGTGAGCTTAGGGCTGGGTATTGCATTTCTTGCACTGCAACACTCAGACTCAGATGAGAGGCAGCACCCTGGGGCCCAGAGCTTGGCACCTGTGAGAAATAAAAATGTCTGTGTCACTGCATTCCCTGCTTTATGATGCGGGAGAAACAAGTCAGAGGCACAGAGATGCATGAATCCCTCAGACACAGAGCAGCATTGGTGCTGAGGAGATGGTTTAGCACCAGCCTTAGAAGAGTTAGAGAATGGTTGGACTGGATGAGCTTAAAGGGCTTTTCCAACCTGAAGGGTTCTGTGATCCTGAAGTGGAAGGGACCTCCTCCTTCTCAAAAGAAGTAACTGCACACACACAACCACTGGGGTTTTACAGACACCTAAAGATGAGCTCCATGGTCTGCATGCAGCCTGCCCAGCGTGAGGCTTGAGAGTTTTGCTTCCTGCCTGTCCTGCCTATCCCAGTTTGTCCTGCTGAAGGGGAACTTGCCAAGGGTGATGCTGTGATCTGTGGATTGTGCACCAAGAAGGCAGCCTGCAAAACCTGCTGCCTCCTCCCGACCTGCTGGGCAGGGTCTGTCCATCCTCAAAGCACAAGAGCCTGAGGGTCCAGACTGGCTGGCACTGCCAGGCTCCCTGGAGCTCACAGCATGCTCTTGTCTCTGCCCAAGGCAGTGGAACAGCTTCTGTCATCACTCCTGGCTGCTGCTCAGGAGAGCATCTCTAGGAAAGGACTTTGGCTCCTCTGAAGTAAGACTAAAACATGAGGCCAGATGCCCCCTTGAGCGAATATATCCATGCACACCATGAGGGTAAGAAGGTGGCACAGCTCACCTGGCACAGAACAGGCAAGTTGCCTACGAGCTGGCATCTTGTCCTCCTCATGCCAGCGTTGTGGTGGCCCAGATCTACAGATTTAGCCCCTCGGGCCTGAAGAGAGGCCATTCATGGGACAAATCCATGTGACCTTTGCAAAGCTCTCCCCAGGCTAGAGAAAAGCCATTTGCCAAAGGACTTCTTAATGCTTGTGTCTTCGGCTGGAATTTGTCATGCCTGTAATTTATTACAGAAGAAAAGTGGTAGCAGGCAAGGCTTTATGATTTTTAAATGTCCCAACATTCATTTCAATGTTTCAGTTTTTGTTACAATTAATGCTGGTGGCAGAGGGGATTTCTCAAGACCCAGAGCTAATGTTGCTTTCAGCCACTAATGCATTTTTCAATTACTGTCAGAGAATGCTGAAAACTCCTTTCGCTGCTTCAGAGGGGGGAAAGGAGCCTCTGGCACACGAGGGTGCAACATTGCTACTCCCATTAGAAGTGAGCAGTGCTTAAGCCTTCTTTCTACTACCTATTTCCCTTTACTGGCTCATGATTATTCTCTGCTCATTTTCTCCCAAGGTGGATTTCTCTCTGCAGGCTTCTCGGTGAGCATGTTGCAGAAGCCACTTAGCTCTTTGCAGGCTGACATGTGAGAAGAAATCTGTTCTTTTCACACTGTTCTGACCAGAAATGCTGAATATGCATCACTTGCAACAGCTCTTTTCCTTCCCTGCACCACGTCTGGGGGTGCCAGGCTCCCTGCTGATGCAGATCGGTGCGGCTCCCATGGCAGGAGCAGCCCTGTGTGAACTGCTGTCATCAGACGTGCTGCATCTCATGGCAAGGCTCAGCTGTGTTCTTCCAGGGGACATCTGAACCCCAAACGAAATGCTTAACAGCATCACTTAACTCATCACCCCTGGACTTCCTCCACTGGCCTTGTGAATAACTTCCATGCACTTCTGGCACAATGGGACACTCAGGGCAGTGACAGAAATCACCCCCACCCAGCATGTTAGCTGCTGCTGAGACACTGCCTTGGCCTCCACATCAGCACGAGAACAGCACAAGGGCAGCACAAGGGCAGCACAAGGGGAGCAAGCAGAACTGATTCTTTGGGTGCTCTCCTGCCATCATCTTTCAAGTATTACAGGATCACAGACTCACAAGACACCAGGCTGGAGGGGACTTCAAGGATCATTTGGCAAAAGCACAGTCTAGACAAGGTGGCCAAGCATCCTGTCCAGCTGCATCTCAGAAGTGTCCAGTGTGGGGGGAAAGTAGAAAACTCTGAGTGAACTTCAGACCTCAGAAAGCTAGGCTGAAATGGGAGTACAGAGAGATGAAAGGTGCCTCTGTGCTCTGAGGTTCTGCCTCTATCGTGCTTCCCCAGTCAACACCTGGGACCAAATCCTTATGTTTTCCATCTCCAGGATAACTTCCTGCTGCCTGAAATCTGTGCCTGGCTTTGTGGCTGCCTCCGTGGCGACAGACAGAGCTCGCACCTTGGCTGAGCACCGGCGGCCGCCAGCGCCTGCCGGGGAGAGACTGTGCTGACCCCCGGCAGATGTGCGTGGGGCTTTGATCCGGTGGCTGCTGGGGTGGCTGCTGGGGTGGCTGCGGGGCCGGCAGCAGCCCTGCCCAGCCCTTTCATCCGCAGAGGCTCTGGGGAGCGCGGATGTCAGAGCTGGCCACACAACAGACGCTGCTCGGGAAGGCGGCGGAGAGCTGCCAGCGGACAGCTGCTGCCGGCGGCTGGGCGAGCACCTAGCACCTAGGCTGTTGGGAGCCCTGCTGTGGCTCAGATGTGAGCCTGGCAAGTAAAACGAACACATGTGCTGCTCCCAGGGACACCATGCTGGCACCTCGGCTTGCCTGAACGGGGTAGGGGCTCTGTGTCTGTGCGTGGCATCAGAGAGCTGGGGTTGGAAAAGGCAACTTTAAGATCACCAAGTCCAACCACAAACCCAACAGTGCCAAGTCTACCACCTAACCACGTCCCTCGGCACCATTACACTGGCACAGGCTGCCCAGAGAAGCTGTGGATTTCACCTTCCTGGAGGTGTTCAAGGCCTCGGGCAAGCTGGGCTAGTGGAAGGGGTCCCTGCCCATGGCTGGGGGGTTGGAATTGGATAATCTTTATGGCAATGGTCTTTAAGCGCCCTTCAAAGCCAAACCATTCTATGATCCTGTGCTGGTCCTGGGAATAAGGCAAATGGATTAATGGAAAGATGTAAGACAAGTTACAGTGGGCGAGGCTGAAGGCTCAGCTGCTCCTGCAGCCTATGGTCAGTGTTAGCCAACAGCACACAGCTAAGGAGCGCAGGGAGCAGGCTGCTGGAGCACTCTGAAGTGGCTGCCCCTGCAGTTCCCTTTCCCAGGTTAGTTAAAACTCCACATCTGTTGCTCTGCTGTGTTCCTCTGCTGCTCAAAAGCATCTTGAGTCACCCTCAGGGGAGTGGCTGTCAGGGGAGGGAGGCTCTCAGGTAGGACAACCAGCCCAGCCTGGCAGCCATCCCCACGCAAGTGCAGCACAGTGCGTCCAGGCTTTGTTCTCTGTGGAGGGAGCTGTGGGGCTTGGGGACAGCAGCGTTAGTGACCTCCACACCAAGGCCCTTGGAACCATTCCCTGTTTGTGAAATGTTGCCATGAGTGTTTGGTTTCCACTGGTGACATAAATGAAGTTCCTTCCCTGGCACTCCTCCTGCAGAACAAAGAATTCCCAGAAAAGGGGAGCCCTGCTGCTGGGTTGTATAACACAACTGCAGGATCCTGTTGGCCACGTGGTATCCCCAGCACTGGATTTTTATTGTGGTTTTCTCCAGGATACAACCAGGATTCTAAGGAAAAGAACACATGGAAGACCTCAGGATAAGTCCCAGTGTCTCCTGAAAAGTAGATAGCTCTGGTCTGGGTCCTAAAGCAAACACAGATGTATCTGAAGCAATCATCAAAGCAAAACAAGGTGTGAGTGGAGAAGTCTCTCTGTGCCTGCAGACTGAGGGCTGGCTGGGCTGGGCTCTGGGATTAACTTCCAGATTTTGTTTATGAAGAAGCAGCATCCAGCAAGAGGAATGGGAGCAGAACGTGCAAGTGGCCACAAAGGGAGTGTTGAGTGTTGCTTCCTTTGATGAGGACAGAGAGCAGCTGCTGTTCTCCCTGCCTGGGCAGAGCTTCTCACATCCCCTTCAAAAAGCCAACCCCAGGGCCCTCCTGCACCTTGGTGCATTGCAAACCCCTCAGCCTTGCTGGGCTAAGGCTTCTACAAACACCAGCCTGGAGAAGAGGATGCTCAGGGCAGACCTCATTGCTGTCTGCAGCTACCTGAAGGGAGGTTGTAGCCAGCTGGGGTTGGGCTCTTCTCCCATGCACCCAGGGACAGAATGAGGGGACACAGCCTCAAGCTGCTCAAGGGCAGGTTCAGGTTGGATGCTAGGAAAAAGTTCTTGACAGCAAATGTGATTGGCATTGGAATGGGCTGCCCGGGGAGGTGGTGGAGTCCTCATCCCTGGAGGTGTTGAAGAGGAGGCTGCACGAGGTGCTTAGTGCCATGGCTTAGTTAATTAGAAGAGTTAGGTGATAGGTTGGACTCAATGATCCTGGAGGTCTTTTCCAACCTGCCTAATTCTGTGATTCTATTCTGACAGACTTTAAAGTATCATTTCTGCAGGGAAAAATTCCTGCTCCCAGCTTGGATCTCAACAGATGACAAACCTTTCTCTCAGCTATAAAGCTGAGTATTTCATGTAGCTTCTTGATGGGCACATCTCATACCCCTCACAGGGGATACAACACAAACATGTCCAGGCAGACAGATGAGGAAAAACCAAACTGCAGCAGGGGAGGTTTAGGTTGGATGTTAGAAGAAACTTCTTCACTGAAAGGGTTCTCAAAGCCTGGCACAGGCTGCCCGGGGAGGAGGCCGAATCTCCAGCCCTGAAGGTGTTTAAAGAGGCAGAGATGTGGTCTGAGGGCCATGGCTTAGCCTCAGCCTTGGTAGAGTTAAGGAGTGGTTGGACTCTGCAATCTTAAAGGTCTTTCCCAACTTGAAAGGGTTCTGTGGTTCTATGGTTCTGTGGTTCTTTATGGAGGGGTAATGGGGAAACCAATGACTGAGCAGAAGAATGCTGCAAGAAGAAGGTTTAAATTCAAGTCCTCAGCATAGCAGAAGCCTCCAGCCCAGTTTCACACTGATCACTGTGCTGGCTGGCACCTACCCTGGCGTGCTCTGGCAGCAGTCTCCTGTTACCAACGTGGGTCTGGTTATGTTTGTTTGGTTTGATTCCTGGAATTTTTCTCAGAGGGAAGCACTAAGGAACTATATAAGTGGGTAGAAAATTATTTGGCTGGAGGAAGGGAATTTTTTTTTTTCCTCCTTATTTCTGCCTCAAAATATCTCTGGCAACCTCTAAAGTACTTTTCCACTGACAGTGGCCATTCAGTACATTCTTACTGCATTTCAGATCGCCTTGTGGTACATCCCAGTTTGCCCCATGGAAAGCTGTGTTTTGGGACAGGCTGTAGAAACACCCAAGAATTCAGAACATAGATTTCAACATCCCCAGCTGGAAGAATCTTGGAGCAGCAGCAGGTCTGCTTTCCAGTCTGCACAGAGAGCTGCACTGCTGTCCTGCAGCCAACATCTCACACAACCCCAGCACCACAGGGTTGGAAGGGACCTCTGCTTGAGTGTGTCCAGAGAAGGNATACTGTGATACTGTGATCATCCAGTCCAACCCCCTGCCAGAGCAGGGCACCCACAGCAGCTGGCCCAGAAGCAATGTCCGTGTGGAGGCAGAAGAAGGTGGCCCAGAAGCCAAACTCAAAGTGCCACAAAGCTTCCCAGACCCAACTGTCCTAGACTGGGCAGGAAGTTCTTTAGCAGAGTCAACCCCAGAACTCCTGTCCCCGCTGGATTGTGCCTTCTGTGTTCTGATACGATGGCTTCGATCTTTTCTTTCACCTGCTGGCAGTTCCTGCTGTTCACAGCTGACAGGCAGGGCATAGTTTCATGAATTCTGATTTCTTTGAGTATATTTTAAACTCTTTTCCTGTTTCCACTGAAATAAATGTGACTGTGAGGAGCTTGCTGAGTGGAGCAAAGCCAGAGGTGGAATATTGCCAAATGCCCAGCATTTGGTCTGTCCACCCAAGTGCTTTGTGGATCACACCCAGCACACCTCCAATGTGTCCTGTGTAGCACAGACCACTGGTGCCTGATTCACTGAAATTCCCAGAGCACTCCAGTGGTGGCTAAAGGGAAATCAATTACCTTCACTCACCACAGAAACCCAGCTTTCAAGAGCCATCCACCATCCATCCAAACACCTCATCCTTGGCTCCTCAGGTCTGCTGATGCCCCACAGGGTGTGGACTTTCTGACCAGACTTTGAGTATCTGAAATGGCTAAACAGCAAGAGCAGGGAGGTGGACTGAGTAGAGCCAACCTAGTCTCAGAAGAATCCCTCCTGTGCCTCTTCTGCCCACGAGCTTCAGTACCATAGAGCTTTGGTTGTAATTTAAAAACTAGAAGTCCAGTCCCATATTTACATTCCTCTCTTCCTGTGAATCACACTCAGACGATTTTTGAGGACCTTTCATTCTCTCTCTGCCTCAGATGTTAATCCAAATCTCCTTTCTTAATTAAAGTTTTCCTCCACAAGAGCCTTTAACCTCCATTTCCGAGTGGCAAAATCCAACGCAGCTCCTCTTGATAAAGACACCTCCCTTCTGGCTGGGATGCCAACATTGCCTTTCAATTGCTGCACTCTCACCCAGGCAGCAGCTGCAAGGGTTTTTGTGGGTGTGCAGAGGAATGGTACCCGAAGGCTGAGCTGCACAACTATTCCTTGTTTTCTGCTTTCCCTTTCCCAAAAGGGGCTTTACCTGTTTGGTGTTACCTGGAGGAGCAGGGTATGGGCAGGCTCTGATCTCTTGATGAAGGCCACAGAGCTCCCTGTGCTTAGCCATGGTCCTGCAGGCACATGTCTGATCTGTCTGTTAGGACATTGTCCACCTCCTTCTGCAGCCCTGTTTTGTTTGCTGGGGCTTGGCTTAATTAACTTGCTGAGACACAAGATGAAAGCAGACAATCCATGCCAAGCCTTGGACCAGATCTACCTCTGCTCGTGCTGCAAATTGCAATCAATAACCAAGAGATTACGGCAGGATGGAAGCTGCCTTATGAAAAACATCCCCTCCACATTCCTGGGGCTCCTCTGCGTTACGACACTCTGCAGTGTTGCAACACAGTGCTGGTCTCTGGAGAAAGTGGAAAAACCTGGTTATGGGCCTGTTGCAGCACTTCTGTGTGCCAGCAGGCACTGCCTTCCCAAAGCCACTGCCTGCCTAGGGGAAAGAGGGAGCAGAGAGCAGGGATCCTCTGCTGCGCTCAAGCTTCGTCCGGGACGAATCACCACTTGCTTCAGTTGCAGCCTGCAAACAGCCACGGGAGCAACCAACTGCATCTGTGAAGCCTTCTTCCCAAGGCTTTCACCTTGACACTTACTGTAGTGAATTGTTAGTGAGTAGTAGGCAATTGTTTCTTTTCTTCTTTGCCCAGTTAGTTCCACTCAGATTATTACAGGAAACAACCCAGCCCCAATAAAAGTGCCTAGGAGATCTTTCCTTCAGCACACAGCTGAGCCCCTCCCCTGCTGTCCTGATGTCATTTGTGGGGTATGAGTCACTCATTGATTTTCTTTGGAAAGCAGAGGAACAGAGCTGCATCGTGCCAAAGGTATCATGGTAATGATCCTGGCGACAGGACAAAGTCCCAAGAGCCAAGCTGGATAAACTGCCCTAACAAGACCTTCCACTGCCCTCCATAAAGCAGAGGGCATGGCCTCAGGTAGGAAAACTACCAAATAACTCTTTCAAAGAGCAATTACATCCCAGAGCTGCCTATCTCGACACAGATACTGTCATGGTGCCAAACTCCATTAAGATGTCAAAGCTGGAAGTTCTCTTTGTTTATGTATCTTAGGAAACTGTTAATGGTTTCCCATTCAGACAGCAAACTACTTCCCATCTATTACCTGGGATGCAGGCTTCATGTGGCCTCCACCAGACCTGCCATGATATACAGGAATGAGACATGTTGGGGGAACCTTGATCACTGATCAAAGAGACCCTTGGCCTATCTCAGAAGGGCCCTTGCTGCCTTTCATAGGCAATTAAAACAGCGAGCCCCAAGAGCACTGAAGCAGGAGCTGTGGTGAGCTTAAGGTTACTTGCGACTAAGAGCAGACGACCTTGGCTCTCTGCCTGGGTCACCCTGACTCGAGTTGGCAGAGAAGGGTGGGATCACATCCAGAAATGTCATTCCTTTACACACAGCTCTGAGATCCTCCTCATTTCTCACACACTTATTTGAAGGACACTTTAACCACACATTTTCAGTTCTGATGCTCACCAAGCACCACCGCTGAACTTCCATCCCCACAGCATCAGGCTGTGGCTGAGATTAGGGAATGATTGCATCTACTCTTGCTTGTCACAAGTGAACACAAAGGGGGCACAGGACAGCTGGAGGGGGACTGTTTATAAGGGTCTGTGGTGGTAGGAGAAGAGGGAATGGTTTGAAACCAGAGCAGGGTTGATTTAGAGGGGTTGGAAGTAGATGATATTTAAGGTCACTTCCAATTCAAGCCACTCTGTGATTCTAGGCTCACTGATGCAGTGCTCAGCACCAGTTCCTCGGCTGACAGCCGAATGGAGTGGCCCACGAAGTCCTGTAGGTTCATGAAGAGCTGTATCCCACAGCCTCCCCATGGGAGCCAGGCCTGCCTTGTACCCTCCAGGCAAAGGCATGTGCAGCATTTGGATGTTAAAACAGGTTATTCCCCACCGAGTGGGAGCAGACCCTGAGCTCTCGCTCGGTGCTGAGTGCCGACTGTGTGAAGCAGCATCTGATACTCTAATTAGTGAAAATTGTTTCCTCTCCAGCATCCTGTTATTTTACCCTCCTGGTGATTTACTGATGTTAGAGACTGCCTTTGGCAGGTGGAGTCTTCCTTGCTGCTAGTCACTGCCAGAAAAGCAGGGGTCTTGTTTCTGGTTTTAAGAGGCTTTTTCATTGTCCGTGCCTGGATACTCTTTCTGACTCTACCTTCCCTTCCTCTGCTCCTTTGTTCTTTGCAATTCCTATCATGTGTTTTTCCCTAATCTCTGATTTTGGAGTGTTTCCATGTTTGACTGTGCCTGGTATTTAAACAACTTCCTAATCTCTAGGATTTCCTTTCTTCTCTAAATCACCTTTCAAACCCCAGCAATCCCTTATTATTTCCCCTTTTATTTCCATCGTTTCATCTATAACCAGCAACTTTAAACCCAGAGAGCATTAAAGACCAATTTCAATTTCTACATGAAGAAAAACAAAAACAAAAACAAAAACAAAAAAAAAAAACCCCAACCACCATTTTTTCAAGTAGGATTTTTTTTGCCAGGGGGAATATTTGTTCTCTCTAGTAACAAAGTGACACGGTGCCAGTTTGCTCTGCTTTCACATGGGGCCAGGCAAGATTCGTTTAGATGGCTGCAATATTCATTCAGCATTTCCTTCAGAGAGTGTCCTACATAAACCAAGAGCTGTGAGATGTCCACTGAGTTGTTTCCTTCCTCCCAGGGAAGGAGGAGGGCTGTGCTTATTCTCACAGGTAGCAACAAAAGAGGCCATCTGCTTGGCTATTTTATCACCAGCTTATTCACCTGCATGTGGTCGCCGCAGGAGGCTTCAAACCTGCTCCCTGAAGCCAGTAGCTGGAGGGGGGCTCTGATGTCTGTTTGCTCTTTGGGATGAGGACCAGCAGTCACTCCTGCACATTCTAACCCGTGAGGGGTCCCTTTGGCTGAGCTCAGAGCTGATTGTATGCATCATGGGGCTCAGGGTAGACCTCGTTGCTCTCTACAACTACCTGAAGGGAGGTTGCAGCCAGGTGGGGTTGGGCTCTGCTGCCAGGCACCCAGGGACAGAACAAGAAGACACAGCCTCAAACTGCACCAAGGCAGGTTCAGGCTGGATGCTAGGAAGAAATTCTTCATGGAAAGAGTGATTGGCATTGGGATGGGCTGCCTGGGGAGGTGGTGGAGTCCATCCCTGGAGGTGTTTGAGAAGAGGCTGCATGAGGCACTTAGTGCCATGGGTTAGTTTATTAGAAGGGTTAGGTGATAGGTTGGACTTGATGATCCTGGAGGTCTCTTCCAACCCGCTTAATTCTGTGATTCTGTGATGATTGGCAAAAGTCCTGAGACCTGAAAATGCAACAGGTGGGGTGGGGGGGTCAGCAAGGTGGGCATGGCTCGGGGCAGAGAAGGGGGCAAAGGGGGTGCCTGCAGCCTTCATAGACAGAAAGGAGCTCAGCAGTGCCAGTGATTGCAGTAATCAAAGCCAGTCACACCTTGCCCCTGGTCTGGGTGACATTTTCCTCCCTGTGCATGAGAACAGAGGTGAATTTTCTGATTGTGCTTGAAGATGACAATTTCAGGGATTTTCCAAGAGGCTTGGTTACAGAGTTCAGTGCTGGAAAAGGCACTTGCAAGGGAAAGAGAAATTCAGGGAGTTTGGGTAGATTTTGAGGAAGGCTCTGGGGACCTGGGCACAAGGGAGAGCTGGAGCATGTCCAGAGGTGGGCAACAAAGCTGGGGAAGGGTCTGGAGAACAGGGCTGGTGAGAAACAGCTGAGGGAGCTGAGGATGTGTTGTGTGGAGAAGAGGAGGCTGAGGGGAGACCTCATTGCTCTCTACAGCTCCCCGAGAGAAAACTGCAGTGAGGTGGGGGTTGGGCTCTACTTCCCAGTCTCAGGTGATAGGAAATGGCCTGAAATTGTGCCAGGGGAGGGTTAGGTTGGAGATAGGAACAATTTCTTTACTGCAAGAGTGGTCAGGCACTGGAACAGGCTGCCCAGGGAGGTGGTGGAGTCACCACATTCCAGAAACAGGTGGCCATGGCACCTGGGGCCATGGTTTGATGGCCATGGTGGTCTTTGGTTGGTGGTTTGACTTGGTCTTGGAGATCTTTTCCATCCAAAACCACTCCATGGTTCTGTGGCTCCATGATTCAGAACTGGACCCTGTGTATATCAGACTGCTGATACCTTTAAAAAAGGAATTCTGCTTTGAAGTGCCACAGGAAAACGGAGATTTCTACCTCAATGAGGCATGAAGCTAATTGCACTCAGGCACTTTAATCAGCATGCTCCAGGCTTAAGCAGATGGATGGAGAGGGCAAATCTGCAAAGGATGAATTATTTATTTTGGGCACACTAAAACTTTGTCTCTTAAAGGTCATCAAACTTTCAAGAGAACTGACAAAGTCTGCTGCATGTGTGGATGTGATTAATCTTCTCATTAGCGAGGGGCAACATTTTCTTTTGAACTTGATATGCCTGGTAGGGGAACAAAAAAAAAACCACAGAGCAAAATCATTTCTGCTGGAAAAGTACAGCTGAAGAGCATCTGTTTGCCTCCCATCGGTGGTTCTGCCCAATTGCTCACAAAAGAATTAAACTGGAAAGCTTGGAGCAGGACAAAACTTTCTGTGCAGGGGGCACAAATATTTGACATATTGATCATTTGTAAGGGGATGGTCAGAACCCGGCAGCACTTATCAATCAGCGTGGTGCCTCCGGGCTGGCTCGGCTGAGGGACTTCGGTGTCAAAGGCAATAAAAGAGTCATTTGCACCCTGCCCCAGGAATGAGCAGTGAATAAAGCAGCCAGCAAAGGCAGCGCTGCTAATTGAGCGCAGGGAAGCTGCCCGCACGGGCGAGCTCGGCACACGCAGCAGCGCCCTGAGACGCTGTGCCCTGCTCTGCCTTCCCAGCAGTGGGGCAGGGCTGGGGCCCCAGCTTGAGTTGATCCATCTGGATGCTGAGCACTGGGGCCAGGCTTTCCTTTCTGAGGGTGTGCTGCATTTCAGATGGCACAGGATGGCTGTGCACAGAGGGGTGAGGCCGGGCTTGCTCTGCCAGCTCTCCCCCTGCTGCAACTGCCAGGGGATTTCGGGGGAGAGAACTCGGTGTGAGCCCTCCTGCCAAAGGGCTGATAGGTGAGGGTAACTCAGGCTCCTCAGTGCCAGCACAGGGACAGGTGAGGGTAACTCAGGCTCCTCAGTGCCAGCACAGGGACAGGTGAGGGTAACTCAGGCTCCTCAGTGCCAGCACAGGGNGCTCTCCCCCTGCTGCAACTGCCAGGGGATTTCGGGGGAGAGAACTCGGTGTGAGCCCTCCTGCCAAAGGGCTGATAGGTGAGGGTAACTCAGGCTCCTCAGTGCCAGCACAGGGACAGGTGAGGGTAACTCAGGCTCCTCAGTGCCAGCACAGGGACAGGTGAGGGTAACTCAGGCTCCTCAGTGCCAGCACAGGGGATTGGTAGAGGAAACAAAGAATCTACAGCATCAACAGGGCTAAATCATAGAATCACAGAGTTGTTTCAGGTGGAAAAGACCTCTAGATCACCAAGTCCAACCATCAGCCCAAGAGCACCAAGGCACGAAACTGTGCTCCAAAGTGCCATGGCCACAGGTTTCTTCAACACCTCCAGGCATGGTGACTCCACCATTTCCCTGTGCTGCAGCCTGACCACTCTTGCAGCAATGAAATTGTTCGTAATGTCCATCCTAGCCCTCCCCTGGCACAATTTCAGGTCATTTCTTCTTGTCCTATCACCCAACCCCCCACGTCATGCAGCCTTCTCTCGCGAGGCTGTAGAGAGCAGTGAGGTCTCCCTCAGCCTCCTCTTCCCCAGATTAAACCATGCCAGTATTTATTCATAAAGAGCTGAAGGCTCGAGCATGGTTAAAATCACAGAATGCCAGCAGGCTAGGGATTGGAAGGGAGCTCTGGAGCTCATCTGTCCAAGCAGCAAACACTGCCACTGGAAGGAAGAGCTCTCCAGTGGGTATGCTCTGGCATGGGGACCACAGGTGGGAGCACTGCCAATGAAACTGTGGTGGTCAGGATCTGTTTCCTGTGCTGGCAGTGCCCTGACAACAACTCAACAACCCTTTTCGTGGGCTTTCCCCACAAATAAAATGGGGACTGTAATCATAAACCCTCTTTTTGTTTTCAGAGCACCTTGAATTAGGCAGGTGGCAAATGCTGAAGGCAGGTTTGCAGCACTGCCTGATTCCTATCTCAGACCACTGCTGTTACCTCTCTGGAAGGGTAACCTGGCTGTGCACAGGCACCAGGGCAGCACTTGCTGTCATCACTTATGCAGAGAAAGCCTTTGATCTATTTGCAGCAGGCAAAAAGGGCTCTGTCATTTCTTAATCAAACAAGTAAATGAGCTAATTAGGGACAGGACAAGTGTTATTGCAGGCTGCTCAGTGCATTAGAGTAATCCCAGCAGTTAGGACATTTGGCATTAACAGATGCCTTAAGGAATCCTTCCCAGAGGGATGGAGAGAGAAGAACTGCACTGGTGTGGGTATGGCTCTGCAACCAAGAGCCACCAAGCAGGCATTTGGCCATTCTTCTCCCATGGGGATGTGCCCAAGGCTCCTGGGTCAGGGGAGCAGCAATCACCCAGCAGGTCAGGCCTGCAGGGGAAACCAGCACTGCTGGGGGCAGGACCAAGCTACCAGCACAGATTCACATGGGAAGAAGTTCTCCCTCCCAGAACAAAGTCAACGACTGAACAGAAGTGTGGATGGAGCTGCTTTGGGGTCTGGCTTTCATTTCACTGCTGAATTCCTCTGCAGAGAGTCAATGTTCACTCCTCACAGCCTAAAGAAGAGCTGCCCTCCCCATTCCCACCACCTCCTGCACAACACTCACCAGACACTTTGGAAAGGGAAGGATGAGGACAGGCCATGCAGACAACCAGAGCACCAAAATCCCTCTTCGTGCTGCTGTGGGAGTGAGGACATTATGTGAGTGCCATGTGTGAAGGGGGACAACTAATTTAACCAAATAACTGATAACACTTCTTAAAACTGCATCTTCTCCACCCTCCCAGCATAAAAGTCAATAGATAATCCCAATCTGATGTATCTGGATATTAAAACTCAGAGGTTCCTGTAGCAGAGGGAAAAGAAACCCCTGAGATGTCAGCAATTACTCAGAGGTTGGTTGGTGAGTTAATGACACAGACCTGAGCTGATTTCTACTCTTGGGACAGTATTCATGGCTTATTTTTTGTGACTCTAATAGCAGCACAGAGACTTCCCTGTGATCAGCACAAGCAAACATCCAAACAAAGAGGACCTGCTGGTGGATTGCTGGAGCCCAGCCCTGCTGCCTTGGAGCATGGCACACACATGTTTGACTGCAGCCTCCTCCCTGCTCAGCCAAGTGCTTCAAGATGCACAAAAGTAGCTTTTATTAATCAAGAAGTGAGCAACATGAAAGGCCACATCCAGGCCTTAGCTTGCCTTTCATAAGGAACTGCTCTGCAAGAGCTTCTGAAATCACAGAACCACACAAGCCTTTGGGTGGGAACAAGCCTTGAAGATCATCCAGTCCAACCATTAACCCAGCACTGCCAGGCCACCACCAAACCATGTCCCTCAGCACAACTTCTTCATGGCTTTTCAGTCCCTCCAGGGATGAGGACTCCACCACTGCTCTGGGCAGACTGTTCCAGGGCTTTCCATGAATCCTAAACCTTCCCTGGTGCACCTTGAAGCCGTTTCCCCTTGCACTATCACTTAGGAGAAAGGACTGATTCCCACCTGGCTCCAGCTCCTTTCAGAGAGTTGTAAAGAGCAAGAAGGTCTCCCCTCAGCCTCCTCTTCTCCAGAATAATCAACCCCAGGTCCCTCAGCTGCTCCTCACCAGCCCTGCTCTCCAGACCCTTCACCAGCATTGTTACCCTTCTCTGGACCCTCTCCAGCCCCTCAATGTCCTCGGAGTGAGGGGTCCCAAACTCAAGACAGTATTTGAGGTGTGACCTCAGCAGTGTGGAGTAGGTGAGGACAGTCACTGCACTAGCCCTGCTGGCACACAACTGCTGGTCCAAGCCAGGATGCTGGTGGTGGCATCCTTGCACAAACAGTGCTGTGGCTCTTGCAAAAACCTATGTCCGGCCTAAGTGCTGCCAGGACCACAGCTCTGTCTGAAACCCCAGCTGCTAAGAGGAATCTGCCACAGAAGGGTTTGGTCTTGGGCCTAAATGGAAAGCCCCTGGGCACTTCACTTGCAGTGATACGATTTAGACAGGGGAAAACCTCAGCAAAGCACAGCAAGAGCCTGGACCCCAGGAGGCAGGGCAAGCTCACATCAGCCCATCTCTGCTGCTGGCATGGTCCAGTCTGGGCACTTCAGGACTAACAGCACCTTCTGAAAACTTCAATCAGCCTCCAAATGACAAAGCTGGTAAGGCTGTGGCATCGTTTGAAGTGGAGAGGGGGTTTGGAAAAGGATTCTGAGCCTGGAAGTCCCTCAGCTCCTGCAGGGCATCAGGCAGGGGCTCTCCTCACCTACCCCATGACTACCCATACTTATTCACAGCCCAAACCCAGCACAGAAGTGCTCAAAACTCAGCTCTGAGATGCTGTGAATGCAGCAGGACCACAGCAGCAATTCAAAGAGTGAAAGATCTGCTGCCAGCTCTCACAACGTGGTGCTGTCTGCAGGGTGAGGGCTGAGCAGAGGGAGCTGAGCTGAGCTGAGCCTCACAGGCTCTGCTCAAGGCAGAGGTTTTTTTCCTGCAGAGAAGGTTGTGATCAAGCTGCCCTGGGAAGAAAAGAGCCTTTGAACAACGTACTTCATAAAACTCCAAATTTAAATTTAAACACACACACAAATCATCTCTGAATGTTTGTTTCATTTCACAAGGGGAAGCCCTCCCCCCACTTCAGTTAGAATTATTACCTTCTAATGGGGAGCAGAAGATCTGTTCACTGCCATAATTCCTTCCAGGACTTTTCTCCCTTTGTCTGCCCACAGTGTTCCCCTCTTCTGCTCTTGACAGCAGTCCCAGGAACGTGTCCTCCACTCACTGGCTCAAGCAACAGGGGGCATGCAGCACTGCCAGCCAAGGTGCAGGAAGCAATCATAGAACCATAGAATGGTTTAGGTTGGAAGGGACCTCAAAGTTCATCCAGTTCCAGCCCCCTACCATGGGCAGGGACACCTCCTACTAGCCCAGGCTGCACAAAGCCTCATCCAGCCCAGCCTTGAACACTTCCAGGGAGGGAGCATCCTCAACCTCCCTGGGCAACCTGTGCCAGTGTCTCACCACCCTCACTGTAAAGAACTTCCTCCTAACATCCACAATTTCTCTGGACAGAGAGGGAGGTGGTTAGTGGTGACCTGGCAGTGCTGGGGTAACTAAATCAAATCTCTGATTCCTTAGCCTGATGGCTCCAAATCCAAAGGCAGCCACCCTCTGTGTCACTGTCACTGGCATTAACATGAGCACTGCTGCTGCACTCTGAGCATGCATCGTTTGTTTGGCTACCTGAACGAGGAGGACCTGAGAGCCACTGGCTCCTACTGCTGCCATCTGCACACCAAGGTGGAACACACTGACGTGGCTGAATCGATGCAGCAGAGCTCGGGGCTGGGCTGTATCACCCCCAAAGGATTTATTAATATCGACAGAGACGCCTGGGGGGGTTCTAAATGACAGCTGCAACTGCCCCCTGCTGAGGCCACGGCCCAGGGGACAGCACCTGCCCGGGGCAGGGCAGCAGCATCGTGCCCAGCCAGCCAACCTCCCTCAGTCACCGCCCTGGCAGGGCTGAGCCTTACCAGCACCTCTGACAGGAGGTATTTTAAAGCACCCAGCAGAGCTGCAGGCATGTTTGCTCCCCACACACTCGGGGGGTTAATTGCAGAAGTGATGAATGCCTTGTCTGGGCACATGTGCTAAAATGAATTTGCTGGAGATGGCATTTTAAGCCTATTTCAGGTGAATTAATTAAAACCCTGAGAAAAGCCAAATTACAAACATGGACAGAACACAACCCAAAGCAATCTGAACCCTGCAGTAAACACCTCCTGAAGAGCAGGGGAAAGCCATCAGTGCTTAGGCTCTTCTAAAGAGGATTTTTGAGAAAAGTTGAGTAGGAGATGATCAGAGAATCGTTTGGGTTGGGCAAAGCCCTTCAAGATCATCAAGTTCAACCATGAACTCTCCTCTGCCAAGTCCACTACTAAGCCATATCCCCAAGCACCACATCTACATGGCTTTAAGACATGGAATCTCAGAATGCTCTGGGTTGGAAGGGATCTTCCTCTGAAGTCAAACACTGAGGACACAATCAGAGAGCTTTGCTAGGCTCTCTGGACTTCAAACGCCTCAAGTGCAGCCACACAGGTTTAGAATACAACTTCTCCAACGTGGGCATCCTTCAAAATGCCCAGGCAGGGGTAATGCCAGGAGAAACTGAGACTGTATCTTACCCACTAAAGGCAGGGTGGGCAGAAAGGCCTGAGCCTGGCTTAAAGCCCTGTGTGCAGCTTCCCTACTTCCAAGTATCTTTATTCATCTCTGTTTGACCACCACAGAAAAGCTTCTGCCTCTCCTAATGCTCCTCTCCTAGAAGCAATTCCTGCAGCTCATCTTAATCCAAGCCCTCCCAGCAGGAGAAAGTGACTGTGCAGTACAAGCCAGATGCAAACCTCTGGCAGATCATGTCCAAAAAGTGCTGAGAACAGCAAACATTCACATTCCACCAGTAGCCACCAACTTTGCTATAAATATTTGTTCAGAACAGGCACAAGATCTTTGTTTACTGCAAGGCAAAGCTCTCCAGGTGAAGGAGGTTTGAAGAGTGTTTGCAGTTTTTGCTAGCTGAAAATCTGTGCTTGAGGTGCCAAATCTTGCTTTACTAAGCCCAAGTTTGAACTGAATTCAAGGACCCCACATCTTTGCTGGCAGCAAGGAGCAGCTCTCATGGCCCATTCCCAGCAGTGGCCATGTAAGGACACTGAAGACTCTCAGTTTTACATACATTAAGTAAAAATTAAGCCTCATTCCTTGGGTTTCTCTTACATTCACATCTCAGTGCTTCAGAGCAGGTCTTCACTGGCAGGGCCCCAGCCTTTTGGTATTTTCATGAGTTGCTTATGAGTTAAATTAAATGTGGACAAAAATAATGGTACAGAAGTCCAAGGCAGCCAGAAGCAAGCTTCTCTCAGTACCCTGCCCTGCCTACTCACTCTCTATTTCTGCTGGATTTCATCATCTTGATAATTTCCTATGTGGGATGCAAAGAAACAAGTGATAGTCACTCAGGGAAGCACGTATCAAATTTGGGAGAGGGTTGTTTTCCACTTCTGCTGCTTAATAACTTTAGGAATGTGGGTCAGACCGTTTCTTTCTCTACTTCTACTGCAGCAGTGACATGTGTAGCTTGTAGAGAGCTCCATCTGCCAAGGCAAGCTTTTTCAGACACCCCCAAAGCAGTGTTGCTTAGTGTCTGGCATGGGATAAGGTCTTGCCTTGAGCAGGTCTTCGAGACCCTGGAGGCAGAAGAATGGCACCAATCTGGGCACCATTGGGCAGTCATCCTCCCTGACCCCACAGCCAGTGAGGGGTTTAACCCACTTCAATGTAATACCTTGTCCAGAGCACCCAAACAGCAGCATGGATGGGGAGACACAGAAGGAATCCACTGAATGACAGCAAAAGAGAAAAAAATTATCTGGTGCTTTTTAAAGGCAGCAGAGGAGCAGAGCTTCAGGGAAGGGGCAGAGGGTATCCCACACACTAATGCAGGCACATCAGGCACCCATGGGTACTGAGCAGGATGGGATCAAGCCACGGGTTGCCTCCTCAGTGCAAGCAGCAGGCAGGGCAGAGCTGGATAGAAAGCAAGCCCCTAAAAGCCATGCTTAAAGATGAAGCACATAGGATTAAATACCATGATTAGAAGAAATATCTCCCTCTCTCCTTGTATCGTTCTGCAGAGAGCTTTCCTCATCAGAAACCCCAACTAATCCTCAGTGTCTGCTGGCCAAAAGGCTGCTAGACAAAAGGAAGAGCTCAAATTAAACCCACCTCCCAGCCTAAGCTGAGCCCTGGTGAAATGCCTTTGCTCGGCCCAACTCCTGCCCCCTCCCCCCCGTCCCCCCCTNNNCCACAGTCCCCCCTTAAGCCCCCCACAGCAAACCCAGCCACCTGGCACAAGCAACCTTATCCCCATCCCACCCAGCAGCACCCACTGCCCACCCCAAGTGCTCCCTGCAGATAAAAATGGAGCTGCTTTGCATTCCTCCTCCCCACAAACCCTGCCTAGCAGTGGCAGAGAGGAAGCAGGAGAAAAACACTCAGAGACAGGAAAAAAAAAAAAGAGGGGAAAAAAGAGTTCTTGAGTAATTCAGTAACTCCTGCTCTGATCCCTGAGAAAGGAGATCGGCCAAGTCCTTCCGTGGTGGCAAGAAGATGTTAATGAAAGGATTATATCAGCAGCTCTTGGGCTGTCTGCTTTATTTATGCTAGGAGCTGGCTAGAGATGCAATTAGAGCAGATTAACTTTGACACAGCTCCAGCATCCAAACAGCTTACCAGGGCCAAACCGTGCTCCAAACCTAACAGATCCACTGCCCTGCCTCTGCTCTGTTTGTTTTCTTTGGACTGACAAACTTTAATTCAGAGGATGCAATTCCACCACGAGTTGCCATTAGGCTGTGGAGGGGTTTTCTTTTCAGGACCATGCTGTCCATTTGCAGGGGAAGTGAAGTTTCTCACTCAGTTTAGATCCAAAGGTTAATTTTCCTCGAGCTAAAAGGAGTTTGGTTCCAACTTGATTTCTATGCATTTGGGGCAAGCAGCACAGCTGTGAAAACATAATTGCTCTGAGAAATTTAGGGCTGCTCATCCTCATTTTCTGAATTGCTCACTCTTTTGTCTGCTTCCCTCATTCCAGCTCGCTGAAGCAGCCACTGATGAGCTACCACAGGTGCAACCCTTCTGGACAACATGTTTGCTACCTCTGACTCCAACATTTCCAGCTATGTTCTGCATCACAAAATAGCTTCATTAGAGGCAAAAAGCTGATCTGTTAAAACAGCAGAGGGCTGGCTGAGAGGAGCAGGGTGGAGTTATTCGCCCTATCAAAGTCAAGGGGGAATTTGCCCTTAGCATCAGCAGGGAGAGGGGAGCAATGGAGAGGACATGGCCCATGGTGTCAGCTGGCAGGAGGGAAAGGATGGCAGAAACCTGTTATTTGCGACTCAGATACCTGCCACAGTACTGGAGGAGGCCTACAAGGAGGCTGGGGAGGGATTTTTCACAAGAACTTGCAGTGACAAGACAAGAGGGAGCAGACTGAAGCTGGAAGAGAGGAAATTTCGACTGGAGATTAGGAAGGAATTCTTGACAGTGAGGGTAGGGAGACACTGGAATTGGTTGCCCAGAGATGTGGTTGAGGTCACATCCCTGGAGACATTCAAGATCAAAAGCAATGAGGCCCCAAGCAACCTGATCTATTTGGAGGTGTCCCTGCTCTGCAGGGGGGTGGGACAAGATGCCCTTTGAAGGTCCCTTCCAACCCAATGCAATCTGTGGCTCTGTGAAGACACAAAGTCCCCATGCGGGTGCTGAGGCTGTGAGGGATGCATGGTGAAGCACAGGGCAGCGTCCAGAGCTGAGGCTGTAAGCAGCAAATCCCTCCCCCCTAAGGACCCCCCTCCAGCAGCCAGCATGCGTGTGGGGACAGGGAGCCTGGCCCAGGCCTGCGGTGGCTGCTCGGAGCGCTGCAGGTTGCAGTGAGCACAAATGGCTCTTTCACACATCCCAGCAGATGTTCCTCATTTTCTCCTCATCTGACTTTAAGACTTGGCTCCATTCTTTCCCTGCTCCCAAAGCCCAGCAGTTGTCCTAGAAACCTCTCCCAGCTCGCCCGTGGGCAATAGGCTACCCTGGCTACTCAGAGTGCATCTGCAGGCATCCCACCGCTCCCGTCCCCCATCCAGATTGCTTCTGTCTTCCCCTCAAAACCCTCCTCACCTGCTGCCTGTTTCTGCTGCATCTCAGCACGTGAAGGTGTTTGTCCCCCCCTGCACAGCAGCCAGAACTCCAAAATACTCCAGGACATTTGCAAAATTTGGATGGAGGATAGCTCAGATGTTCAGAGAGCTCCCAGATGAGCAGTGGGAAAGACTAAATGCTACACCTCTGCAATATAGCATCCAAGGTTCAGCCCTGGACCACAGGAGACAGCAGAGCAGCCAGCAGGGACAGTGCAGCTCATCCTGGGGTGGAGATGCGGGGGGGGGGGGGCGGTAGAAATTACTCCAAAATGTAGTTGATTTGGGGTGGGTTTGCCTCTGTGCCAATGCATTGCAACTGTTTGGGTTTGCAGAAGGTGCCAGAACATTGTCACCCCGCTGCTTACTGGAGCAGATGACTCCAGGGTGTTCAGTTCCATTTGAAAAAAATGGATTTCTGGACAAAACCCCAATGTGTTTTACTCCAAGTTCTGCCCCCTGCTTTGCTCCCCAGCTCTGCATGCAAAGCAAAGCATCTTCCGTGTGGATGGTCATCTGCCTGGGGAGGAGTCTGCAATTCACAGGACACCTTCCCAGAAAGCAGCTTCTCATTTATTTTGAGGATGTCAGAAGAAACTAAAAAGCCTCAGAAGATGCTTCAATGTTTTCCCCCATGCCAATAGTTTCAGCTGCACTGCATTTAGTAAAGGAAGATGATGATGGGAGGTGGATTGCTGACAACACATGTGGATGTCTGCTCTAATCTATACAGCAGTTGTGCATCTCGAGGCGCAGGAGTCACTAACCAATCCATAGCTCCAGATAAATAACATTCCCCAAGGACTCTGCTTGTTGTATTAAGCACACAGATCACCTGAGCTCACTTATCACCACCAGCAGGAACTGACCTAAAATAAATCATCAGAGAGCTGCAGTGCTCGGATTGGGAGCCCAGAGTGGGTGGGAAAGGTCTGATTCCTCTGGGTTCAGGGAACTGGTGTTTGCCTGGCTTGGTCCTTGGGCCCCCCCACACTCCTCACCAGTCAATCTAAGGGGACCTTCCCAGCCCACAACATCCCAAGGAGGTTCTCAGCAATTCAGAGTATCAGGAGAAATCCTGGGATGAAAATAAACCCCACAGCAGGGTTTGTTCACAGGGCTCTGGGTAACCTGATCTAGCTGAGGGTGTCCCTGCTTACTGCAGAGGGGGCTGGACTAGATGACCTTTGGGGGTCCCTTCCAACCCAGTCCATTCTAGGAAGTGCAATTTAAATAAATAGAGCAGAATAGAACCCTGCCATGCAAAGCAGCTCCAGCTCTGTGCCCACCACAGGCAAGCTTGGAAAAGTCCTGGTCAGGCAAGTAGTGAAATGAAAGCAAACACAACCAACGGCTAACGAGGATGTGGCTCAGCCTTTTCATGTGGATGAGGCAGCTCACAAAGTCACTCTGCTGTTTGCTACATGCTCCTACCAATGAGAAAAACATAAATCAAGCCTAGCTGCAGGTAATCAAACCTCAGCCATCAGCCCTGGCAGCTGACACATCCAACCAGTGACTTGTTTTGCTCCGGGAAGAGATTTGCAGTGATCCCTGACACAAGCCTCGTGCCCATCAATCTCTGGATTCATGAGCATGGCTCCACACCACCACACAGCCCCCAGGCCTGGGCCAGCACACACAGCTTGTGCCCATGCCACCTTTCAGCCAGGGAAACACCAAGCAGCAGCCCTGACCATCACCTAACAAAAACTTGTGACAGCTGCTATCAGTGCTGCAGATGTTGGCTGTGCTGTGTCCGCAGCCACCACCAGCCCAGCAATTAGGGATGCAGGAATGGTGAAAGGAGCCACGTACAAGAGAGTCCAGAGGGTTGCCACCTGTGAATCATGGAATCACAGAAAGGTTTGGCTTGGAAAGGACCTCTCAAGGTCATCTAGTCCAAGCTCCTTGCAGTGAGTAGCGACAACTTCAACAAGCAGCTCAAACTGCTCTGCTCCAAGACCACCAGATTTGGATGATGCCCTCAGCTCAGCTGTGGCCTCACCAGCACAGAATGATGGGGGTTGGAAGGGACCCCTGGAGGTCTTCTAGTCCACCCCTCCCTGCTAAAGCAGGGACACTCACAGTAGGTTGTCCAGGTGGGTTTGGAATCTCCCCAGAGAAGGAGACTGCACAACCTCTCTGGGCAGCCTGCTGCAGGGCTCCAGCACCCTCACACCAAACAAGTTTTCCCCTATGTTTAGGTGGAACCTGTTGGGCTCCAGTTTGTGCCCACTGCCCCTTGTCCTGTCCCTGGGCACCGCTGACAGGAGTCTGGCCCCATCCTCTTGCCTCTCACCCTTTAGCTCCGGCCGAGCATTGCTCAGATGCCCTCCGGGGCTGCTCTTCTCCAGGCCGAGCAGCCGCAGGTCTCCCAGCCCTAAGCCACCCCCGCGGCGGTGCCCGGGAGCCGCTGTCCCCGCGGGTGCGGTGCTGGCAGCTGCAGCCCCGGCGCGGGGAGCCGCCGGAGCCCAGCTCCAAACGAAACGAATTAAAAGGGAATGATTTCCCCAAACGGAGGCTGGGGGGAACCATCAGAAACAAATTAAAATCAAAACAACATTTCAGCAGGAAACAATGGAACAGATGTCATAATATTTATTACTGGAAACTGCTAAACATGCCAATTAATTTTGAAGGGACTTAAATGGATTAAGTTCTTTTTTCTCTCTCTTTTTTTTTTTTTTTTTTTCTCTTTTCCTCCACTGAGTTGTATGAAGGAGTCATGAATCACTGCAATACCTTCAGCAATGTCAATGTGGTTTCCTGGAAGCTAGTTCAGAAATCAAAGGGAACCAAAAAAACAAAACATCAAAAAAACAAACAAATAAAAAGGTCTGAAAAAAGTCCCAAACCAGGCAATAATCTTCCTTTGGCATTAGTTGTATCAACTGCCCCATTACTGTGTGTCCAGAACTATTAAAAATCAAACTGCTCTTTCCATCTGCCAGGTTGCTCATTCCCCTCTGAACCTGAGAAGCACCTGGCTGGAGCCAAAGGCAGCCACGCAGGCAATGGTGGTGCCCTAAGCACAGAAAGTTTTAAGTTCATTGGGATGCTGACAGCTGCACAGACAATTAAATACCTGGCCCGACCCTGCAACCACATAGAAATGTTAGCATTCAGAGCAGGCAATCAGCACCCATCTTTATTTCTTTGGACAGCAGAAGATGGAACTGCTTTCCCACAAAGACACATCATGTTTGAAACATGCTCAGCCTATGTTAGGATGAAGTTGAATTAAAAAGTACAAACCAAACCAATTCAATTTGAGGAGCACTGGGAGTGATTTTTTTTTTTTTTTTTTTACTNTGCTCTCCTCCGGCCACTATGCAGAACAAGACCTGAGAGTTGCCTGTCCTGGTAAGACCTAGAAATCAGTTTAATTTTTCTAGAAGGAAATTACAAAGTCCTTCAGAGCACTGCAACGTTCCCCTTGTGAAGGCTGATTTGCAAAAGGACATTCTCCTTCAGGAAGCTCTCCGGAAGCATTCCTCTGAGCCCCACTTCTCATCTCTGCCTTCCCTCCCTTTCAGGTTTTATATAGCACTCCTTGTTTTCTGCTGCAAGCTGGAGTGTTTCTCCCAAAATAGTGCTGTGTTCAGAGAGGTTCTGAGGGGGTGCTAATGAAATTGTGGTTATTTAGAGAGCAGGAGATAAATATGACACACACAGAGACACTCTGGCAAATCAAAAGCAGCTGGAAGAGCACTGACAGTGTCAGCACAAACTCCATTCTCCTACTGAAAACTATGGAAACAGGGAAAAGAACTGAGAGAAAAAAAAATCACTGTTTGCTTAAGCTGAGACCTGTCGCTGCTGGTTCAGGTTGTGGCTCCTACACAAGGCAAATCACTTCACCTTCCCAGGCTGTGCCACTCTGACCTTGGCAAGAAGACTTCACTCTGGTTTCCTCCCCAGCATCTCAGATGCATTTCCTCTAGCAAGCTCATCGTGGCTCTGAAGATATTTTGTCCCTAGGCATGAGCAGCTTTGCCTTGCCACAGACAAGCATGACATGCAAGAAGTGGCAGGACAAGAAATGGCCTCAAGTTGTGCCAGGGAAGGCTCAGGTTGGATACTTGGGAAAAATTCTCCCCAGCAAGGGTTGTCAGGCACTGGAACAGGCTGCCCAGGGAGGTGGAGTCCCCATCTCTGGGGGTATTTAAAAGACACATGGATGTGGTGTGATGGCAAGCTCTAGGTGAGCAGCTGGACTTGATCTCAAAGGTCTCTTCCAACCACAACAGTTCCGTGGTTTTATGATCTTCACCCATTTCTACACAGGAAATATTTGTTTGGTGGCTCTGTAAGGAGCTGAAGAAGAGACTTTTCCAACAAGGGCATTGGAGCTATTCCTGCAAGGTTCTTCAGCAGGCAGTGGGGAGAGAACTCCAAACCTGACTTGACTTGGGTACAGAGCAGGAGGCTGTGCTGTAGAGGACGGCTACACAACTATCTTAGGTGTTCCCCTGTCAGCTGAGGGACAGTGCAATCCCATCCTAGGCATCCTTGGGAAAAGGAAGGAAAGATGCCACCTGATCAGAATCATGGAATGGCACAGTAAGCCAAGACCAGTCTGATCTTGCTCATCCCTAAGGCCAGCCCTAAATCACCAACACTGCCATCTCAGGGCAGCCACGGGAGCCATCCTTGTGTACAGGGTTAAAAGAAGCCCCCAGGGAACGAGCAGTGAGCTGCCTCAGGGCCTTCAGCTGCTGCAGTGCAGCTGGCACTTGGGGCAACCTCACAGAATCTTTTTCCTGCCGCCAGTACTAGAGCCCACAAGGAGTTACCCTCACACTTACAACGAGGCACTGCAGTTGGCTGTGATGGGAGAGAGGGGGGATGGAGCCAGCAGGTCTCACAGGCTGGCATCTCTTCACTGGGTAAACCAGCAGATTCCAGAGCAATGAAGGACTTTCTCTGCTTGAGAAGGCTCATGGTATTGATCACCACAAGGTAAGAACCAAACTGGCACTGTGGTAGAGGCAATAAGGCAGGAGCTGTTTCCAACCCATGTGAGGAGAAGCTGAACGTGCCCACCAGCTGCTGCTGCCATGCGGTGCCCACGCGACTGGCACCCACAGCTCTCTGCTCACACCATCCTCTTCTTAAAGGAGGGCTGAACCTCACCCAGAAACCTGCTTGTACAGGGGTGGAAAGCCAAGCAGCATGATCCTCACTTGTTTCCATCCCTGCAGGGGTTGTGTTTTACTCAATTAATAATCTACAAAGATCTGTTCAGCTTCACCTTCTTAAGGGACTAATCCAGACAAGCCCAAAAGTACTAACAACATTTCAGTCCAGGGTTGAAGAGAGATTAGAGAACATTTACTTTGCTCCCAGCCTTTTCTGATTTCCTCCCAACCTTTCCTTGCACGAGGGCTGAATGAGGAAATGTGAACAAAAAGGCTAAGTAGCAGGGGTTGTGTGGAACTAAATTGCACCGGGGGAAATAAAAAGAAATCAAGTCAAGTTCAGTAAGATGGATCCACTTAACATTCAACAAAATAAATGTGCAGCAGCAACATGCTTGGCTGGGCAGGGTGGGGGAAATGGAGATTTACAGGCCCATATTTCAAAAGTACTGCAATGAAGTTCTTCATCTGCTGCTTAAATCTCAGCTCCCAGCTCACCTGCAGCCCACACAAAGCTGTCACGCTTGAACTTCCCTGGGTTAATTCCACTCACTGCCCTTTTTCAATCCCTCAGCAGGAGCACATTGACCCAGGTGATAAAGAACACTCCATAATCCAGATATTTTTTTCTTTACCCACAGAACAAAACTCCACTTTCTCCTAAAACCCTACCTTTGGCCTGTAATCTAGTGTCAATATATGAAAGCACAAGAAAAGGGGAAAGCTCATACGTGCAGGTCTGGAATTGAGATTACTCTCATCAGTCTGCCCATGCCCACGGGGCTCAGGCAGAGGGCAAAGTGGTTTATTGCCCACAGAACTATCTGTGAAAGGGGGGTGGTGTTGCACAGGAAATGTCTCAAGGTGAGAACAGCAAGTAGCAATGCCTGGGGAATAAGAACCAACCATGGGGGGAGAACTGGGGCAAGGTGAGTTTGCCTTAAGCATGGCTGCAAAAATCTATTGATTGGAAACTGCCCAAGGTGGTGCCTGGAAAACCAATAGCAGGACCCAGGCAGTCCTGCTTTTATTGTGCACAATTTGGTCTTGCTGAGATTTATTGGCTGCTGAGTGGATCATGCAAGCAACTCTAAGGCAGTGAGGAGATTATGTGTGAATGATAAGGAGGTTACAGTCTGTAAGGAAGCTCAGAGCAGCCCAGGAGAGGCACTGGTGGCGGATGGCAGTGGGGCACTGCAGTGGGTCACACCATGCTTGGCACTGGGATGAAATGCAAGATGCTGGCTGAGGCTGTGTTAGAGACAGGAAAATAGAGATGTGGGGCCAGTTGCACTCAGCCTGCAACCCAGAGAAATTCAGCTTGTCAGCACCCTCCAGGCCTTGGACTTGTGTGTCCCTCCTGACCCTCCTTAGGCTTCCCCTCCACTGGTGCCTGCCCCACAGCCCTGCAAATGACAGCTGCAGCTGGTTCTGTGGGGCAGACCCACAGAGCATGCAGCTCTGCACACCAAGAGTGGCAAAGGAGCTCTGCTGGGGCTGATTGTGCAGATTTTGCTTTGTGTGCCCCAGGCTCAGTTTGTCTCCAGGCTCTGTGCTGCCAGCCTGGGGCCCTGGTTCTTGAGCACCATGTGGGCTGGAAACAGCCCCAGGAGCATTGGGAATGTGGCTGTGACAGGGTGAAGACAAGCAAAGAAAGCTGCCATGGACACCACCATGGGAATAAAAGGAGAAGATTTTCTGTGGAGGCAGAAAAGCACAACTGGATGCAGAAAGGGTCCTCAGGGCTTTTTCTCAGCCCTTGCAGCCTCTGTCTCTCTAAAGGAAGGCTCCTGCCAGAGCCACAGGCTGCATTGCACACTTCTATGAGAGGTGCACCCTGGCACACAAGGCCCAGTGGTGGCAATTGGTGATTCCAGACCTTCCCCATCTCCCTTGTGCCATTTAGGAAAAAAAAAAAAAAAAATCAGCCACAAGTACCCAGCACTGCCCCTTGCAACCTGTCAGGAACAGTCTGTGTGCAAACTCAGCTGGGAAGAGCTGTCGAGTTGCAGTCCCTGTTGCTGGGGAAGAGAGAGGCAGCCCAGTCAGAGCTGCACCTCACCAAGTACAAGGCTCAAACAGCTGGCACTGGCAGGTGGCTCAAGGCTTCCCTGGGTGCAGGCTGCCCTCACCCTGCCTCAAACCATTGCACGGCTCGAGAGAGGCACAATTTATGGAGGTATTTAGCACTGCTGACACCTCACTGTATTCTGAAGCATGGTTGTAATAAATCAGATTCTTCCCTCTAAGACACAAGTCTTAGCACGAGAAGCAAACAAGGCAGGGAAGGCCTCTGCCTGGATCCAGGCTGAGCGTGGGTCAGACCCACAGGGCAGCCGTGGGCAGAGCCATCAGCAACCCACCCACTGCTGGAAATAATGCCTGGACAACAATGAATGCAGAAAGGGATTTGTCAAGTTGGTTTTCCTTCATGGATCAAACTCTGGGATGATTTACAGCACACATCTTGAACAGCTTAGGGGGCAGAGATGCAAGATTTGGCCACCGAGTCTGCTAAAACTGAAAGGAACCAGAACATTCTGCAGGGGGCTGCTGCTGCTGGAGTTACAGGGACTTATCTGCCCTGCAGATCTGTGCTGTGGTTTAGACTGTCCCAGGCATTCCCCAAAGGATGTGCAATACTCTGTCAATCCCAGAGCCAGCAAGCTCAGCACGGAAATCACAGAGGGGGGAGTTGCTATTTTTGCCTCTACTTCTTTTGCTTACAGAATCATCAAGTCCTTTTGGTGGAAATAGACCTCCAAGACCATCAAACTCAACCATTCCCTAACTCTACTGAGCTTGGTGCTAAATCATCCCCTCAGCACCATAGCTCTGCCTCTCTGAAACACCTCCAGGGGTGGGGGTTCAACCACCTCCCTGGGGAGCCTGTCCCAGGGTTTGAGAATCCTTTGCTCTAGACCCGGAGGACAAGTTTTATGAGGAGCAGCTGAAGGAGCTGTGGTTGGTTAGTCTAGCTGAGGGGACACCTTCTCACTCTCTACAACTCCTTGAAAGGAGGCTAGAGCAAGGTGGGGGTCAGTCTCTTCTCCATAGGACAAGAGAAAACAGCCTCAATTGTACCAGGGGAGGTTTAGTTGAAAGAGTTATCAGGCTCTGGAACAGGCTGCCCAGGGCAGCAGTGGAGTCCCTGCCCTGGAGGGATTGAAAAGCCACGCAGGGCACTGAGGGACATGGTTTAGTGATGACCTGGCAGTGCTGAATGACCATAAAGACATTTTCCCACCCTGTGATTCTCTAAACACCACACAGGTTTGAGCTGCACCCGACATCGATGCACCGCAGAGAGCATTTGTTGTTTTCTCTTTGAGGCTAAAGAAAGCAAAGATGAGGGCATAGAGCTCCAGGCTGCTGTAAACCTCTACCAAATTCTTCTTTCCTTCACCTCCCAGTGCCAGGGAATTCTCTGGGTTTGGATCTAACGTGCATCGTGGTTGCATTTGCTGATGAAAGCTACGTGCACAATCCAGCTGCCTCGCGCTGGGAATTGTCTCCTAGCAGCACAAAACAGAAGGTAAAGAACGTTCAAGACCAACTTGTCTTATCATGCTTTCAGTCCAGATGGCTTTGTGCAGGCAGAAGCACAAAGGATACCTGCAAACAGCAGGTTCCTACCATTGAGAAAACCACTACAGAGCTCTTTTTTCCCCTCTCTGACCTCAGCAGCCAGATTCTCATCTCCACAACTGCAGGAGTAACACCAAACTGAACCACAGAAGGGGCCAGGGATGAAGCAAGGGGCTGCAATGGAAATCACTAATGTGGGCTCCACTCAGTGATCAGAGGCATCCCCACAAGTCTATGACAGTAAGAAAGGCTTTACAAGCAGCTGGCTGCTGCTGCTGCCTCCAGAGATTACAAAAGACGTAAAAGAGAAATTTCTGAGCAGCTCAACTCCAAACACCCTTGAAGGGAATCATGAGGGTGAAGAGAAGGAGGTAAGTCATAGAATTGTAGAGTGGGTTGGATTGGAAGGGACCTTCAAAACTATCCAGTTCCAACCCTCTTGCCATGGGCAGGGATACTTCCCACTGGCCCAGGCTGCTCAAAGTCTCATCCAACCTGGCCTTGAACACCTCCAGGGAGGGAACATCCACGACCTGCCTGGGCAAACTGTGCCACCTGTGCCAGTGTCTCACCACCCTCCCTGCAAGGTATTTCTTCCTAATCTCCACTCTCAATCTGCCCTCCTCCAGCTTCAATCCATTCCCTCTCATCCTATCACTTCCAGCCCTTGTCAAAATTCCCGCCCCAGCTCTCCTGTAGCCCCTTCAGGTACCGGAAGGCTGCTCTAAGGTCTTCCTGGAGCCTTCTCTTCTCCAGGCTTAATGTCCCCAACCCTCAGCTTGCACCCACAGGGGAGGTTCTCCAGCCCTCTGACCATCTCTGTGACTTACTCCAGCATCTCAATGTCCTTTTTGTTGGGGGCACCAGAACTGGATGCAGTGCTCCAGGTGGGGATTCACAAGAGCAGAGGAGCAGAATCACCTCCCTTGGTCCCACTGTTCACACTTCTCCTCTTAGAGAATCACAGAATGAAGCAGGTTGGAAAAGACCTCTAGGATCATGGAGTCCAACCTATCACCTAACCCTTCTAATGAACTGAGTGCCTCCTCCAGCCTCCTCTTTCTCACAGCATGGCTGTGGCTCTAGCTCACAGAATCACTTCTTTTGATGCAGCCCAGGAAATGGTCACCGAGCTTCCACTGCTCTGTTTTTAGGAGCTGCTCAGAAAAAACAAAGCTACCTTCTCCACACAGGAGTCAAGTCAGCAGTTAGGTTCTTGGCTGCTCTGAGCCTCCTGACCGGGGTGCAAGGGCAGTCTCTGGTGTTGTGGGCGAGGCAAACCTCTCCTGGCAGAGCTGTGCTTCCTTGTCCCTTTCTGCCAGGCAGCCTTGCCCAGCAGCTGCTTTGGAGCCGTTCTAGGTGCCGAAGGAGTTAAGCACGTTGGGTACAACGTGGGTTTGTTTTGGGCACAAACGTATCTAAAGGCTGTGTGGGCTGCTTCTCGTACTTGGGAACTGCACTTCGCTCCTCAGGAGCATTAAAGGACTCCGTTTCCACTTCCGGAGAGCGTTTCCCAGGCGACTTTCTTCCGCTGCCCTGCTCTGGTGAGGAACATCAAGAGCCGCTGCAGACCTTTGAAGACCCAGCCAACAATTTCAGCGTCTCCTTGGCAAAAGCAGCCCCCACGAGGCAGTGGCCCCACCTGGCACTCGGCAGGGAAGGGGTGGGCTGCGCGGGGGCACAGCTGCGCTCGCAGCGCAGCAGCCGCTCCCCAGGCAGGCCGGCGAAGGCAGCCGGAGAGCACAGAATAGCCCCAGCCCCAGACAGCAAAACGAAACACCTCCAGGGGCTGGAAGCTGAGCCCGGAGCAAGGCTGGGGTTGTTTGGAGCTGGCCTCCTTTCTGCTGGCACCCACCGCTTGCAGACACAGGGCAAGGCTGCTTTAAAGCTCTGTCCTGCTCTCCTCCTTGTTCCTGAGCAGTTCCAGCTTGGGAGTTTCACTGCCTGTTGTTGGAGTGGAGGTTTTCTCACTGCTAAAACGTGGCTCCTTTGTCACCAGAGTGCCATGTCTATGGAAGGTTCACTGTGGCGAGGGGCAGGAGTGCTGCATGGCATGGCCGAAATCATTGCTAAGGGGAAACTTACTCAGAATGCCTCTGCTGGGAGAGCTGGGATCGGTCAGCCTGGAGGAGGCTCCAGGGAGGTCTTCTCTTGGCCCGTGCTCCTGTAAAGCACCAGAGATACCAACCCAAGGAAAGATTTCTGGAGGTTAGAGACCTCAACCTTAAACGATGGCAGCAGCACAAAGGTGAATCATTTATTTTAGCCTCCAGCAGCACTTGCCCACTACCAGTCTGGCTTGTAGAGGAGGGCAGGGGCAAAGCCAGCCTGTTTGTGCTGACACAGAGGAGAGGTGGCTTTGGCAGCAGCATCTGCCTGCAAAAACCTGGAACCCAGTCACAGGAGGCCAGTGCTGGCTGGAGCCCATCACCAAGCACTGACTGCTGGTGCCAAGAGGGCAGGAAAACCACCCTGCTGCCCAAGAACATGGACAGTGGTGTTGCCAGTCTTCAGTGCAAGCCTTCCCACAGCTGGGCAGAGGTTTGGTGGTTGCAGAAGCAGTGGTAGGAGCATAGGACACATGCAGAGCACAGGAATGCCCTGGAGCTGCAGAGTGGGCACAGTAATCTGCTCTAGAAGAAGGAAGAACAAAACCACATCTGCCTCTGGGGAAATGTGGGGAGCAGAGCCGCTGCTGGGAACAAGACCTTATGAGAAGCACTTCTTTGAGCATATGAAATGCTGAAGCTTGGAGTCACAGAAAGGGTCTGCTTGAAGGCATGACCCCAGAAGCATGGAAGAAATGCTGGAGGGGAAGGATGCAGATCCTTCTCTCTCTTGGTTTGGAGCATCTGCAGTGCTGCTGGGCCCAGAGAAGGAAGGTGTGCAAGATGCTGGCGTCCATCAGCTGATGTGGCTGTTGTGATGTGCCTGGGCTCACAGCTCTGACAACCCAGAGTCAGGCCCTGCAGGCAGCCAGGCTCTGGCAGATGCTGCAGCTCTGCATGGTTTCTGAAGAGCGCCGAGGGAGAGGACATTCAGCAGCATCCTGCTGCTTGTACCTGAAACGGATCGTTTCCTTCTGCAGCCCTGGGGAGGATCAGCCTCTGGCACAGGTTTCATCTTTGCAGTCATGACTTACCCAGCTCTGTTTGAAAATATGAGAGAATACCTGATCCCTGAGGGGAAGATTTCCCAATCCACCACGTGAAATAACCTCTAAAGCAACATTTCCTTTGATTTCTCATTGCCTTTTATTGCCCATTGATTTCATGGGCATTCTCTGATTGTCTGATCATATAGAGCAAGGCAAGAGAACAGCTAACCTGTGTTCCCTCTGCCCTTCTCTTGAGTGAATTTCACATTAACTCTTAGGTGCCTTCGCCTCAGAGAGCATCCATAAAGCCATGTCTGCTTCCACAGAACTCAGCAGCTCAGCCTGGAGAAGAGAATTCTCCAGGGAGACCTAAGAATGACCTCCCAGTACCTGAAGGGGGCTACAAGAAGGCTGGAGAGAGACTGTTTGCAAAGGCCTGTAGTGATAGGATGATGGAGAATGGCTCCAAACTAGAGCAGAGCAGAATTGGATTGCCAGGAGGGTGCTGGAACACTGGAACAGGTTACCCAGGGAGGTGGTTTGGGCCCCAACCCTGGACATATTCAAGGTGAGGCTGGGCAGGGCTCTGGGCAACCTGATCTATGGAGGATGTCCCTGCTGAGTGCAGAGAGGATTGGACTGGATGAGCTTTGGAGTTCCCTTCCAACCCAGACCATTCTGAGACTCTGGTTCTGAAACTTCTCCCTCAAGACACTGAGATCTGGAGAGCTTTCAGGAACAGGACCAATACTTGAACAATCCTTAGCATGTACCCAGAGGAGTGCTGGCTGCTGAGTTTCTCCAGCACCTTCCTAGGGGCAGTGCAATGCTCTGACACAAGGGATGAAGAGAAGCCCAGAGGGGTACTGCACAGCTCTGCTTCTGAAGACGAGCTGCTAGCACAGAGCCAGCCCCACCTGCCACAGGGACAGTCCAGGGTGCTGACCTCCTCCTGCAGCATTAGGGCTCCAGAGTACCACTTCTGCTTCCAAATGCCTTTAGCAACAACTGCCTGCCTTTGCAGGAAGAGCCAGCTGCCAGGAGGGGCTACCAAAGGCCCTTGGGAAGCACCACAAGCTGGACATATTTCTGCTCCCAAGAGCAAAAGCAACAAAGCTCTGAATCGGGGGGAGACTCCTGCAGCAGCTTGTGGAGATCAGAGGCTGCACCACCAGTTTGCCCATCCTGCCACTGCTGTGCTTGGCTCCCACAGGTGGTATCAGCCCTGCCCTGTTCTCCAGCTGATGTGTCCCTTGACTGCAAGCACAACAGCCTGTGCTGCTTCACCCCACGGCTTCTCCAGTGCCCAGGGGGAGTTTTTGGATTAGGAATTACAGAAATAGATAAATAAAAGCTCATCTCTGCCAGCCCAGGGGCAAGGCAGTGCAGTAAAGCACAGCATGAAGCTTCTGTGCTTCAGCTGCTCTAGGTACAGGCACCCTCAGCACCAGTCACACAGGAGGGGGTCCCCAGGGTGCAGCAAGGAGAGGGATGCTGCACAGTGGCACCTACTCTGTCCCTGCCTGTTCTCATCCTGTGATCATCCACAGTCCTGGCTGGACCCCTGCCCTTCCAGAGAGTGGTGGACTGAAGAGTATTTCAGTCAATATTGTGGCAAAGGAGGCTGGGCAGTGCTCACCCTGCTGGGTTTTTGCAGCCCACTCAGACTACAGGTGAAGATGTGGCTGGTATGGAGGAGTCACACCTGAGCACACAGCCAGGTGGAAAACCTGCACAAAGCGAGCAAAGCCAGCCCGAGGAGGGCTCAGAGCAATGAACCACTCTGCACCGAGCCTGTGCTGGTTGTACCAGTGCTGGGAGAGGGGCAGAGCCCAGGTCAGTTGGGAAGGGAGGTGCTGCAGGGCTCTCTGGACAGTGGGAGGTGGAAGATGCAGAGAAAAGCTTTCACTGTCCCCAGGCTCGGGCTGTGCCTGCAGGAGCACCACCTGCTTTCCCTGCAGGTGGTTTATTTGCAGGATTGACTGATTTTCTTAGGAAAACTGGGATAACAGCTGCACAGCACACACACCCTCCATGCACTGGTGCTGTGGCAATTAAGCCTATTAAGCTTTTATCCAAGTAGATAAAATAATTAACACATTTGTTGCTCAGAACAAATTCATTTTGGGACTGATAGCAGATCTCCTTTTAGATATTCAAGGTCTGTATTAAGGCCCTACCCTTTATGTATTTTTAAAGACATCACACATTTGCATCCCAAGGGGAGGGTAAAAATCAGCCTATGAAAAATTCCATCACTGCCAGCACACAGCTCAGCACAACTTGAGCAGGGACAGAGCACCCATTCTGTCTGCTGAGTTCATTGAGCTTGTAAGGCTTTTGCACACTGCAGAAAGCACCAAATGGATGGGAGAAACCCTGCAGAGCCCCATAGGCACCTACAGATGCTGTGGCCTCATGCCCAAGCCATGCTTCCTGCCACCACAGTGCTTGGTCCTCAAACTGCTGCTTCAGCCCTCCTACAAGCCAGCAGAGATGCCCCACACCTCTGCAAGAGACCTCAGAGAGCTGCAAATGGGACCCAGCACAGGGCTGCCACTGGGCTGTCACCACTGCAGTGGCTGTCAGCCACCTTCCACCATCCCAGTTTCCTTGAATCAAAGCCCAGAAAGCACTGCCACACAGGTGTCTGCAGCAGGCTCCTGCTCAGCAGCTCTGGAGGAACTCTCACCCTGCAGGGACCGGCGCTGAAGGTGGACATGGTGAGTCCCTGAGGTAGATGCTGAGACAAGTCCCTGCCATCCCCTGGAATGATTTGAAATCCTGCCCAGCTCTGCCAAGCCATGAAAAGAAGTGCCAGGAATGTGTTTTTCTCATGTGCCTGGATGTTTGTGGTCTTGCTGCCACAGCTCCCATCTCACTAAAGCCTCCCCCTGAGACTGAACCAGGAATTTTCTGGGGGCTGATCTCATGGATCCTGCTCTCCTGCAGAAACAAACCACCTTGTGTGCTTTGCAGGTTCCCTGGGCTTCCTTTCAGAGAGGTGACATTCACAGGGCAGGGAGATGCTGCCTGTAGTTCCCTCCAGACAGTATCACCCTATCCTACCCCAAAAGCCTTTCATCTGCAAAGCTGGTACCCACAGGTCACCCAAAACCACCCCACAACAGACACCCGTGTGATGAGCACATCAGGGTGACACAAATTGTTTCCAGTCCTGGGGCAATAAGAAATATTTTCCTTTCTATTGCCAGTAAAATGTTCTACCTGGATGTCTGCAGAGTGATGCTCATCCTTGCCCAAGCTCTCTCAGTCCTACACCAAGGGTTAAAAGAACAGCTGGGAAAGGGAGAACACAACGAGGAAGACAGCACTGATGGCATCCCCATTGGTGTCCCAGGCAGCTCCCATCTCACCCACACTGTGGAGACTCCTCAGGGCTCTGGCCAACACTGTCTGCTCCCAGGTAACCAGAGACAGGACAAGAGGAAATGCCCCAGGGGAGGGCTGGGTTGGAGATTAGGAACTTTGCTGCAAGAGTCCTCAGGCTCTGGAACAGGCTGCCCAGCTGGAGGTGTTCAAAATGTGTGGGCCTGGCAGTTCAGGACATGGGTTTGTGGCCATGGTGGTGCTGGGTTGGCAGCTTGACTCGATGGTCTGAGAGGCCTTGTCCAACCTTACGGATTCTGGAGCCGTATCGGGAACGTGAGTCAGATTAAACTAATTGCCCTTTTCTTTGCACTGCTCCCTCTACACTGATGAACGTTGGGATGGACAGGTAGAAGCCATCCAGCTCCTGGTGTGATCAAGCAGAGCACGAATCCCCAGGTCCATCCTCTGCTGAGGTGCCTAATAAAACAATTGTATCAAGTGCAAACTCCGTGCAGTCGCGAAAGCAGCGCTGAGCTGCGGCACGCAAGGAAGTGAGTCAGGAGGAAATTAAACACAATTTACTCTTTTCTCATCCTGAAAAACCACAGGCAGGATTAATTCTTTTGTGCACATCTCGAGGTGATTCTCGGATCACCTCCACAAAGAGTCCCTTCTCTGTTTTGCCCATGTTAGTTCAGCCCTCCTGAATGATTCATGATGAGCTTCAAAGAGCTCCAAGCCGGGAAACAGCCCCGGATCTGACCCAGTCCTTCTCATCTCAGCACAAAATCCTTCTTGGTGAATAATTTAGGTCTATGAAGAGAGCTGCCTTAAAACTATCCCCAGGAGAAGGAGCACTGTCTAGATTTTAATCTCATCTTGGAAAACAAAAGAAAACTCCAAAAGCAAGCAGTGTCTGCAAGCAACAATGCAGGCCTTATTGTGCGGAGCTGAGCGTGGGGAAGCCTCGCGGCACACAGCTGTGTTCCCCGAAATATGCTTCGTGTTTCCTGGGACCAAAGCTGAAATCCACAGTGCTGACTTTCAACTTAACCACAGACACACACACCAGTATGGCACAACTACTGTTCAGGGCAGCCAGGGGAAGGAAAAGGTCGTTCAGAGCTAAAGGTGCAAAGCAGAACTTGCCCACAGAGCGCAGCACATCCTCTGCTGCCTCAGGACAGCACCGCGGGAGGAGGCTTGCGACACTCTCCCAAGATCTGAGGCAACTCTCCCCTCATTTCAGTCTTGGGAATGAGTTTTGTGCTTGCTCTGCTGCAAGGGCTGAAGGTCTGTGCACTGCAGGAGGCTGAGACCAGCTGTCCCATATCATGGAATCACAGAACGTCAGGGGCTGGAAGGGACCTCCAAACCCTATCCAGTCCAACCCCCCTGCCAGAGCAGGGTCTCCTGTGGCAGGTCACACAGGAACACATCCAGACAGGGTTTGAATATCTACAGAGAGGGAGACTCCCCCTGGGCAGCCTGTTCCAGAGCTCTGTCACTCTCACAGGGAAGAAATCCCTCCTCGTGTTTGCATGGAACTTCCTATGCCTCAGCTTCCACCCATAGCCCCTTGTCCTGTCACTGGGCATCACCCAGCAGAGCCTGGCTCCAGCCTCCTTTACATATTGATAACCATTGCTGAGGTCACCTCTCAGGCTCCTCTTCTCCCAGCAGCAGAGCCTCAGCTCCCTCAGGCTCTCCCCGTAAGAGAGAACCATACCTGGTGCTGATCCCAGCGTGCTGGGGCTTGGAAGGGACCTCTGCACATCATCCAGTCTGGCCCTCTGCTAAAGCAGGGTCACAATGGCCAGCTGGGGTTGGAAGCTCTCCAGAGAAGGAGACTGCACAGCCTCTCTCTGCAGCCTGCTCCAGGCTCCAGCACCCTCACAGCACAGAACTTTTTCCTCATGTTTAGGTGGAAGACAAAACCAAAATGGTAACAACACCTTAAAAGCATCAAAAGAGGAAAAAGAACTGCAAGCAGCACAGACCACATCTGTCACCTCCACCTTAACACCAACTTTTCTAGTGAGCATTCAAGTCTAATTCCTCTCCCAAATTCCTGACAGGATGTGCAGGGATTAAGTCACTTCAAATGCTTAATCTGCTCCTTGACAGGCTGGTTGGGATGTTCTTGCACATCAAAAACCCAGAGGAGCCTTTTGCATCAGCTTGCCTCAACTGCAGGAAGCAGCTTCAGTTTTGTGGCCATTTTACAAAGGCTTCTGATGCTGATCAGCATCTCCATCTCCTTGTGGGGAGTGCTGTGGTGTTCTGAAGGACACTTAGCCCAGATCAAAGCCATGAGCAAAGCCCAAAGCAGTAAAGTATCTCCTGGTTCCTGGGGCACAGAGAAACACCTACAGGACCCCTTCTGTGTGGTGACTTAGAATGCCATGCACAGGAAGAAAAGCCTCACCTGAGGACAGGTCAGGCCATGGACCCTGTCCAAACCCTGTTTTGATATAAAGACACAAATGTTGTTCCCTGTCAGCCCCAGTGGGTCACTGGAGCCTTTCTGCTTTCACAGCAATGCTGTTTCTGGTGGGGTGAGCTCTCTGATGAAAGGCAGCACTGGGGGTGTCTCCAAGTCATAAGGTGTAAACTGTAGAATGGCTGAGGTTGGAAAGGACCTTTAAAGATCATCCTGCCCAACCCCCCTGCAGTCAGCAGGAATATCTGTAACTAGAGCAGGTTGCTCAGAGCCCCAAACAGCCTGACCTGGGGTGGTTCCAGGCATGGGGCATCTCCCATCTCTCTGAACAACCTGGGCCAGGGTCTCAGCAGTCTCAGTATAAAACACCTCTTCCTTCTCTCCAGTCTAAATCTCCCTCTTTTAGCTTAAACCCTACTCACAGGTCCTGATAAAAAGTCTTTCCCATGCTTTCTCATTGGCCCCTTGAAGGTCTCCCTGGAGCCTTCTCCTCTCCAGGCTGAACACTCCCAGCTCTGCCAGCCTGGCCTCACAGCAGAGCCCTTCCAGCGCTGCCAGCACTGCTGTGGCCTCCTCTGGCCCTGCTCCAACAGGTCCCTGTCTGAGCTGTGCTGAGGACTCCAGAGCTGCCCCAGCACTGCAGGGGGTGCTCAGCAGAGGGGCAGAATCCCTTCCCTGCCCCTGCTGCTGGGGATCAGCCCAGGACATGACTGGCTCTAGGCTGGCAGCTCATGGTGCCAGCTTTTCATCCACCAGCACCCCCAAGTCCTTCATTTCCAGGCTGCTCTCAAAGGTTGTGCTCAGCCTGGAATGTTTCTGCTCCCAGATGGTCAGAAGCAGTGAAGATTTTGGCTCATGTGCTGAGATCCTTTGCTGAAACCCTTCAGTATTTCAGGAGGAGACAGCCACTCAGCCTCACCCTGCGCACTGCCAACCATCCTCCTGGGGGTGGCAGATCACCCCTGGTCCCACCAGCTCCTAGCCTCAGAGGCAAAATCAGGCTTCACCCTTGGTTTGCCAGACAGCCTCGTGCTGGGGTAGTGACCTGAAAAGAGCTGTGGAGGAGATGAAATGACAGAGCCTTGGCACAACAATGCCCCTCTCGTTAGCTGGACAAAGCAGGTGACAGGCTCCGTGCCCAGGTATGGTTACCCCCCGGGGCCGGGCACGGCTCTCAGCGTGTCCCACATCCCATCTGCAGGGCTGAGCACAGCAGCTCGACCCTGACGACTACAGCTGGTTTGAAATGCTCCTTTTGAAGGGGGCAAGAGCCAAGCCTTCATTAATTACTCGGGTGACTTTGTGAGGGCTGAAATGGATGCTCTGCCCAGGACTCATCCCACAGCTTGCCCAGCACAGCCCAGCCCAGCCCCAGGAACCAGCAGCTACTTGTCCAAACAGGTGTGCTGGGGCTGGGCAGGTCTGCTGGAGGTACCACAAGCACACAGGGCAGCAGCCCATGCTGGGCAGCTCAGCATCTGCTTCACTGAGGAAATAGACCTGGGTTAGCAAGGTTTCTTTCAGGGCAGGCTGTGGTGGCTCCCATGTGTGTTTCTTTTCCCTCCATCCTTTATTAAAACTCCTCCCTCTTCTGGGATCATCATTTTGAGATAGAGCAGGTGTCAGAGACAGCTGTACACGGCCACCAGAAGCTACCACACCATACAAGAGCTTTGTACTTTGGAACTAAAGCATCACTTTGCTTATTCCACAGCTAAAACCTTGGCTCGTCCAGCATGAGCAAGAGCCACACCAGAAAAGAGGATTCTCTTTTGGAAAGCTCAGGAGCTGAGTTTATGTCCACGTTTTCCCAGCCTGCACACAAGTTTCCTGGATCTAGGGGAGTTCAAATTGCCATCAGCTAAAGCTGCACCCAAACTTATATTGCCAAAGTGGGAGGGAAAATGGCTTTGCTTACTCACATTTGCCCCTAAGAGTGTTTCTGCATGAGGAGAGAAGGCTGCAGGGAGGGACTACCCTGATCACAGCCCTGGATGGGATATGGATCAGCTCAAGCCCACTCTCCCTGGTGCTCAGCAAGCATCCTCAGCACCCAGCTTATCAACTCTGATAGGAGCCTTTTGTCCTCCGCTGTGGTTTTGTTCTTTCTCATACAAGGAACTGGATAGTGGCAATTCATGTCAAAGCTTTGAGCTGGGGTCTAACATACCTCAGGTACCCACTTTCATCACCTGGCTGTGGAACAGGCCTCACTCTAGTCCTGGTGGCAATTAATAACACACACCCCAAAACATCCCTAGCAGGGTGCAGCAAGAGCCCCAGGAGATGATTTAGACCTGTGCATATGCCCAAAGCATAACAAAGATTTTCACACCCTCTACCCCCTAACACCAGCAGCAGCCACAGAAGCCTTCCCAGGAGCAGCTCTTTCACCCAAAAAGTCTCCTGCATTGAATCATAGAATGGCTTGGTTGGAAGGGTTTAAGCCTGGTCTTAAAGGCTTCCAGGGATGAGAGATCCACAACTCCTCTGGGCAACCCCCTCCAGTGTCTCACACCCTCATAGTGAAGAACTTCTTTCTAATGCCCAATCTAAATCTTCCCTGCTCTAGTTTCAAACCACTGCCCCTTCTCCCATCTCAGATTCTCTCCAGCTTCCCTGCAGCCCCCTTCAGGTACTGGAAAGCTGCTGGAAGGTTAACCTGGAGCCTTCTCTTCTCCAGGCTGAACAGATCCAACTCCTTGAGCCTGTCCTCATAGCAGAGGTGCTCCAGCCCTCTGACCATCTTTGTGGCCCTCGTCTGGACTGTGTTCAACAGAACCACGGCCTTGTGTTGGTGGCCGCAGAGCCGCACACGGTACTCCAGGAGGGGTCTCACAAGAGCAGAGCAGAGAGGCAGAATCCCCTCCTTTGACCTGCTGGCCGCACATCTTTTGATGCAACCCAGTTTACGGCTGGCTTTTTGGGCTACCCCGCACACGACTGGCTGCCCACCCACGCCAGCACCCCCATCCACGCAGGGGAGCAGAGCCAGGCTGTTCCCGGCGTGTGGACACGTCTCGCATGAAAGCCGGAGCCAGGAACAAGGCAGCTGCCTGCGAGCAACGTGCAGGCTGTGTGTGGTAGGGTTGTACTCACAGCCTGCCAACACCCGGGCCGGGGAGGCGGTGGGGATGGCGGCTGCCAATGGGAGCCGGCAAGATCCCAGCCATGTGGGAAACTTAAAATGCAAGCGGAGCCGGAGCGCCGAGAGCCCTGCCCGGCGCTGCTGGAGCTGGCAGCCTGGCTGCCCGGGGTGGCTCCGAGTAGCGCGGATGGGTGTGCGAGTGCGGAGCCTGGGCAGCGGCGTGCTGGGAGCGGGGCTGGGAGCAGCCGCGGAGGGAGCGGCAGAGGCATTTATCCGCGGGGCGGCTGGGCTGTAAAACCATGAAGGAGATTAGACCCGGCTCTGATCTTCACACAGGCAAAAGTCTACAATCTGGATTTTAAAGATTCTGTTTTAGCTGCTGCTGAGAAGGAGACAGACCCTGGGAGAGAGAGGAAAAATATGTCTCTCCATCCCTGAAGGTCCTGCCTGCTCTTCACGGAGCAGAACGCTGTTGGAGTTCATTAAAGCAATCATAAATGGATCTGATTTCCTGAACCATTCCGCACGCTGAACTCACCTAACAACGCTCTTAGGAGTGATTCTTCCCACCCCCCCCACCCCCCCACCCCAGTTAAATTCAGTAAGCTTTGCTTTAGAAACCAGTTTGAAGCTAAAAACTCGCATTGGAGCCAGTAGGTGACATCCCTACCCAGGTGAGCTGTCCCCAGATCTCACTTCCAAGGCGCACGGGAATTTCTGGAGCACTCACAAGCAGGTTTTGGGGGTTTTCCCCACCTAACAGCCCTGTTCATCCAAACACACCCTCAGCCCCCCGGCAAACCTCCTCCCAATGAGAACTGGTCCAGCTGGGCAGGGGCAAGAGCAGCCCCATCGCCTGCGCTCCCACCCCCGGGATGCTCGGGGCGGGGAGGGGTGGTGGTGTCCCCCCTCCCCGGGGCCGCGGGGTGCCGGGGCCGGTCCCTTCCCTCCCCTCCGGGGCTGAGGAAGCGGAGGGAGCCGTGGAGTCGTTCTGCATATTAATGAGCCGGGAGCAAGGGCAGCGGGAGCTGTTTTAAAAGAGGACAAGGGGAGGAAAGCGGCAGAGCGCAGGCAGCGGCAGGCAGCGGCAGGCAGCCGCTCTCTGCTATCCTCTCCCTGGTGACATCCAGCCCCAGGGACAAGGAGAGACAAAGGCGAGGGGAGCAAACACATTACAAATCCCTGGCATCTCCTTAGGTACCTGCCGCCTCACCATGAAGCTCCTGACAGCAGCTTTGCTTGTGCTGTTCATCGCCATGTGCTTGGCCAGCGCAGAGGGTAAGTAGGTTTATTCTGCTGGTTCCCATTTAAAGCTCTTTTTCCACTCAGTTTGATCTGCCTCTTGGTAGCCCTGAACTGGGTTTAGTTGTTCTCTGCATGTGGTGTGTGCTGTCTGTGGGGTAAGGAGCTGCAAATTGTTCAAAGGTGGGATTAGAGGCAAAATGCAGGAGACAAAGTTGTGCCTTCGTGGCAGTCGAGCAGCCCCAGCTCCCCGTGTGGGAGGTCGTGCTGGGGGCTCCGCTGCTCTTAGAACAGCAGAACCAGCTCAGTTGGAAGAGACCTTCAAGATCCAGTCACATTCAGGAATATAGCTCGAATATCTCCTTCAAACTGGGACTGGAAAATTGAAATGGAAATAGTATGGAAGTCAGAGGTGGATTTAGTGAGGTGGGACAGATTCAGCTCCTGCCAGTGTCTGTCTCCTGCTGGGCACAGAAATGCTGCTTAAAAACCCCTCAGCTTCCTACGGTCTGGCTACAAATGCAGCACAGCATCCCTGGGAGGGCACACGGCTGACAGCCCTGCAAAGTCCATGAGAGATGTGAGTGAAGGAGAAAGTAGCTGAGGTGTGGCTTTGCTTGCTCAGTTTGAAGTGAGCTTCATCTCTTTCCTTTCTTTTTAAATGCAGCTACATTTAAATCACAGCAGGTGCGCTTTAAAACCTCTCCGATTCACCCAAGCCTCTAAAACGTATTTCCCAGAGAGTCATTACCTTTTTTTCCTGGGGATACAGCAAAGGAAATGCTATCCTTTTTAAGCTCAGTATCATCACAAAAATCCAGCTTTTATCCTGGGACACGGCAAGGAAAACCTTGCTCTTTGGAAGCCCAGTAGCACAAAGCAGCCCCAGCTTTCCCCAGCCGAGGCGCGAAGGAGCAGGGGGAAGTTTGTGCGCGCACGTAGGCTGGCGGGGAAGGGACGCTTGGTATGCAGGAGGCTGCTCGGGCAGATGAGAAAATGCTTTCTCTTGTAGGCGTAAAGTGCAAATGCTCAAGAAAAGGCCCCAAAATAAGATTCTCTAACGTCCGGAAGCTGGAGATCAAACCAAGGTACCCGTTCTGCGTGGAGGAGATGATTATGTAAGTTTCCCTTCCTTCACGGCTTGCTGTTTCCCTGTCAGCTGAAGGGCTTCACCTTATTCTGCAACTTCCTTCTTTGTCCTTTGTTTTTCCTCGTGCAAATTTCTGTGAGAGTTAATTTACTCTATCAGATGTGGGGGATGGGAAAAAAAAAAAAAACAAAAAACAAAAAACAAAAAAACCCAAAACCCACAAAAACCAACAACAACAAACCCAAAAATTTTCACCAAAAAACCAACCAACTGGGTAATTCTGATCAAAATCCCCAGCTGGATGATTGGGTTTTGTGGTGGTTTTTTTTTTTTCCTTTTGCTCAAACAAATATTTCCAAGTAGCAATGAAAGGATAATCATTGGCGATAAAAGGATAATGATTAGCCCCAGCAAAGACAGGGACAAATCCTGCTCCAAGCTGCCTGGTGTAAAGCTCTAAGCTCTTTACTCAAGTTATGCTGAGCTCCCAGGAGAACATTGGCAGAGCCTGGTGGGTTCTGCAAGGAAGATTTCTCCCAACCAGAGTCAGACTTTTGCCTGCCTTGTCCCAGAGCCATCCCCTTGCCTCCCATGGAATTACCCAGCAGGAAAGCAAACCCTTTCCTCCCCACCTCACTGCCAGCCAAGACCAACACTGCCTGAAATCTCAAAGCCATGTAGTGACTGCCAAAAGCAAGGCAGGTACAAGGGCTTTGACATCTCTGACTGACTCAGAAGAAGGATTTTTAGGTTTTTAATATGGATTTCTTGAGGTTTTTATTCCTGTCCTGTTTTGGATATCTTAATATTCCCTCAACAAAGCACCATTCAAGCAGCACATGGGGCTGGATAAGGACCAGCTAAGCTGAGAAGACTTCATTGATCCCCTCTGCCACCTAAGACTGGGGGGGAAAGGGTCCCAAGAGCAGCTGCCAGAACTCCAGGGTCCCTCTTGCTGCCAGAACTCCAAGGACTGATTTACTCCAGCGTCTGGGCTCTCTGTGAGCAGTTGCCCTTTGCTTAATCTCAGAAAGGTGCTTCCACAGGAGGATGCAAGTCCTGTCCTGCCAAGAAACGTACCACCTCCCAAGCTCTGTAACGTCCAGGGGGCCAAATCCTGCCTGTCCAACTGGCACAAACAAGGAGATACCACGGGAGCCTGATCCTGCCCGTATGGAGACACATGGTTCACCAGATAGTGGATGGAGGAGCAGTGAAGAGCCAAACTTCCCCAGGCTTCCTCCAGATTTACACCAGCAGCACTGCCAGCAGAGCTTAGCCCAGAGAACAGCAGACCCAGCTCTTGGAAGCCTGACTCAGCTGATGGTGGCCTGAACAGAAAAATGCTTGCAGAACATCACTGCCTGAATCAGAGGCTTGCAGCAGCTTTCTTTGACCTGTCAGTAGCAAAGCAATAGTGTGGAGGAGCACTAACCCCTCCCACCCCACACCCTGGGCACTCGCCCCAAGGCAGCTGGTGAGGGGTGTAAGATCAATTTTGTTAGTGCAGCATTTCAATCCCAGTCTGAAAGCTGGAACACTGTGCAGGAGCTGTGGCTTTCCCAGCTGGATTGCACTGCAGTGCTGTTCAAACCCAGAGGGTTGCCCTGGGTTTGCAGCAGCTGTGGGGTCAGAGCTGCCCCATTGCTCCTGCTGCTTCTGGTGGGGCAGGCAGGGCTGAGTGCTGCTGTCACTGCCTGTCCAGCTACCCTAACACAGGCTGAGGCCAGCACTGAAAGGAAACTGAAATTAATATTCTGGGAACCAATCAACCTGGGAATCACTGGACAAGGCACAGAAGAGCTAAAAATTCCTGCAACTGAGTTTCTGTTGCTGCAGTGATCATCTAAAGTGAGCTGTTGGTGCTGAGTCCTCTCCTGCCCCCCTCCAAAGCTCTCGTATCTTTCCATACAGCAGAAACATGATGTTTGGCAGAGGAGTAGTAGGTATGGGAGTGCAGGTTAGGAAGGAATTTGTCTTTGGCCATAACCACCCCTCATCCCACCCACAGCTCTGGTACAGAGCAAGAGACAGCTAAATGGAGCCCTCAGCACAGTCAAAAGCTGTCAAGATTGCTGGCACATCCAGCAGTGATTGTGAGTGTATGAGGAAAAGCAGCACCAAATAGGAGGGAGGTTTAACTCTTCCTGCCTGGAAGGATCCAGTCCCCTCTGTGTGTATTGCCCTGTCTTAAATATGGGGATGTGCTGGGATGAGAACAGCTGGTGGGGATCAGGCACTGCTGGGAGCCTCACTCAAGGGGCAGTCAGGGTGGATGGCAGTCCCTGAGTCAGCATGGGATGAAAGGAGCAGGGCCAGGATGTTCATGGCCATGGGGACAGAGGGTCTGTAGGCAGAGGAGCAGCCACATCATGCCTGCAGATGAGACCCATGGGGACACGAGGCTCAGGAGGTCACAAACTAACCCAGGGGTGCTCATCACAGCCCTGGAGGCATAGACACACCAGGGGAAATTTTGATACCAAGCCCTGGGCAGCCAGAGCACACACCCCTGGTGTGAGCTCATGCCCTAAACCCCACCAGAAGATCTCACTGGAGGTGTAAGTCCTGCTGTTTCAGTCCCTTCTCCATACCTCTCAACCTCTTCTTGCAGCCCATCCAGAGTTCCTCACTCAGGGTATTAGCTCCTGCAACCCTTCTTAGGCATATTCCCTGCTGATCTGTTGGATCAGCATCCCCAAAAGCAGATGCAGGTCTGCTCAGGGTGCCCCAAAATGCTACCACCCAACCCTGTGTCACCCAATCATGCAACAGGGACCGCATGGGAACCACAGAAGACTCTGGGGCTGCCTCGAGAATGTCTCCTCTGCTGTAAAGCCTCCAGCGCTGAAGCAGAAAGCCTGTGTGGGATGTCAAACAGCACAGCCTGGGAATGGACCCAGCTCATCCAACAGGCAAACCATGCACCCTCCTCGGGCTGCAGGCAAATCCAGACTGTCCTTCACTGCTGCTGGTGCAGCTGCTGGGCTTGCTGCCTTTCAGAAGCTCCCCTGCTTCCCTCCTGCACTTCAGCTTGTCTATCACTTTCTGGAAATGCCCTTCATGGTTTGGCAGAAGAGAAACCCAAGTGGAGGCCTGTGAATGCAGATGGCAGTGCTGAGAAGGTGGCTCCTTCAGAAGAGCTCTGCACGAGCCTCAGTTCCCTTAAAGTTTGCAATCCCTGTGCCCTCAGTGAAGGTTTGGCTTCCCTCCCCATCAATGCTACAGAAAAATCCCCTTCTCACACACATCCTGATCTTGAGAGGGGCTGCCTGGGAGCACCCCTAGAACAGACACTGAACATTTTAGCAGTGCTCCCTCCCATTCTGATGTCTGCAGCCACAGAGGCTCCCGGAGACACACTGGGGAAAGGGCCACATCCTCCCAGAAAACGACCTGGAGATTACACCTGAGCCTTTTGTGGCTGCACCCTACAGCTAGTGAAGCAGAAAGGGAAGAAGGTTAACTGAGCAGAGGGAACCCTTAACACCTTGTGTAAACCTGAAGTGTGAAACACGTTGGGACCCTTAGCTGAGCTCATGCACCAGGAGGGTGAGCTGGGAAGGGCTGCAAGTGCTTTGTCTTCTGTTGGAAGATAAACAGCTCCTTCCTGAACCAAAGCACAAAGGCAGCCTGTCAGCATGCACAGCTCCTTCTGCTTTCCTGCCATCACTGTGCTCCCTTTCTAGCAGCATTTAAATCATTCCACTACAGTGCTTTGGTTCACCCCAAACCTGTGTTTTTCTGCTGGGGATGGCAGTTCAGAAAAAAACAACAGCAAACTTAATTCCAAGTAAAACTGGGGGCTTGGGTTGTTTTCTTGGGTTTTTTTGTTTTGTTTTGTTTTGTTTTTTGTTACTGATGTGGGGATTTGGTTTTGTTGTTTTGGGTTTTTTGTTGTCGTTGTTTTAAATCACAAAATTAATAACAAGCCCAGAGAACTCCTTGATTTTGAGCCCTGAGAAGCATTGACAGTTCTGGAAAACCATTCTCATGGGATGCAGCTCCAGGTCCCTCATGTCACCTTGGTTGTGGAGAGCAACCAGTGATGGCTTCACTAAGCCCTCCAGGAGGAACCCGAAGCGACAGGAAGCCCTTTGCTGTGTTTTGCCTCCTGGCACACTTTGTCCTGACACTGAGGGGACACTGAGCTGCTGGTGCTGGCAAGGAGAGCAGGGTTAGCCTGGGACCAGAGGAAGCTGAAGCCCCCAGGACTGCATGCTGCAGCTCAGGGTTAGTCCTCTGGGCACAGCAGCACACAGGCAGGTGCAAGTGTTTGAAGTGCTGAGGACTGAAAAAGAAGGAAAAAAACATCACTGGAGCTGATCTTTTCCCTCTGGTACAGCACTGCTGAGCACAAGGGAGGAGTCTTTCCACACAAAGACTTTGTGGTTGCCTGAATGAGCCCTAACTAAAGCAGCCATTAAACTCAAAAGACACTATCTAACAGGCAGAGCAAACCCCCTGATCAAAAAGAGCAGGTAAGCCTTCCCCTAGCAGCACACTGCACTGACTGATAGTAGCCAAAGATCTGCTCTGATATTACAACAATGAACTCAAACATCTGCCATGAAACACAGAGCATGAAACCCCTTCCACTGTCCACCTAGATGAGATCACTGACTGATTTCAGAGCAAGAGTGGAGGACTGGTGTGTCCCAGGTCTCCTGCAAAATGTGGTGACAGGGCAAGGGGCAATGGTTTGAAACTGGAGGCAGGGTAGATTTAGACTGGATGTTGGGAAGAAGTTCTTCCCCATGAGGGTGGTGGGACACTGGCACAGGTTGCCCAGAGTAGCTGAGGATACCCCATCCCTGGAAGTGTTTAAGACCAGGCTGAATGAGGCTTTGGGCAACCTGCTGTAGTGGGAGGTGTCCCTGCCCCCAGCAGGGGGGTGGAACTGGATGGTCTCTGACGCCCCTTGCAGCAGAAGGCATTCTGTGACTCTGTGACCACCTCTGCTCCCTTCCCTTGCAGCGTGACTCTGTGGACACGGGTGAGAGGGGAGCAGCAGCACTGCCTGAACCCCAAACGCCAGAACACGATCAGGCTGCTCAAGTGGTACAGAGTATGGAAAGAGAAAGGCAGGTGAGTAGAGATTTGCTCAATGGGTGAAGGGGAAAAAAGTCTTGGGGGTAAATGGGGAGAATCAGCACATTCAGATATAGAGCACCCAAGAAAATGCAGACACCACAAATGCCCTCTCCAGCAGGGAGGGTGCAATTCACTACCAACATCAGCTAGAAATGGATGCTCTTGATGCCATTTCCTTCCTGCAGGCCTCACTTCTATTTTAGGATTAGGTTGTGCCAGGTCTAAGCAGTAATTATTTTCTGTTAAGCTGTTCATCAGCTGATGGCTCTCAGTTATTTACATAAACTCACCTCCCTTCTAGGGGTGAAAAGCCCAGATGAAAAGCTAAATTATTTCCACTGGATCACAAGGGAGGCAGTCAGCAGAGCTGGGAAGAGAGTGCCCTGTCACACCACCTCAGAATCACTGGCATCTGATGACGCAGGTCTTTGCCAGTTTTAACTGGTGTGTCATTCCCCAAAGAACAGTGACTCCCTGGTAAGAGGTTCTGCCACCTTCTCCCTTGCAAAGAGGATTATTCTTCTTTTTGCAAACCTTCCATCACAGGTGAGAGAGTGGGAGAAACAAATTCCTGCTGGTTGATGGCCAGCAGTGACATTCCTTACAGTTTGTGAGGGCCTGTGGAGACAGGACAAGGGGCGATGGTTTGAATCTAGAACAGGGCAGGTTTAGGTTGGACATTAAAAGAAATTCTTCCCCACTGAGGGTGGTGAGACACAGAAAGGGGTCACCCAGAGAAGCTGTGGATGCCTCATCCCTGTAAGTGTTTAGGACCAGGCTGGATGAGGCTTTGAGCAACCCGGGCTGGTGGGAGGTGTCCCTGCCCATGGCAGGGGAGTTGGCACTGGATGAGCTTTGATGTCCCTTACATTCTGTGGTCTAATTAAGGGCAGCTGCCCAACTCCTACCAGCTCTCTAGCCACAGCCCAGAGCTTCCACGAGCAGTACAGTGCCACCAAATCCTGATCCTCCTCAACACATGGGGAATGTGCTCAACCCAAAATGACCCCAGATGAGATCAGCAAGCATCAAACCGCATCTCTCAGCAGGTCGGGAAGCGCAGCACCGAGCTGCGGTGGGTGGTGAGCTCCCTGGCCAGCTCCCCTGGCCACAGGGCACCTGGGAAGCCCTGGCTGTTTCCTAAGCACACGGTTACACTCTCCCCCCTTTTCATGTTAAGGAGGTGTCATTAAGGTGATGTCGTTAAGGATGCTCAGCCATGGGCTTGTGCCTCCAGGAAAGGTGCAGGGTTCCCCCAAGCAGACCAGGAATGCTCCATGCAAGGCTGTGAGGGTCAGGGTCTGGGCACTACAGGCCATCTCTTGCTGCTCCTGAGCTCCTTCATAGCCCAAAATAAGGATCAGCTCGAGGCTTTCCCACAGTCCAGCTTGGGGAGAGAGACTGTCCCTGCTGCCAGGGAGAGGAGGAGGCACAGCAAGCCCAGCATCCCCAAGACTTTGGCTGCCAGCCTGGGGTGGGCAGGAGTAACACAGCACAACCTTCAGTGTTCTGCCTCAGTCGCCTTGCCCAGAGCTGGCACTGCCCTGCTGTGACATGCCACCCCTGCACTGTACCTAGCAGGTCCCCCCCACTGCTAACTGGACACCAAGGCAGCAAGCCCAGCTGCAGCTGAAGCAGTTCAAGTGAGTGCTTTAGACAAAGAGCCTGATTTAAACCACATCCTCATAATGAATAAACAATTTGTCAGTGCTTTCAGCTCCAGCTGTACCAAACCCACTGGTCTGCTTCCCAGGAACAGGCAGGGAGACCAAAGCCAAATGCAGCACAGATCCGAATCTCTGCCCCAAAATAGCCTTGCCTCATTTTTCCCTATGCCATGGAAGACCACTTACACCCAAGGAGCCTGTCCAGTTAGGATTTTTCAGCACATGAGCCTGGCAAGCAGTCTTCTGAGGCTATAGAGTAAGAAAAGTCTGCTCTTATTCCCAGCACGAAAGATATTGTGGATTTACAATCTAGGTGCAGCTCAGGATAGGTTTCAACAGCTGTACATGACACAAGGGGTTTCCAGACTGTAAGGTGCCCTAGCATGTATGGATTTCATCTCCTGTATCCTGACAATCACACCAGAGCAGGTTACTCTCCCCACACTTCCAACGTGTGCTGGTGTCAAAGTCCAACCCACTTCCAGATGCAGTATGGAGAGAAACCTATCACTGAAGTCAGGGACTTGGGAGTTTGCTTAAGCAAAGGCTAAAAATGTGGTTTCTGAGGTTTTGGTGTGGTTTTTGGGGGGGTGGGTATTTTTAATAATTATTATTTTTATGGGGGAGTTGTTCCATCCCTAGCCCAAACACTTGGCTCTTGCCTTTCCTTCCGTTTAGGGTGTATGAAGAATAAAAGGAAGCAGCGCAAGGAATGGAGCAGGCTCCCTTGGCTGGTGTAGGACTGGGCTCTGCAGAAAATGATTTCTTGGTCACAGACATAAGACACAAATTCTGCATTATTCTACTATGTAAAAACAACAAAAAAAAAAAAAAAAAAAAAAAAAAAAAGCACTTTTTACCAAGGGTCAGTTTTTACATTTTATAGCCACGTGCTTCCAGATCCCACAAGCAGCTGCTGCACTCCAGATCCCACACCCGTCTGCTCCGTCCCGAGGCTGGGAAAACTCCTGCTTTGCATTTTCGTTTGGTTTGGGGTTGTTTTTATTGTTATTCATTCATACTTCACTATGATTGCAATCGAGCTTTATAAGCTCACCAGACAGCCAGACACAGTTGCTAAGGTGTTGGTTACACAGCCATGTCCCTTGCCCTGCTGCAGCGGCAGAGCTGTGGCACTGTGCTCCGGCATCGCACTTGCAGCCTCCAGCGTAGCTGGGCAAAGCAGGGACCAAAGACAAAGTTTGCTGGGGAAGATGCCACTGAAAGGTGGTTGCTGTCAGCACAGAAGTGAGGTCCCTCAGCTCGTGCTCAGGTGAGTGTGGACACCACTCGTGCACCTCTTCTCCAGCGGGCTGGAGGCCTTGCTGGCAAGCGGAGCACAGCAGAGCTCCCACGCAGCGTTCCTCGCAGCAGAGAGCAGCTTTAGGTCGTTTTTATTGCTACAGAGCTGTTGGGTTTGGTTTCTTTGTTTCCACCTGAAGTTCTTACAGAAAGTTTGTGGCTTCAGTACAGAGACATTTTAAGCTTCAAGACTCGTGTATGATTTCCTAGGTCTACAGCAACAACAGCAAGCCTTTAAAAGGTACCTTTTTATGAAAAGGGGAGGGGGGGAAAATAAATAATAGGGCAAACATATAAATCCCTACCTATGTTCTAGTCACAGTATGACATATTCATTATTCTGAATGTAATACTTCAGTGTTAAGCAGTGCATTCCTCTTTTTGACATAACAGAGCTACCTTTCCCCTTTGTAAATATGCTATAGGAAGTCTCCCTCTATTCTCTTTCTGTATAATGTACTGTACTGCTAAATTATCCTATGCTATTTAAATGTTTGAAATATTTAGGAGGTTGCATGCAGATTTCCTATTTCTTTCTAAGACCAATGAGGAAAACAAACAAAAAAAAAAAAATAAAAAATATATTTAAAAGAGTATTATAGATGATAATTGCTTTTAACTCTCTGTAGCTGCCAGGGAGCTTCTGACAACTTTTGGTGGATTAATTGGACTGGAGGGGAAAAAAACAAACACACTACAGAATGAAAGCTGCCTTAGAGAAATGGAATTTCGAATTAGAAAACCATGATTCCAGCCCCATTTAGTTCACTTTCTCATTTCAGGTTTCAGAGTTTACCCAGAGGCTGAGGAATCCTGTTAAAGAAGGGCTATGCCGTGCACCTCCAGCCTCGTGGTGAACAAATGTAAACCCACCGTGCTGAATCCATACCCACAAGTGAAATGAAGAGGTTTAGACAAGTTCTTGGCTAGGTTAAGGACAGCTGTACAGTGAAAGCCAGGCACCAAAAGCCTGTGAGCCATCCCCTCCTCTTGCCGTGCAGTTTCTACCCTCACCCAAAGGGAGGGGACTTGGCAGCCAGCAAGGCTCCTGCATCCCTCCCCAGCTACAAAGGACAGCAACGGCTAGGGAGGGGAAAGCCAGCAAGAGCTCGAGTGCCTTAAGCCCTCCCGGGGCTCCCGCACAACACCATGCTCCTTCCTGCCTGCTCCCAGCTGTGCGAAGGCTTTGCTAGGGGCTGCTGCTGCGATCAATGCAAGTTCTGCAAGTCATCTGCCATTATATAATTAAGGCAATGCTTGGCCTCAGCTTGAGGATTTCCTCCAGTTCAGACAGAATAAAAAGAAAGGGGGGGGAGGGGAAATAGGTATGCACACACAGTCGTTCTATGTAGTTATTTAGTGTGATGATGGCCTGGTAGAGCTGGAGGAGAAAGAGCTCAAAGTATTTCCCTGCCCTGCACAGAGATGGAACTACGACCTTTAGATGCTGATTAGTAAAAATGATTGAGAAAATTTCTGAAATACTTCAGGATCTAAGGCCCTGCAGATCTCAGCCATGATGCACAGCTTCAGGCTGAGCATCTGAACCTGATGTACAGCGAGCCCACATCCACGGGCAAACCCAGCTCTACCCCACCCCAGCCTTCGAGTCACATTTTAACAAAAGTGCTTTTTTGCTTGAGGAGTTGATTTCAACACAGACCTCAATAAAAGGTTTGTGCTGATGTAGTGACTGCTGGGCAGTGTGTTTCCTGGAAAGGCACTGATGGATGCTTGCACAAGAGGTGGTTACAGCTCCATCAGGAATGCTGTGCACGGTTGCAGCGCCCAAATGCAGCACTGAAGTGCAGGTCACCCAGGGCATAGCCTCTGCAAATGACTCTCAGCTCTGCGTTCATCTGCCAGACCAAAACCACCAACAAAAAATGGGAACAGAGGAAGCTAACTACATTTTTTTCCCCTCCACTTGTTAGAAAAAGAAATGTTTGGCCTCACAATGTGCCAGGAGAGGCTTAGCCTGGATATTGGGAAAGCTTTGAGTGATCAGGCATTGGAAGAGGCTGCCCGGGAGGTGATGGAGTCACCATCCCTGGAGGTGTTCCAGAAATGTGCAGACATGGCACTCTGGGACATGGTTTAGTGGCCATGAGGGTATTGGGTTGATGGGTGGACTTGGTGAGCTCAGAGGCCTTTCCCCACCTTAACAATCCATGATTCTAGGACATGTGCATTCCCTTTTACCTGAAACCTGTGCTACCAACAAAACGAGAACTGAAACAGTGGAGAGGAGTCAGGGGGACTTTGAGCTGTTTTTCCCAAGCCTGTCAAAGTGCACCTCCAGGCAGCTGAGGTTCCCAGAATCAGGGGGAGCATCCCTTGCTATCCTAATATTGCAGCTTACACATCTGTGCTCTCGGATTGAAAAATTAAGCTGTTCAGTACAGTCTGAGCATGACCCAGTCAGCTCCAATTCCTTAGCAGTTACCCATTTCTCTAAGAGCTTGAGCATTTGTAGGGTAAGATAGCAGCAGCAGACACCACAGCTTCTTTCCCCAAGCACCAATGCTGTGTTACAAGGATGTAAACCCTTTGCAGAAGCTCCAAGGAGGACAGCTGGCAGCTGCTTTCCCCCATCCAACCTACAAAACGATCTTAAAGCTCTTTCCCAAGCAGAACAATTCTGTCTCTGGGAAGCTGCTCCCCAGCACCCTGCCTGTGGCCAGAGGCACAGAGAGACAGAGCACCAAGCCCTTCTCACAACACTTTTGTGGCCACCCCAACTCTCCCCCTTGGGCATCCACAGCCTGCACCCATTCAAAGCCAGCACTATCAGGTTTTAGTTTAATAAAAGCCTGAGGGTGACCCCAGCAGCTGCAGCGAGGGGACACAATAGCAGGGAGACCTGCCTTGCCTCTCCAGCCAGAGTGCTAGGTGGGATTAGTAACCCTATACAGATCCTTTCACCACTTGCCTTGCACTTCTTCATATACGGGCTGGGGCAGCAATGGCCAAGAAGTTTATTAAGAAGTGATAGCTGCCTGGTGGTCTGCACAAGGCAGCGCAGTGCTCTTGGCAGCTCCAGCTGCCTGCTGTGCCCCAGCTCCCCCCAGGGGCCCTAAATCAAGGCATGAGGCCGTGTCAGGTGGATGCACACATGGGGACCTTTCCTGACCGCATCCACACCGGGGGAGAACTGCCCCCTCACTAGCAAGGTTTCATCAGGGAGCAAACGTGGGACTCAACAGTAAAGCCAGAGAGATCTGGAGGTCTGCACAGGTCCCAGCCTTGGGTGGGAAGGGGAGGGCAGCTTTACAGCAACACAAATGCTCTCTGAGATGATCAAACATCAGAAATGGGTTCCTTCTGGATCCATGTTCATGGAAAACGTGAACAGATGTGAAGAAAAAGTCACCACCCCCCAGGACTCACCACCCCACTGAGATCCATGGCCAGGCAGCTGTGCCTGCCCAAGGGTAAAGGTCCCCAAGCAACCTGACATCACTTTGCAGGTTTTACATAAGCCCAGGCAGAGCCTGAACTCTCCAGAACACATTTCTCTTTGGGTCAGGTGAAACAGCAGTCACGTTTTGGGTATTTTTCTTCAAAAAATGAGGCATCTAAACCCACCTGTACACAGCATCTGAAGCCCACTCTTGTTCAGCACCTTTGGAGAAAGGCAAGCTGGGTTTGGTTCTGGGACGAGGAGCCTGGGCTTTGGATCCAGCCAGATGTGCTGGTCACAGGGGTACATTTCTGGCAAAGTCCCCCAAAGCCAGTCTCCTCTGGCTCCTTTACCTGACATAACCCACCCCAGAGCAGCACCTGGGACTGCCATTGCCCGAGGAGCAGCAGCTGTGACTGCAAGCACAGAGCTCCAGATGCTTACAGAGGCATTTGGTGCTTGTAGTCACCAATGCAGAGATGTTCCCTGCCTGCTGGATCCTGAGCACCCAGGCAGCTGGGGAAATCCCAGCACACTGCAGTGGGCCTTCTGACAGCAGGGCCTTTGACACTGCCTGCCACAGCAAGCTCCTGGCCAAGCTGGCAGCCCATGGCTTGGACAGGGGCACTCTGTGCTGGGTTAGAACTGGCTGGAGGGCTGGGACCAGAGAGTGGCAGTGAATGGTGCCATATGGTGGCTGTCACTAGTGGTGTGCCCCAGGGATCAGTGCTGGGCACAGTCCTGTTTAATATCTTCATTAATGACTGGACCAGCACTGAGTCCAGCATCAGTAAGTTTGCAGATGACACCAAGTTAGGAGCAGGAGTGGATCTGTTGGAGGGCAGGAGGCTCTGCAGAAGGACCTGGGCAGGCTGCATGGGTGGGGAGAGGCCAATGGGATGAGATTTAACAAAGCTAAGTGCAGGGTTCTACACTTTGGCCACAACAACCCCAAGCAGTGCTACAGGCTGGGCACAGAGTGGCTGAGAGCAGCCAGGCAGAGAGGGATCTGGGGGTGCTGGGAGAGAGGAGCNGCTGCTTAATTCTGTGATTGAGGTGGCTGTGGGCAGAGCCCCTCCACCTCCACACACTATGCCTTCAGAGGTCTTCAGGCTACTGTTTGACAGAAAGTAAGCTAAAACCTGCACAGCAATCAGGCCATTTGCTCCTCATCTCTGTCCCACGTGGAACAGGATCATAACCCTTTCGTCCCTCCAAGGCTGCCTCCTTGGACCCTCACCCCTGTCGAGTCACCTCTGCTGCAGTAACCCTTCCCAGCTGGGTTTCCAGTGCCTTCCCAAGCATCCTTATTTCTGTTGGCAGCACTACCTGGCACAAAGGTGTGGGGGATGAAAGGGATGCTGGGCAGGCGCCATTAGTGCAGGGTTCCTCGCTCTCATCAGCCTGGCAGCACTGGTGCCCGGCAGCTCCCGGGCCACGGCCAGCAGATCCCAGCCCAGCTGTCTGCGGGGGAAAGGGCTGAAAGGACATCTAGCGGCAACCGAAAGCCTTCCACACGGCCTGGGGCTGCCTCCGCAGCCCTCCGCGTTATAATCCTCTCGGAGCCTGTCTGTTGCACTGCTGGCACTGGGAACCTCTTTTCCTGGCACCGCAAGAGAAGTTCCAGCTGCTGCATTTCCTTATCCGAGTGTGGAAACACCACAACCACCAACACCCCCCAAAGCAAAGAGCAAGCAGCTGCAGTTTGCAAAACCTGCTTGGAAGTTTGCAGCCAGGATCCCACAGACATGGGACATGCATGCCAAGGGGGCAGAGAACATCTGGCTCCTCCTGTGCCTGCAGAACCCGAGTCCATCACCCCGGCAGTGTCACCTGTATTGCAGCACAACCCTGGGAAGATGATTTCTAAAGCATTTGCCCAAGACACCTCTTAAACCATCAGGAGTTCCTGCCCAAGGCACCAAGCTCTGTGGCTTTCTTGCCCAGAGGTTCTCCCTCCTGCCACCAGCTCTCCAACAAGCCCAGGGCTGGCAGTGCCCCACGCAGCATTGTCCAGGTGCTGCATTTGGGTCCTGTCCTCAGTCCGGAGCATCCAACTTCCTGGCAGCAAAGAAAAAAACTCACATGTGCCTTGTATAACCTTCACTGCCTGAAGAGCAGAGCTCACTTCCTCTTGCTGGGTGCGAGCACAACCTCAGCAAACCAGCCCAGCCAAGCCCCCTGGAGGAAAAGCTTCGCAGAGCTGCAGCATGCATGAGCATCTATGTCCTGAACACCTGGTGAGGGCCTGTACCTCTGGTCCTTCTACCGACCCCTGAAGCACTCAAATCCTCTTAGGTTTTATTCCTCTCACCTTTTGCCTGTTCACACCATGAGTTCTTTGGGCAGAGACTGCTCTGACGACACACATGGAGGGCATCCAGCCCAACAGGAGCTGCTCTGCTGCAAGCAGGCACCCAGGGCCCGAGCGGGAGGGATGACATGACATGAAGTGACAGGGAGGCAAGCAGCCAAGGCCTGGGAAGATCACCACGCCTCTGTTTCTCTTCCTGCACAACAACAGAGGTTGGCGAGTTCCTCTTGGATGGGTTTCAGAACATGCCCTAAGAAAGGAAAAACCAATCCTGCTGGTGTTTGCTCAAAGTTGGTAATTGGAGGAATAATTATGATTTATCCCCATCATAAATCTTGGGGCAAGAAAAGGGGGTTGAGGTTTGCAAGAGCTGCTGGATGACAGAAGCAAAACACAGCTCTAATTGCCCTTCTTTGTTGTGTTTAATTAAGGATTCTGAAGCAAGTGATTTCTCTGTCTTTTGGTAGTTAGAAACCTGCTAGAAAAAGGAAACCTTTCTGCAGAGCCACCAATCGAAGCTTTGTTGGGTTACTAGGCACTAAGTGTGCTACATCTGAACACTCAGGACTCCAGAAAGAGACACTTATTAAAAGGAAAAGAAATGCTACAACAGGCTTTTTTTTTTTTTTTTTTAATTTAATTCCCCCCTCCTTCCAGTGGGCTTTGGCAATTTCCTAACCCCAGAATAAATGTCTTTTGTCTTTGTCCCTCAGCGTTTTTGCCTCATTATTGCCCATTCCATTGTATTGCATAAAAATACTACTCCATTTCTATTGCCTTCATAATTGCACCATTTGCATTTTTCCTTGGGGTTTACTTCAGCTTCCTTTCTAAGCCTGGAAGACTTACCACTTCTGCAAACACATTAGGAAAAACAAACCAGCTCACAGCTCCTCGGCTCCCTCCTTGGACCTGTAATTCCTAGTTAAGTGCCACTTCTTCCCAGCAAGAACCAGTTTGCCAAGTGCTGCCTCTCAAATTCAACCCAAGCAACTGCCCTGGTGTGCCCTCTCCATCTTTATGCAACAGCTAAAACAGTTCTGCTAAGGAAATAATTTTCAACTCATCACACCTGGCTCTGAGCAATGCCACCTACCCCTGAACCTCTACAGACTCAGCCCAGGCTGCTCCAGCTCTGGGAAGCAATGGAATAAGAGAAGAGGAAAGCCTTAGGGCCACTTGTGAATCTGAAGACACTTGGGGTGGTCTCCTTGCAGCAAGCCATTGCACTTGGTAAGTACAGTACAGCTTAGGCTGAGAACGGTACCGACCCCAGGCTGCATCCCCAAAAGGAGCTCCTGTGAGGAAGCTGAGGAGGTCTGGTGTTGCCCAGCAGGTAAAACACCAACACTTCAACTGTACAGAGCAACACACTGGACAGCATTGCCTGCAAATGACAGTCTAGAAAGGGACTATATCAATGATAACTCTAAGACATAAAGAGGACTTCTTGAGCTCATCACACCTGGGAAGCATCCTTCCAACATCAGGAGAAAAAAGGAAGGGATAGAGGAGAACAAACTCAGCACAGGACACAGAATGCAAGACACAAAGTCAGCAGCATTACTGATTAGAGCAACCTCATCTGACCTCAGGTGCTTGGCACAGACCACGGAACGAGCACATCAGGGGCCCAGCTCAAACTGCCTTGCAGGTCCTACTGGTGCCACAGCAGAACACAGGCACATGTTCAAGAGAGGCCATTGCTTGGGGACTTTGATTGCCTTTATCATAAGAGTTGCTGATAGAAGCTGGAAAGCAGCAAGCTCTGAAGCATGGAGAACTGGGAGAAGCAGTTCTCTGTGGAAAAAAAGCAACCTCCTTCCTGTTTTCCTAGAGTTTCAGCTCTGTGCTGGCTGCATCAGGAGGAGCCAAACAGTTGATTTCATGCCAGGTGCTCTGGTTTAAGGGTAATTACAGCCTGTTGTGACCCGCGGGAGGGGAGCGCTGGGTGCACAGCTCCAACAGCTGCTGGAGCACAGCCCTGTG
>WBNM01003261.1:0-26509 GCA_013399055.1 Ramphastos sulfuratus
GTCCCTTCCAACCTGAGCCGTTCAAGGATTTTCCACACAGAGCCCATGGCAGAGCAATTCTGAGCTCCCTCAGTAGATGGTGGTGCTGCTCTACTCATCCTCCATCGATGCCACAGACCTTTAGAAAGTCATTTCCAAGCCCAGACATTCAATTGTGAGCTCATGAAACATATTTAAAGGCTTCAGCTTGTGCTCTAATGCCCACCTAGGGAATTCCTTGGTGGGATCTACTCATCTCATGTTACTGACAATAGTTTTTTGCCCATGCAAGGTGGATAAATGGCCTCCATGGCAGATTTACTTGCCAGTGGAGAAAAGGTGAATATGTTTGGGATTTATTTTCTTCCTCTGAAGTAAATCTCTGTATCCTGAATGGATGATGGTGTCAGCTTTGGTTAAAAAAAAAAAAAAAAACCCAAAAAAGGGATTTGTGGGGCAAAGTGTCAGGAGTTTAAGAAAACAGAAATGATGGAAGATGAGTCCTGCAGCTCAGCAGGCAGCTGTGTGCTGGACTGTGGGCAGCAGGGTAAGAGAGGGGATTCCACCCCTTGGCTCCGCTCTGTTCAGACCTCACCTCCAATCCTGCCTCCAGCTCTGCTGTCCCCAGCACAAGAAGGACACAGAAGCTGCTGGAGTGAGGCCAGAGGAGGCCACAAAGATGCTCCAAGGGCTGGAGCAGCTCTGCTGTGAGCACAGGCTGAGGGACCTGGCGGGGTGCAGCCTGGAGAAGAGAAGGCTCCAGGGCCATTTGATGATGCCTTCCAGTGGGGAACCCATTCCCTGCCCCTCATCACCACCTGCTGCTGCAGCCCCAGGTTGGCATACTCAGTGTGCTCAGACCCAGGCAAGAGGCAAGGTGCTCAGAGAGAGATAAGGCTGATGAAAGCCTGGAGAGCAGGTGGCTCTGCTGCAGATGAACACTGCTGGCTCTCTCCTCCCAGTTCCCCTCAGCCCACCTCATCACCCTGCTCTGACACAGAGGGAGCTGCAGGGCTGAATGAAACTTGTCTGAGGTGCCAATTAAATCTCCCTGGAAGAGGAACACTCCCTCTGATAAGAGCTAATCATAAATCCACTGGGAGCAGCAGCTGCAGACCACACCAGCTCCTGCACCAGCAGCCAGCTCCTCGCACCAGGATGAGCTCCAGGGTAAGAGTTTGGTTTGTTCTGCTCCACTCAGCAGGGTCTGCATTGAGTAGGGGATGGGGTTGGTGGTTTGGGATGTAAAGGCTGTAGTAGTCTACGTGGTTTTGTTGTCTCTGCTCCATCACTCTCCCTATTTCTTGCTCCTATTTGGTGTTTACAAGTGTCTGGGGGTGCAGTGAGAAGCCATCCCTGTTTCCCAGCTCTTATTTGATGATGGAGGCTTTGGAGTGTTTGCTTTTGTTAATTAAAAAATTGGTAAATATCACTGCCTGGGGTTTAGGGGAGGCACAGGATGTTTGGAGGAAATGATAGATTCACAGAACCACAGAATGGTTTGAGTTGGAAGGGACTTTAAAGTTCATCCAGTTCCAACCTCTGGCCATGGGCAAGGACACCTCCCACCAGCCTAGCCTCATCCATCCTGGCCTTGAACACCTCTAAGGAGGGGGCATCCATGACCTCCCTGGGCAACCTGTTCCAGTGTCTCCCCACCCTCACTATAAAGATTTCAGGGATATGCTGCTGTGAAAGCTCTGAAGAAGGACCCAGCCCCACTCATAGAATCATAGAATGGGAGGGTTGGAAGGGACTTCAAGGATGATCTAGTTCCAACCCCCTGCCATAGGCAGGGACACCTCCCACTAGTACAGGTCACTCAAGGCCTCATCCAGCCTGGCCTTGAACACCTCCAGGAAGGGAGCATCCACAACCTCCCTGGGCAACCTGTGCCAGTGTCTCACCTCATCCTCACTCAGCCTGTGCAATGCCTCCAAGCTGTGAGGAGGCAGAGGGCTAATTGCTTGCTTGGTTGATTGCAAATTGCTGATTGATATTTTCAGAGTGACTGAGCATCCAATCTTCTCTCAGCCCCTCCGAAGCCCTGATCTTAATCACATATGTGAGGCTTTTAAGTCCTGTACCTTGCCAGGACATTTCAATTAGGTCAAATGAAAAGACATGCAAGGTAAATGAATTTCCTTTGAGACCTAATTTAATCTCTGAAGAACAAACATGGAATAAAAGATGTAGAGATTACCACAGATAAGCCACAGGCTTGATCTGTGCTTTGAGCCTTTGCAAGAAGACTTAAATGATGCCTTAAAGCAGGTATAAGATGTCTCAGGAGAGTGGAAATGTGTTAGAGCACTCTCCAGCTGCAAATTGAAATGCAAGCTTGATCTGACCATGGTCTTTGAGAGCAGAGAGGGTGGTCCCAGCTCCCAGGGAACAGCACCCAGCTCTTGGAGGACAAAGATGCTAAGTGACCTTGGGACTTGCTTTCTCAAGGGAAAAGCAATGAGCTGTGTGAGGTCCCTATGGGGCCAGGCTGGGAGAGTTGGAGCTGTTCAGCCTGGAGAAGGCTCCAAGGAGACCTCAGAGCAGCTTTCCAGTACCTGAAAGGAGCTACAGGAGAGCTGAGGAAGGACTTTTGAGAAGGGCTTGTGGTGAAAGGATGAAGGGCAATGGATTGAAGATGGAGGAAGGGGAGAATTAGACTGGGGATTAGGAAGAAATTCCTCACAGTGAGGGTGGGTGGGGAGACACTGGAAGGTTGTCCAGGGAGGCTGTGGATGCTCCCTCCCTGGAGGTGTTCAAGGCTAGGTTGGATGAGGCCTTGAGCAACCTGTGCTGGTGGGAGATGTCCCTGCCCATGGCAGGGGATTGGAACTGGATGGTCTTGAAGGTCTCTTCCAACCCATTCTGTGAATCTCTAAATAACCTGGGAGTTTTCCCTAAAGGTTATAGAAGAACAGCAGCCCTGAAGAGCAGGAGCCAGCAGGAGCCCAGCTGAGCTCCAGGCTCTCAGCCATGTCCTCAGCTGCTGGACAGAGGTGCTGGGGCTGGCTGGCAGCTGGCAGAGCGTCGAGGAGGTTGGTGCTGGTGGTGGTCTTCATTGCACTGCTGCTGGACAACATGCTGCTGACTGTTGTGGGTATGGAGTGAGGCTCTCTCTGGGCTCTTCTGCTGCTCCATGGTGGCTGGCAGCAGGGTCCCTGTCTGGGGAGAGCCCTGGGGAGGGCTGGGTGCTGGGAGCTTCCAGAACACCTCTGGCCAGCACATTCAGTTCAGGTGTGTGCTGGGTCAGCAAAGGGAGTCACTAACTCAAGCCTTGCCTGGCTTTTCTTCCAGTGCCCATCGTGCCCACCTTCCTTTACACCACAGAATACAAAGGCCCCAGCAGCTCTGATGCCCAAGCCCAGACTGAACTGGCTCCTCCAGCCTCAAAGGCTCCTCCTTCCTCCTTCGTGTTCTCCTACTTTGACAACACCACAGTGACAGTCTTGGGCTCCCTTAGCACTGTGGGCTTGGGGAACAGCACAGAGAGCAGACTCCCTCCACAGCCCCACACCAGCAGCCCCCCATCCCCAGGCAGCTGCCTGGAGGGCGAGGAGTTCCTGGACGAGGAGAATGTCCGTGTGGGGCTGCTGTTTGCCTCCAAGGCTCTTGTGCAGCTGCTGGTCAACCCATTCGTGGGGCTGCTGACCAACAGGTGGGTCAGACACCTGGGGTTGTGCTGGGCTGGAGCCCTTGAGGGACAGGCAGCTCCTGCCTGCTGCTGATATCTGAGATCACAGAATGCTGGGGGTTGGAGGGGATCATTGAGATCATTGAGTCCAACCCCCCTGCCAAAGCAGGGTCACACGGGAGGGCATCCAGGTGGGTCCTGAAAGCCTCCAGAGAAGGAGACTACACAACCTCTCTAGGCAGCCTGCTCCAGGCCTCCAGGACCCTCACAGTAAGGAAGTTTCTCCTCCTGTTGAGGTGGAACTTCCAGCAAGAGCAGATCTCAGGCTGGACTGAGGAATCCTCCCTGAGCTGGTGCCTGTGTTTTCCCTCTCCAGGATAGGATACCACATCCCCATGTTCATTGGGTTCACCATCATGTTCTTCTCCACTGTCAGTGAGTATTGCCCTTCTGCCTGCCCTCCACGGGCAGCAGCACAGCACAAAATACTTAGGTCTGTGCTGTGCTGCTGCCCCCATGCAGAAGAACAGAAGTGACAGCAGAGCAACCAGGCCCAGAAACCAAGAACAAGCAGCCCCCAGCTCCCTCCAGCACCCAAACTGGTGCAAGCTGAGGCTGCTTTTACCTTCTGCAGGGTCTGGATGCTCAGTCCACAGTCCTGCCTGATGCCATCTCTCTCCTTCCTCTGCAGTGTTTGCTTTCTCAGGCACCTACACCCTGCTCTTCATTGCCAGAGCCCTCCAAGGCATCAGCTCCTCCTTCTCATCAGTTGCAGGTAAATGCTTTAGCTACAGAACCACGGGTTCACAGATGGCATTGGGCTGGAAAGGACCCTCAATGGTCATCTTCTCCAACCCCTCTGCAGTCAGCAGGGACACCTCCAACTAGAGGAGGTTGCACAGGGCCACAGAGAGTCTGATCTTGAATGTCTCCAGTGATGAGGCCTCAACCACCTCCCTGGGCAACCTGTGCCAGTATCTCCCTACCCTCACTGCACAGAACTTCCTCCTGGTGTCCAACCTCAGTCTCCCCTGCTCCAGTTTCAAACCATTGCCCCACCTCCTATCACCACAGGCCTTTCTAAACAGTCCCTCCTCAGCCCTCCTGGAGGTGCTTTTAGTGCACCCTGGTTTCTGTGCTGTCTGCCCTTGCCTGGGCTCAACCATCATCCCAGGAGTGATCAGCAGCACAAACACACCCAGAGCCTTCCTTGGCTTCAAACTTCTCCTCCTTACTGCTCCTGCCTGGCTGGTGCAGGCTGAACACCCCCACAGCCCAGCTGGCAAGCAGATACATCTCCCCTAAACCCCAGGATGCTTTCAGAGAGGAGCCTGGCACCAGCCAGCCTCATGTGGGCTCTGCTTTCTCTCTGCCCCCAGGCTTGGGCATGCTGGCCAGCGTCTACACGGATGACTTCGAGAGGGGCAACGCCATGGGGATCGCTCTGGGAGGCCTGGCCTTGGGTGTGCTGAGTAAGGAAAGGCACAGCCACAGCAAGAGCATCTCCAGGGCTTTGCTGGCCATCACCTGCCTGGCTGTGCCCCTTCCCTGGTGCCACCCCATGGGCATGGCTGGCTGCTTCTTCTCCCCCTCCTTCCTTCCTTCCCTCCTTTTCTCTTCTCACTCTCCACAGCCGCTGCCCAAGGGACCTGACACCTTCTCACCACCTTCACCAAACACCTCTTGGGGGATTCAGAGACCACCACAGGTCCAAGTGCTGGGGACAGTGGGGACTGCCACCCTCTGACACAGCTTCTCCCTTGCAGTTGGAGCCCCTTTTGGAAGTGTGATGTATGAATTTGTGGGGAAATCATCTCCTTTCTTGGTCCTGGCATTCCTTGCCCTCTTGGATGGAGGTAAGAAGCAAAATGGTTTGATCCTTCTCCCCCCAAAACCACCCCAAAAACCCAGGACAAAACCATGACAATATTTAAATGTGGATGTGTTGGGGAGAACCTCAGAGGACTTGTTTGAAGGAAGATCAGCAGCACCATGGAATCTCTTCTTGCTCAGTCAGAGATTTTTCTCTCCCCCAGATGCATGACACAGCCATAGAGACAGGATTAGTCCTGCATTAGTCAAGGTCCTGAATCTGTGTCAGAGTAATGCCAGGCACACATTCAGGCTGGGTGCAGAGTGGGTTGAGAGTAGCCCTGAAGAAAGAGATTTGGGGGTGTTGGGTGCTGAGCAGCTCCCCGGGAGCCAGCAGTGCCCTCCTGCAGCCCAGCTGGCAGCTATGTGCTGGCTGCAGCCAGAGGAGTGTGGGCAGCAGGGCAAGAGAGGGGACTGTGCCCCTGGACTCTGCTCTGCTCAGACCTCACCTCCAATCCTCCCTCCAGCTTTGCTGTCCCCAGCACAAGAAGGATACAGACCTGCTGGAGTGAGGCCAGAGGAGGCCACAAAGATGAGCCAAGGGCTGGAGCAGCTCTGCTATGAGGACAGGCTGAGGGAGCTGGGGGGGGTGCAGCCTGGAGAGGAGAAGGCTCCAGGGGGACCTCAGAGCTGTCTGCCAGTGTCTGAAGGGATCCTGCAGGAAGGCTGCAGAGAGACTTTTGCTGAGGGGGTCTGAGGCAGGCCAAGGGGGAATGGTTTGGAGCTGAGGCAGAGCAGGGTAAGAGTGGAGCTGAGGAAGAAGTTGTTCAGTAGGAGGGTGCTGAGAGTCTGGAATAGGTTGCCCAGGGAGGTTGTGGCTGCCTCCTGCATGGGGGTGTTTAAGGCCAGGTTGGATGAGGCCTTGAGCAACCAAGTTAGGTTGAGAGGTGTCTCTGTAAATGGCAGGGAGGTTGGAGCAGATTATCTCTGAGGTCCCTTCCAACCTGAGCCATTCTAGGATTCCTTATTAACCTCCTTGATTGCTTCAATGGCTTGAACTGCACAGTTACAAAAGCTCTTTGAGCTGTGAATTCCCTGCCCAAGCCACACTTGTCTGCAGCCTCTTCAGCAGGCCACAAAGGAACCAAGACTTTGCCACCACAAAGGTTGATCCTTCTGCATTACAGATGCAGACCACAAGAGCCCTCAGAGTGGAAGAGCAGAGTCAGAGAGAGCAGGAAAGTGCATTTTAGTGGGAACTATTAAGCTAATTAAATTATAGCCACAGTTTCCATCTCTGCCTAGATGTAATGCAAGACATCTGTAATGAAGCATGTAAGAGCTTTTGGGAAATGAAACATAGGCCCCATCCATAGCAAACTTCCTCTTTTAATCCTGTTCTCTTCCACATTTAATTCCTGTCATGCTCTAGTTGTGGCTCCCCAGCAGGCAGCTGGCAGCCTGACGGAGAGCATTTGCATATCTGACTGCTTCATGGCTTGACAAAACACTTCTAGCACATCAAACTCCAGGGAGTTTGGCTGCTTGCTCCCACGGGAGCAGGGCTGGCAGCCACCTCCCCCCCAGCTCGCTGGAGCAATGTCCCCAAACACAATTACTGCATCCCCGGGGGGCCCTGCCGATGAACGGGGTCAGGCTGAAGGAAAATCCAGAGGGAAATGTGGATTGCAGGGCTGCTGTCTCCAGAAATGCACTCAAATCAGTGTTTTCTCTCCCCGCCCCCCGCCCCCCCGCCAAGCTTTGCAGCTCTGCATACTGCAGCCCTCCAAGATCTCCCCCGAGGTGAGTGCTGAGCCCTGTGCACAACTGAGCTGGTGCCCAGCGGTGTGGCCAAGGTGGCTTCCTCAGGTTGGAGAGCTGTGCCAGCTCCAAGCTGAGGATGGGGGTGATGCAGACACAGCTCTCAACCAGCATCCCCCCCTCTTTGCCATCCCCCAGAGCTCCAAGGGCACACCAGTGTCCACCCTGCTGCGAGACCCCTACATCCTGATAGCTGCAGGTAAGGGATGTCACTGCTGTGCACTTTACTTCCCTTTGTGCTCTTCCCTCTCCTGCTTAAAGAGATTCCCTCACTGCCTGCTTGAAACAGCAACAGAGAGTGGCTACAGCAGAGTATTTCTGCCTTTTCTCCCCACCAGGAGCCCTCTGCTTCTCCAACATGGGGGTGGCCATGCTGGAGCCCACCTTGCCCATCTGGATGATGCAAACGATGTGCTCCCCTAAATGGCAGCTAGGTGAGTGCTGGGCTTTGAAGCCTCCCCCCTGAGCAGCTGCTGGATGTAGTTCAGCTAGGGCTGGGTCCTGCTTTGGCACTGTGAGGTGGCTTGAGAGCAGCCCTGCCATGTAAGGAAAGCTGAGAGAGCAGCCTTGGGTTTGTGCAGCCTTGGGAAGGCTCAGGGAGGACCTTATTGCCATGGAGCAGTACAGAAAGGGAGGCTACCAGGAGGATGGAGGCTCCTGTTTCACAAGGAGTCCCCATGGCAAAGACAAGAGGTGGTGAGGACAAGTTACTGCTGAGGAGATTCCCACTGGGCTCCAGAAGAAAATGTTTGCCCATGAGAGCAGTCAGACACTGGAGTCATCTCCCAGGGGAAGCAGTGGATTGCCCTACTCTGGGCAGTTTTAAGCTTCAGGTTGCTCACTTCAACTCCACTATCACCTAGAAAGGTCAGACTAGATGATCCTTGGGGTCCCTCCCAACCTGGCACTCTGGGATTCTGTGATCTCTTATGCCACTCACCCAGCCAGAGTGATGCCAGGGCTGCCTGGTGCTCCCATTTCAGCCCAGTGCTGCCTGCACCATGTGTTTCCCTCCATTACTGACAGGCTTGTCTGGAATCAGCCTCCCCCCAGGAGCAGTAAGAGTGGAGGAAAGGCTGCTTCATGCACAGGGAGCCTGTTGGATCCTGTCTTCTGCAGGGCAGATAATGGACTCGTGCTGGGCTGGCACAGTGGCAGCCAGATAGGTTTTGCAGAGGCAGCTCTGAGCAGAACAAAGCCATTCAGAGAGTCCCAGGCAGGACAGGATGCTATGTGCTCATTACCAGCTGCCTGGAAAATGAGATCTGCAGATAACAGAGCCTGTGTGTGCTGCACAAATATAAACCCAATTGGCTGAGGAACCATCCTGGGGGGGTGCCCTAAGTGACACTCAGAGCCCAAAATGGGATCTGCAGATAACAGAGCCTGTGTGTGCTGCACAAGTATAAACCCAATTGGCTGAGGAACCACCCTGGGGGGTGCCCTAAGTGACACTCAGAGCCCAAAATGGGATCTGCAGATAACAGAGCCTGTGTGTGCTGCACAAATATAAACCCAATTGGCTGAGGAACCATCCTGGGGGGTGCCCTAAGTAACACTCAGAGCCCAAAATTGAATTGCAGCCTGGGAGCAGGAGGTTTTAGAGAGCTACTAATTGAGTTATCCTCTGGTCAGGCAGCAGCTTCCATCCTGATAACAGCTGATGAGCAAGGCACTGATGGATGAGTGTAAAACAGCATCTCAAAGGGTTCTGACAGTGAGGAGAAGGGACAGCATAGCTGTCTGGTAATGCCAAGTGTCATAGGCTGAGGAAAGCAGCCAGGGCTTGCCCCTTTCACCACTCAACTCAAAGGAACCCTGTGGGGTGACCCAGAGGGCAGCAGACCAGCTAACAAAACCTCATTTTTGTTCACTAGATTTTTAGGTACAGATCACACCAGGCTGGAAGGGACCCTCAAAGCTCATCTTGTCCAACCCTCTTGCACTCAGTAGGGACACCACCAACTAGATCAGGCTGCCAAGGGTCACAGCAAGTCTGATCTTGGATGAGGCCTCAGATTTGAGAGCAGTTTGGATTCCCCACACAGCTCACCTGCAAAGCCAGAAGCTGCTATCAACACAAGGGGCTTCTCAGCTTGCTCCAGTTTGCCCACTCCCATTATTCTGGAACAAATCCAAAGAAAAGCTTGGGCTAAAGCTGCAGGATTAACCAAGTTGTGTAGCTGTGAAAAGAGAGGAAAGAAAAGCAACCATAAACCAGTGTGTTCCAATAAGGAAGTTAGTGAAATGCAGCTGATCAGCTTTATTTATATAAAATAAAGAGGATATTAAAAACAAACAGTTGGGAAATCAGCAGGCACTGCAAATATTGAACCTGGGCTACAGAATGATCCCCAAGCTTGCCACTGACACAGTTAGTTTATTCCTCTTTGATTAGAATCATAGAGTGGGAGGTAGGGGCTGGAAGTGACCTCTGGAGATCAGCAAGCCCAAAGTGGTCACCCAGGGCAGGTCATACAGGAACAAGGAGACTCCACAACCTCTCTGGGCAGCCTCCTCCAGGCCTCTAGTGCCCTCACACCACAGAATCACAGACACATGTAGGTTGGCAAAGCCCCTCAGGAGCAACAAGTCCAACCTAGAACCCTGCTCTGCAAGATTCACTTTAAACCATAGCCCCAAGCACCACATCCAAACCACCTTAAACACCCCCAGGCTGGGTGACTCCAGCACCTCCCTGGGCAGCTCATGCCAGTCCCTGACCACTCTCTCCAGGAAAAACTTTTTCCTAATGTCCAATCTAAACCTCCCCAGCCTCAGCTTGAGGCCATTCCCCCTTGCTCTGTCTCCATTTACCTGAGGCAAAGAAGCTTTGCCTCATGTTGAGGTGGAACTTCCTGGGTTTGTTTGTGTCCATTGCCTCTTGCCCTGTCACAGGACACCACTGAGAAGAGCCTGGGCCCTGCTTCTTGCCACCCACCTCTCAGAGACATTGATCAGATGCTCTCTCAGGCTGCTCTTCTCCAGAGTAAGCAGCTCCAGGGCTCTCAGCCTTTCCCCACCAGACAGATCTTCCAGACCCTTCATCATCCTTGCAGCCTCCCCTGGACTCTCCAGTAGTTCCCTGTCCATTTTGAACTGGGGAGCCCAGAACTGGGCCTGATACTCCAGCTGCAGCCTCACCAGGGCAGTGTAGAGGGGCAGGAGAACCTCCCTTGACCTGCTGGCCACATTCTTCTTCCTGCACCCCAGGGCACATTGCTGTCCCATGGGCAACTACTTCTTGTTCACCAGAAGTCCAAGACCCTTCTCCATGCAGCTGGAATTCTTTTGTTCTCTCTCTCAGGGCTGGCCTTCCTCCCTGCCAGCATCTCCTACCTCATTGGCACCAACCTCTTTGGGATCCTGGCTAACAAAATGGGTCGGTAAGTGGATTCCAGTTCAACCCAGTTAGAGAATCACAGAATGGGTTANTACTCCAGTCCTGTGCTTTCAGCTGCTGATGCTGTGCACACTGACAGCATCTACCCTCTGCTAACTGCAGCTCCTTTGCAGGTGGCTGTGCTCCCTGATTGGCATGGCTGTGGTGGGGATCAGCCTCCTCTGTGTGAGTAGCACCAGATAACCACCTCCAACAGCCCCAGCATGAAGGGCTCTGCTTTGCTTCAGGGGGTGTTGGAGGGTTTCTTGCTGCTGCTGCTCTTTCTGCACCAGCAGGTACAAATAGGTTTTGTTGCCCACAGACATTTGGCTGCCTCCAAAAGTCAGCAGCAAGGGTGGGCATGGGGTGTGGGGTAGGAGGAGATGCTGAAGGCATGAGCATAGAATCAGAGAATTGTTTAAGCTGGAAAAGACCTTGAAGATCATGGAGCCCAAGTATTAACCCAGTAGTATCAGGTCACCACATGCCCTTTAGCACCATACCTACAGGTCTTTTATACCCCTACACTACACCACCTCCCTAAGCAGCCTGGTCCAGGCCTTGACAACCCTTTCAGTAAAGATTTTTCTCCAAATATCCAACCTAAACCTCCCCTGGCACAACCTGAGGCCATTTCCTCTTGTCCTATCACTTGTAACTTAGGAGACTGAGCCCCACTTGACTGGAACCTCCTTTCAGGGAGTTGTGGAGAGGAAGAAGGTCAGAGAATCAGGGAATGGTTTGGGTTGGAAGGGACCTTTCTGTAGGAGAATCAGCAGGGGCAGCTTGGGTGGCAGCAGGGAGGTGGAGTTCTGGGCCTGGCAGTGGGTGCTCAGTGGTATTGCACGTGTGTAGTGGTGTCACAGGTCTGTATCACACCTCACACAGCTCCTCTGGCCTCAGCCATACATCTCCAATCTCTCCTCTCAAAGGTACCTGTGGCCAAAACCATTTATGGGCTGATTGGTCCCAATGCTGGGCTTGGCTTCGCCATAGGTAAGCTGTCAGGGGTCAGGCTGAGCAACACAGCTCCAAAGCAGCTCTCAGCACTGCCCTTGATGGCTGACCAGGTTCTTCTTGCTTTGGGCAGGGATGGTGGACTCCTCAATGATGCCTATCATGGGTTACCTTGTGGACCTTCGCCACACCTCTGTCTATGGCAATGTCTATGCCATAGCTGATGTTGCCTTCTGCATGGGCTTTGCCATAGGTATGGAGGAGCTGTCACCTGTGGCATGATCATAGAATCAGGCAGGGTTGGAAGGAAGCACAAGGAGCAGCCAGTTCCAACCCCCCTGCCATGCCCAGGGACACCTCATACTAGATCAGGCTGGCCACAGCCTCATCCAGCCTGGCCCTAAACACCTCCAGGGATGAGGCTTCCACCACCTTCCTGGGCAACCCCTGCCAGGCTCTCACCACCCTCCTGCTGAACAATTTCTTGCTAACATCCAGTCTGACTCTCCCCATTTCCAGCTTGGTTCCATTCCCCCCAGTCCTATCACTCCCTGACAGCCTAAAAAGTCCCTCCCCAGCTTTCTTGTAGCCCCCTTCAGATACTAAAAGGCCACAATAAGGTCAACTTGGGGCCTTCTATGGTGTCCTCAGTATGTACCTCACTCACTTTATCCCTTCGTGCTCTCCACCCAGCACTCAGGGCAGGCAACCAGCACCGTGGCTGCAACCCAAGCACCACAGAACCCTTCCCAGCTGGAAAAGCATCTTTTAGAAAAGCTTTCTGTCACCTGAATCTTCCCTTTGCAGGCCCCTCCACGGGTGGTGCAGTTGTACAAGCTGTTGGCTTTCCCTGGCTGATGGTCATCATTGGAGTCATCAACATTGCTTATGCTCCTCTCTGCTGGTACCTACGCAGCCCTCCTGCTAGAGAGGAGAAGATTGTGAGTTGAAGCACTTCATTCCCTTAAAGTGTGTGGGGGGATTGACAATCCAGAGAGGTGCCAGGGATTGTTTCTTCCAAAAACAGGACAGGAAGCTCGGACAATAAAAGCAGGACAGCTTAGGGCTACCATCCCTCCCTTAACGCACAGCTGGCACTCCCTGGGCAGAGGCTGTTGGCTGCTTTGGCTTTCTCTGGAAGCAGGAATCCCCTAGTTAACTATGCAAATGAATCACCAGCTCTATTTTAAAGCCAAGTTTCTTCTCTCTTTTACCCAGGCAATCATAAGCCAGGAATGCCCCATGCAAACCAAAAGCTACACCACTCAGAAGACCCTGCAGGACCTCCCTCTCTGCGGTGGCAGTAATGTGGAGGCAGAGGACGTGGAATAGCCCAGGCAAGGATGTGTGCCCTGGTTGGAAGCTAGGTTGTGTTTACACAATAGGTATTAGCATTTCAAGAAGAGGCATCCCAGCCTCCCCCAGGACTTGCAGACACAGGATGGACACAGGCTGTGTGGCTGTCCTGCTGTCTTGGCCATGCAATCCACAGCAGGCAGTAGAGACCCAGGATCTGGAGGGTCTCTCTGTTTAGTTAAACCTCTCTCTTGCTGTGTGACTTGTAGGCAACTTACCCAAGCCCACTGCAGTTGGAGAATCATATCACAGAATCCTCAAATGGCTCAGGTTGGAAGGGACCTCAGAGATCATCTGCTCCAACCTCCCTGCCATGGGTAGGGACATCTCTCAATCTGGCCTTCAACACCTCCAGGGAAGATGTAGCCACAACCTCCCTGAGCAGCCTATTGCAGACTCTCACCACCCTCCTACTGAACAACTTCTTCCTCACCTCCAGTCTAACCTTGCTCTGCCTCAGCTCCAAACCATCCCCCCTTGGCCTGTCTCTAGACACCATCAGGAAAAGTCTCTCTGCAGTGTTCCTGGAGGATATGATTCTATACTGGCAGGCAGCTCTAAGGTCCCCCTGGAGCCTTCTCCTCTCCAGGCTGCACATCCCTGGCTCACTCAGCCTGTCCTCATAGCAGAGCTGCTCCAGCCTTTGGCTCATCTTTGTGGCCTCCTCTGGACTCAACCTGTCTTGGGCACAGCCTCACCACACAGCAGGGGACAACAGCAACACCTCTCCCAGATGAGTTAACACAGTTAAAGCTCTTGAAAGGGAAGCACTGGAGAAAACAAACTCAGCAGCATCACCTTGGGGAGATTTCCTTCTGCAGAACTCTGCTATCACCCCCAGCATGAAACCCTCCTGCAGCAGCAGGGCTCCATCCATCTGTGTCACTGCCAGGCCATCAATAAAGATGTCACTGTGCTGCTGCTGAGCTCCTCTGAGGACAGCTGACAGCAGTGAGTGGGGAAAGCTTTATCTGTTGTGCTACTTAGGGCTGCTTCTGTGTGCCTGCCACCACCCATTAAATCAGACATTGGGAGAACTCCAAGAAATCCAGGTAGAAATGAGGCTGAATGCAGGTTTAGACTCTCAGACACAGACTCAGCCAACTCAGCTTCCTGCTAGGGAGGCCCTGGCGAGGCCACATCTGGAATACTGGGTCCAGTTCTGGGCTCTCCAGTTCTAGAAGGACAGGGACTGGCTGGAGGAGGTGCAGCAAAAAGCTACAAAGATGCTGAGGGGGACTGGAACATCTGTGATGAGGAAAGGCTGAGAGAATTTGGGATTTTCAGCCTGGAGAAGAGCAGTCTGAGGGGGGACCTCATCAATGGAGAAGAGAAGGCTTTGAGGAGACATTATAGTGGCCTTTCAGTATCTGAAGGGGGCTACAGGAAGGCTGGGGAGGGATTATTTAGAAGGTCTTGCAATGACAGGACAAGGGGCAGTGGGTTTGCAGTGGCAGAGGGGAGATTTAGACTGGATGTTAGGAGGAAGTTGTTTGCAGTGAGGGTGGTGAGACACTGGCACAGGTTGCCCAGGGAGGTTGTGGCTGCTCCCTCCCTGGAGGTGTTCAAGGGCAGGCTGGATGAGGCCTTGAGTGACCTGTGCTAGTGGGAGGTGTCCCTGCCTATGGCAGGGGGTTGGAACTGGCTGATCCTTGAGGTCCCTTCCAACCTTACCATTCTATGATTCTAGGTACCAAATTAACTATGGACACACCAGAAAATCTCCTGTGATCTTTTTCGTGTTGTGGGGTTTTTTTTTTGTTTTGTTTTTGTTTGTTGGTTTGTTGTTTTTTTGTTTGGTTTTTTGGGTTTTTTGGGGTTTGGTTTGGTTTGGTTTTTTTTTCTTTTTTAGGAGAAACCTCAAACTTTACAATTCCTCTGCTTCCTCTGCTGGCAGTTTCTCTAACTCCCTTCTGCTTTGAACCAGCTGCTGGGCAAGACACAGCCAGAAAGAACAGATGATTGAGTGCTGCCCAGCCTGAGCAGCACAATGCAGATGCTTCTGCCAGTGGGGAAAACAGGAGGATAATAACAATTCATCAAGATTTGGGACCATCTGACTCATTACCAAAGGTCATGAATGGCTCCTGTCAGGCAATCCCACAGCCACGCCAGGTACATTGCTCCCTCGCTTCGCACCGATGAGATGAAATGATTCTTTCTGAGGCTGGCTGGAAGTGACTAATGCTGAGCCTCTTCTCCAAAAGTGGTTATTTTTATCTTCCACCTGTTTCCTTGCTTTGCCAAGAAAAAAAAGGAAAAAAAAAAAAAAAAAAAAGAAAAGAAAAAGGTGTTTGCTTTGTGCATTGGCAGGAAGAAAAGCGAGCGAGTTCTGTTTGGGGATCTGTTCACACCTCCACAGCACAACCCCCAGTTAAATATGTTAGTCCTGTCTGCATGCTGGTTGCTCTGGAAACCAACCTCCTGGAAGCACAGAGTGGTTTGGGTTGGAAAAGCCCTGGAAGATGATCCAGTCCAACCATTCTCTACCTCTGCCAAGGCTGGGGCTAAACCATAGCAGTTGGTACAAAATCTCAGCAGGTCTGAAATCCCTGCAGGGATGGACATTCAACCACCTCCCTGGGCAGCCTGTGCCAGGCTTTGAGAACCCTCTCAGTGAAGAAGTTTCTTTTAATGTTGTCAGACCCCATTTGGAGTACTGTGTGCAGTTCTGGAGCCCCCGGCACAGGAAGGACATTGAACTGTTGGAGCCAGTCCAGAGGAGGCCACAAAGATGCTGAGAGGGCTGCAGCAGCTCTCCTATGATTACAGGCTGAGAGAGTTGGGGCTCTGCAGCCTGGAGAAGAGAAGGCTTCCAGGAGACCTTGGAGTAGCCTTCCAGGATCTGAAGGGGGCTACAGGAAGGCTGGGGAGGGACTCTTGACAAGGTCTTGTAATGACAGGAGAAAGGGCAATGGGTTTAAACTGGCACAGGGGAGATTTAGACTGGATGTTAGGAGGAAGTTCTTTACAGTGAGGGTGGTGAGACACTGGCACAGGTTGCCCAGGGAGGTCGTGGAGTGCACAACCTGTGTGCTCCACAACCTCCCTGGAGGTGTTCAAGGCCAGGCTGGATGTGGCCTTGAGTGACCTGTGCTAGTGGGAGGTGTCCCTGCCTATGGCAGGGGGTTGGAACTAGATGACCTTTGAGGTCCCTTCCAACATTCTAATGTCCAACCTCCATCACCCCTGAGACAACCTGAGGCCATTTCACAGTATCACAGTATAAGCAAGGTTGGAAGAGACCTCAAAGATCATCAAGTCCAACTCCCATCCTGTCAGCTTTTACTCAGCAGAAGAGACCAAACCCCATCACACTCCAACCTTTCAGTGGTGGGTGAGGTGCCTGAGGAGGGCTGGCGAGAAGTCTACCTACCTAGGGCCAGAGACTCCTCTGCCTTCATGATGCAAGCCCAGAGCAGGGCAACAAAGCTGCTGAAGGGTCTGGAGAACAGGGCTACGGCGGAGCTGCTGAGGGACCTGGGGGGGTCCAGCCTGGAGGAGGCTGAGGGGAGACCTCATTGCTCTCTACAATTTGAAACCTTAAAAACTAAAGTCTCTTAAAAAACCGAAGCTCTTAAAAAAAAAAAGTTAGAAACCATAAAACTTCAAGCGAGTTTTAGGCACGCAGACACACAGAGATACGACTGCAAAAGCATTCCTGCTCCTAAACCCCATCGCTGTGTATAAACTGCTGCTGAATGCCGAGAGCAGGCTTGCGGCCTATGGCCCTAGCAATAAGGACTCAAAAGGGACCGCTCTGTGTGTGTCTTCTGGCTTCGCGCAGCGCCTAAAGGCCTCTTTTTGAGGGACTTTCCTGCGCAGAGGCCAAACTGCCGCCACCACAGCTCAGCCTGCACTAGGCTTCGGGCTGAAGCGCCACTTACGGTGACGCCGCTCTGGCGCCAGCCGGCGGCATTCCGCCCCTTCCGGTTGATGGCTGCGCGCTGAGTCGGTGCCCCGCCCCTTCCGGTGATGACTGCGCGCTGAGGCGGTGCCCCGCCCCTTCCGGTGATGGCTGCGCGCTGAGGCGGCGCGGCCGCGCGGAACCGGCAGCATGCACTCGGACGATGTGAGTTGAGTCCGTCCCGCTGCAGGCAGCTGCGGCGGCGTCAGCGGATAACCCCTCCCTGCCCACATCCCCAGCGCGGAGCGGGCGGTGACCTGTGCCCAGGATGGGGAGGGTACCGAGCCCGAGGAGTCTCCTGTACCCGGCCCGGAGGGATCCGGTACCGAGCCCGGGGAGGGTCTCCTGTAGCGAACATGGGTGGTTGTCCTCTATACCCGTCCCAGGGGGTTCTCCGTACCCAGCCTTGGCGGGGGTCTCCTGTTCCCGGCCTGGAATGATCTCTGTCGAGCCTGGGGGGCTCCGCCGGTCCCCATCCCGTCGCAGCTCCTCAGTACCCAGCCTGGGGGGGATGTTTTCTGCCCCCAGCTGACAGACCCGAGTGGCTGTGCTGCAAATGGGAACACGGCAGCAGCACATCTGCGGCCCCTGTGTCAGTCTCACACTGTGCAGGTGTTGGTGCAGAGCTGCCCCCACGCTTGCTGGGCTATCCCTCATTGCTAGAGCCCGGCCGGGGGTGCACAGGGTACTGCGTGAGTGGAGGTGCTGAGTGTCTCCTGCTGTGTTCCTGCAGGTTGTCTGGAATATGCTGGGAAACAGACAGTTCTGCTCCTACAAGATAACGTGAGTGTGTGTGGGGAGGGGGTGGGCTGAGCTGGGACCTGTGGGGTGAGGAGTGGGAGGGACAGATTTGGGTGCCCCTCACACTCTGGCACATTCCTGTCTTCCCTGTGCTGCCACAGCTACATGTGATGGGCACAGAGGATGGACATTGGTGAGGCTGCACCTTGAGTACTGGGTTGAGTTTGGGGCCAAGAAGGACACTGAGGGGCCGGAGGGGGTTCAGAGAAGGGCAAGGAAGCTGGGGAAGGGTCTGGAGAATGGGGCTGGAGAGGGGCAGCTGAGGGAGTTGGGGGTGGGGAGGCTGGGGGTAAGGAGGCTGAGGAGAGACCTCATTGCTCTCTATACTTAGATACCTTAAAAACTGAAGTCTCTTAAAAATTGGAGCTCTAAAAAAAAAAAAAAATTAGAAACCATAAAAATTTGAGCCCTTAAAAATTTTGGAAAACCTTAAAAATCGAAGAATCTTAAAAATTTGAGCTCTAAAAAAAGAACTTAGAAAACTTAAAAAATCGAGAATAGGGCTGGGGAGGAGCAGCTGAGGGAGGTGAGGCTGGAGAAAAGGAGGCTGAGGAGGGACCTTCTGGCTCTCTACAGCTCCCTGAAAGGAGGCTGGAGCCAGGTGGGGGTTGGGCTCTTCTCCCAAGGAACAAGTGATAGAAGAAATGGCCTCCAGCTGCCCCAGGGCAGGTTCAGGTTGGCCATGAGGAACAATTTCTTCCCCCTAAGGGTTGTCATGGCCTGGCCCAGGCTGCTCAGGGCAGTGGCCAAGTCTCTATCTATGGAAGGCTTCCAAAACCACAGAGATGTGGTACTGAGGGCTGTGGCTTGGTAGTGCCCTGGCAGTGTTGGGGTAGGGGGTTGGGATTGATGCTCTGAAAGGTCTCCCCCAACCCAAACCATTCCATCACCTCTTCTCTGCAGGACAAAGACTCAGAACTTCTGCCGCAACGAGTACAACCTCACGGGCCTCTGCAACCGCTCCTCCTGCCCGCTGGCCAACAGCCAGTATGCCACCATCAGGGAGGAGAAAGGTGGGAGCCAGGCAGCTAAAATCAATAATCCCTTGTGTGGGGAGCAGGGGAGGGCAGATAGGTCCTGCCTGAGGACACCCTCTCAGTGTCAGGGTGTGCAGGTTTGGGAGTTACCTGCCCCCCACTCTTCCAGCTAGGAATTCACCAGACTAACTCATCCAGATGGAAATTAAGGAATGAATGGCCTGGATCAGGAACAGTGTGGCCAGCAGGACAAGGGAGGTTATTTGGCCCCTGTGCTCAGCACTGGTCAGGTCACACCTTGTGTGCTGTGCCCAGTTCTGGGCCCCTCAATTCAACAGAGATGTTCAGGTGCTGGAAGGTGCCCAGAGAAGGGCATCAAGGCTAGGGAGGGACCTAGAGCAATGCCCTGTGAGGAGAGGCTGAGGGAGCTGGGGGTGTGCAGCCTGCACAAGAGGAGGCTCAGGGCAGACCTCATTGCTCTCTGCAGCTCCCTGAAGGGAGGTGGTAGCTAGGTGGGGTTGGGCTCTTCTGCCAGGCAACCAGCAACAGAATGAGGGGACACAGTCTAAAGCTGTGCCAGGGCAGGTCTAGGATGGATGTTAGGAGGAAGTTCTTCTCAGAAAGAGTGATTGGCATTGGAATGGGCTGCCCAGGGAGGTGGTGGAGTCACTGTCCCTGGGGGTGTTCAAGAAAAGACTGGGTGGTCTAGTCTAGTTGATTGGATAGAGCTGGGTGATAGGTTGGGCTGGATGAGCTTGGAGATCTCTTCCAACCTGGCTGATTCTATGATTCTATGACTTACAGCATGTCACAATTTACAAGCATATACATACAATATATTCAGATATTTACAGCTATATACAATAATATACAGGTTAAAAATAATACAGTAAAAACAAAATCCCTCCCAAGCCCAAGAGGGCTTTCAAACCAACTCCTTTCCTTCCTCCTTCTTTCCACCCCCCTACCCTTATCTCAGGATCCCTCTTACCTGCAAGGGGTGAGAATGCAGGACGCCAGCTAAGCCCTCCGCAGATTGATTCGTTTGCGTTACCCAGGTTCAGACAGAGCTAGGGAAGCAGGTGACAACCAGACAGAGACTGACCTATCTTTGGGTTCTTGTTTTTATATCCCTAAGTAAAACCAATGAGTGAGATAGACTTTATTATTTTGTTTTCACAGTCAATAATCTGATTTCTCACATGAAAATATTCCACTCAGTATTTTGCTCTCCTTACTTGCTGCTCTTCTCACTTGCTCCCTGTGATAGGACAAGGAGCAATGGACAAGAGGCTCCAGCTCAACACAAGGGGCAACTTCTTTCCTGGAAGGGTCCCAGAGCCCTGGCACAGGCTGCCCAGAGAGGTTGTGGAGTCTCCTTCTGTGGAGCCTTTCAAAGCCTGTCTGGACACATTCCTCTGTGACCTGAGCTAGATTATTGTCCTGCTCTGGCAGGGGGATTGGACTCTATGATCTCTTTAGGTCCCTTCCAAGCCCTGACATCCTGAGATCCTTTAAAAATTATCTGTCTAATCAAAGCAGCACACAGGGACACTCACAGGCTCACCTTGCTGCTCTCTGCAGGCCGCTGTTACCTGTACATGAAGGCCATCGAGCGGGCACCCTTCCCTCGCCGCCTCTGGGAGAGGGTGAGTTCAGCCAGCTGACCAAACCACACTTGTCCCTGCTTTCTTGCAGCTCCACAGCTCAGCTCTTTTTTCATTCCTTCTCACCCAGGTCCTGTTGAGCAAGAACTATGAGAAAGCTCTAGAGGAGATCGATGAGAACCTCATCTACTGGCCGCGTTTCATCCGGCACAAGTGCAAGCAGCGCTTCACCAAGATCACTCAGTACCTGATCCGCATCCGCAAGCTGACGCTCAAGAGACAGTAAGTGACAGCACCCAGAGGGCTGCCATTGCTTTGGCTTCACCTCTCTCTGTCCACCAAGCCACCATCAGAATCATAGAATGGGAAGGTTGGAAGGGAACTCAAAAGTCATCTAGTTCCAACCCCCTGCAGGGGTGGGGCAGGAGGTACCTCTCACTAGAACAGGTCGCTCATGGCCTCATCCAGCCTGGCCTTGAACACCTCCAGGGAGGTTGTGGAGCACAGAATCACCCAACGTGATCTTTGATCACGTTGGGTGATTCTGTGCTCCACAACCTCCCTGGGCAACCTGTGCCAGCGTCTCACCACCCTCACTGGAAAGAACTTCCTCCTAACATCCACTTTCAATCTGCCCCCTGACACTTCAAACCCATTGCCCCTTGTCCTGCCATTGCAAGACCTTGTCCGTAATCCCTCCCCAGCCTTCCTGGAGCCCCCTTCAAATACTGGAAGGCCACTCCAAGGTCTCCTGGAAGCCTTCTCCTCTCCAGGCTGCAGAGCCCCAACTCTCTCAGCCTGTCCTCATAGCAGAGATGCTGCAGCCCTCTGAGCATCTTGATGGCCTCCTCTGTTCAGTGACCTTCCTGCTGCAGCCCATGCTGCTCTTCTCCTGAGGCCTTGGCAGGCTTGGGAATGAACCTGACTGGAATGGAGCTCGCTGCAGTGTAGGCTGAGTGCACAAACATGCCTCAGTGACCTGCAGCCACATACCTGCTGGCTGCTGACCCAAATGAGCTCCTTTGCTCCAGGAGGCTGAGATTCAGAGTCACAGAATACTTTAGGTTGGAAGGGACCTTAAAGGTCATCCAGTTTCAACCCTGCTGTTATGAGCAGGGACACTTCCCCTAGCCCAGGTTGCTCAAGGTCCCATCCAACTTGGCTGTGAATACCTCCAAAAAGGTGCATCCACAAACTCCTTCTGTTCCAGTGTCTCACCCCCCTCACTGTAAAGAATTTCTTCCTCCTCTCCAGTCTAACTGTGCCCTCCTCAGGCTCAAATCCCTTCCCCAGCCTGACTCACTATCCCATATTCCCTGCAGGAGGAAGCTCGTTCCTTTACGCAGGAAGATTGAGAGGCGAGAGAAGAGAAGAGAGGTAACACCACCACCACTCCTGCATCTCACCTCCTGCTTCTCTTCCACACATCTTGCAAACAACTGACACAGCTCCTCTCTCCTCCTGTAGGAGAAGGCCCTGATTGCTGCCCAGCTGGATAATGCCATTGAGAAGGAATTGCTGGAAAGACTAAAGCAGGATACAGTAAGGATCGCTGCCTTCGGAGCAGGGCAGGAAAACTGCTCCTGCCCTCTTGTCCTGCTGGCTCTCCAGGGAGGGACACATGTGTTGGGCATGAAAGAGAAGCATCACTCATGTAGGAGGGGCAGGGGATGGCTGCACAGTGCCCTTCCTGAGGGGCTTCCGAACAGGCTGGAGGAGTTGGCTCCCCCAAAGCACAGAACCTCTCATTCTCTGAGTACTTCAGAATGAGTTTGGTATTGCTTCTGTGCAAGATTTAGAGGACCCCCCCCCCCCAGCAGCAGCTATCTTGCTGCTGGGATTTGTGGCAAATCCACCTTTTCCTTTGCAGTATGGAGACATTTACAACTTCCCCATCCATGCCTTTGACAAAGCTCTGCAGCAGCAGGATGCCGAAAGCGAGAGCGAGTCTGATGAAGAGAAGGAAGAGGAAGATGATGAGGTAATGCCTTCAGCCTCAGCACTGTGGGGAATCAGTCTTTCCCCACCTCTCATTCACCTGCCTGTTGGGCACTGTTGGGGTGAGCAGAAGAGAGGTGAACTCAAAGGAAGTGGTGACCTTGGTGGCTTTGCTGCTGGTATGCCCAGGCTGCAGGGACCAGCTTCTGGTCAGTTCTATTTCTGCCTTCATTTCTTGCAGGACATGGACAAAAGAGAGTTTGTGGAAGCAGATGACAGTGACCTCAGTGACTTTGAGGTAGGTGAAGCTCCAGGTATAAGCTGTTTGGAACAGGCTTAAGCTGTTGGGAAGGAATCTTCCACCAGAGCTCTTGGTGGCTCTGGGGGTGTGATAAACCTCAGCAAAATCATATTTTTGAGACATGGGGATAGAGCCAGACTGCAGCATATCCACTGCACCCCACCTCCTCTGCCTGGCCAGATGGGAGCCAGGAATTCTGGAGTGGAATCAGATACAGGAGGTAATTTTGCAGAGAGAGGTTTAGTTAAGAGTGCTCTTTGATGTCACTGCTGCCTGTCTTTCTCAGGACATGGATAAATTGGAGACAAGCAGTGAAGAAGAGCAGGAAGAGGAAGAAGAAGTAGAGAAAAAAGCCTCTCACTCCAAATCAAAAGGAAAAACTCCCCTGAAAGGCCCAGCCAGGAGAAAACGTCCCTACATTGAGATAGAGTATGAAGAAGAGACAGAGCCAGCCAGCAAAAGCAAAGCAGCCTAACTCCTGAGCCCTCACAGGACTCCAGCTGCCACCAGGACTCTTTCCAGCTTTGCAGGACCCTCAATAACTCCTCCTCTTCCCATATTCTTAATGATCTTCTTTAAAAAGAGAACATTTCTGTCCTGAGTCCAGGCCACTGCAGTGAGTTTGTACAACCCCTCATGAAGCACAGCTTGAAGGGAAAATGTCTTCTCACTTTCTCTCCAACCACACAAGGCCCAGCCCAGGCTGTGCTCCAAGAATAAACTTGGGCTGGGGGCACTGCTGCTTTCTTCCAGAGAAGCCCCCCAGGAGGCATAGGGGAGCACATAAATGTGTCTGGTTTTGGGTGAGGTATGGGGCTGACAGGTGGGATAAGAAAAACAGGAACTTTAAATAAATAAACTCTTTTACTGTACAGAAAGCAGGTGAGCATTGAGCAGCCACACCTCAGGTGTCCTCTTGCACTCTCCTGATGCACTCCCGGACTTGGTTCTCCTCACAGCTGCTGTAGACACCCTCCAGCAGGACCTGAAAGGAGAAAAGCATCCACTTCCAGTCTTGCCTGCCTCAGGTTTATGGGGTTACCAACCCTCCAGCTATCTGGCTGGAAGAGAATTGCACAAAGCATCTCTAAACACTTGTCAGTGTGGACCAATCACTTAACAGTCAGACTGAGCCAGTATGTGGCCAAGAAGGCTACCAGCATCCTGGCCTGGATCAGCAATGGTGTGGGAAGCAGGAGCAGGGAAGGGATTGTCCCCTGCTCTGGGCACTGGTGAGGACAGACCTTGAGTCCTGGGTTCAGTTTTGAGAGCCTTACTACAAGGACACTGAGAGGCTGGAGCATAAGAAGCTTTTCACATTGAGGGTGGTGAGACACTGGCACAGGTTGCCCAGGGAGGTTGTGCATGCTCCCTCCCTGGAGGTATTCATGGCCAGCTTGGATGAGGCCTTGAGCAACCTGTTCTAGTGGGAGGTGTCCCTGCCCATGGTGGGGGCTTGGAACTAGATGAGCTTTGAGGTCCCCTCCAACCTAAACCATTCTGTGATATCCAGAGAAGGGCAACAAAGCTGGTGAAGGATCTGGAGAACTTGTGAGGAGCAGCTGAGGGACCTGGGATTGTTCAGCCCAAAGAAAAGGAGGCCAAGGAAAGACCTTCTGGCTCTCCACAACTCCCTGAGAGGCTGAGTGAGGTTGGGCTCTTCTCCCAAGGAATGAGCGGTAGGACAAGAGGAAGAGGCCTCAAGAAGCCCCAGGGGAGGTTTAGTTTCGACCTTAGGAGAAACTTCTTCACTGAAAGGGTTCTCCAAGACTGGAACAGACTCCACAGGGAGGTGGTTGAATTTCCATCTCTGGAGGTGCTTAAAAGAGGCAGAGCCCCAACTCTCAGCCTGTCCTCAGAGCTGCTGCAGCCCTCTGAGCATCTTGGTGGCCTCCTCTAGACTGGCTCCAACACTTCCATGTCCTGCTTGTGTTGAGGGCTCTAGAACTGCACACAGGACTCCAGGTGGGGCCTCAGGAGAGCTTCCCAAGGAAGCGAGTGGGCTCTTGCATGCACTGTGTTGCCCCTTCTAAGATGGAAGAGATCAGAGATGAAGCAGCTCTGGGCTCACCTTCACTTGCCCCTCAGAGCAGTGATCCAGCAGGATGAGGCATTCAGTGGCCCCCTGCAGCAAGGCAGCTTTGACTGGCTCTGGTGTTGATCCACGGTCAGTGTGCACGTCCCAGATCATCTTCAGCAGGGCTTTGAGGAGCACAGGGAGCCTGCAGGGCATCCTGCAAAGGGAAACAGCAGCTGTACCCCAGTCTAAACCCTCTTGGCAAGGGGAAAGCACAGCCTTGCTTGGCAGTTCCTACACATGTCAGGCAGGAGCTGCTCGTGGCCATTTAGGTGTGGAGCAAGAGTGCAGCTGGCCCAAGATGAGGAACTCGCTGAGCTCTCAGGCCGAAGAAGCTGCCTGGTTCCATGTGTCCACCAGAGGGAGAACACCAAGGCCTGGACACAGAGCTGAGCTCAGGGAGGTGTATTGGGAGTGCTGAATTCACAGCACAGGCTTGAATCTGCCATGCAGAGAAGACAGGAGTCTGATAAAGTAAGGCCCCAGTTTACTTCTGGGGGCAGGTTTCTCAGCAGAACAGGAACACCAGCAATTCCTCCCTGGCATAGGTTCTCCCTGGCATAGGTTCTCCCTGGAGATTTCAAGGCCTTCTCCTCTAGCAACAGTAACTCTGGCTCTGAGTGAGAGCATCCAGGATGTGCTTTCTACAGTGTCTTTCCCCCCCAGCTGTGTACCTGGGCCAAGCATGCTCTATGGTGCACTGCAGTGTCTCCAGTATTCCCAGTCGGGCTTCTTCCTCAGGGCCATCCCAGACTTCCAGATAGCCCAGGATAACTCTCTCCAGCCTCTTCAGGTGCCTTGCTATCAAGATGCCAAGTCTGCCAGCACAAAAACAACCCCTCACACACTGAGGAGGGAGACACAGACCAAGGGCAAAGCAAGTCCTGCAGGGCTGTGGGTGCTGCTCTCACCTCTGCACGAAGGCAGGCAGGGTCCTGGCGTAGACTCGGCGCAGCGCCAGGCGATGCTCTGCCTCCATGTGGGTCAGCACCAGCTGCAGCACCTCATGCCAGTGGGAGGTTGGTCTGGGCTGCTTCTGCTGCCGCTGGGCTCGCTCCAGGATGGGCAGCAAGTCCAGCAGGCACAGCAGCACTGCCTGGTTTGGTGAGAGAGATCACTCTGAGAGGCACTGCTGACGTCCTCTCTGCAACATCAGTAACGTCCAACCCTGCTGATCACTCACAGCTGCTGCTCTTCACCTGACAGACCCAACTGTTCCCAGCTGTGGTGGTTTGAGGGGGTTCCAGGTTACCCCAGCCCTCTTCAGCAAGGCTGCCACTTGGACAGGGACAGGAGACAAGAGATTTTCCCTTTGCTTTAGTGTTTTCCTCAGATCTACTGAGTGTCTTTTATCTCTTAGCTCCAGGCCTCAGGTGGTAACAACCTGTCTGTGAGGAAAAGGTTCTTGCCTCCTCCTGCCCCAAGCTATCCATCCCTTGTGGGGCTGAAGCAACATGAAAATGCAGCTCTGCTGTCCTACCTGGATGAGAGGAGCCTCTCGTGAGTAGAGATGGTTGTAGAGGGCATGGTACACAACCTGAGCCCTGTTGAACTGGCACAGATCAGCAGCTGGCTGCAACAGCAGAGAACAGAACATCAGTGCTGTGCATCCCACTCAGCAGATGCTTCATCTGAGGGAAGAAGAAGAGGCTTCACAAACCCTTGGGCACACTGTGCAGGAGGAATGCTGCTGCCCAGAGACAGGAAGCAGGTGGAACAATAAAGAAAAGGCTTTGAGGAGACCTTGTAGTAGCCTTTCAGTATCTGAAGGGGGCTACAGGAGGGCTGAGGAGGAAATACTGACAAGGGCTTGTAATGACAGGAAGAGGAGGAGGAATGGGTTTAAACTGGCAGAGGGAAGATTGAAAGTGGATGTTAGGAAGTTCTTTTCCAGTGAGGGTGGTGAGACACTGGCACAGGTTGCCCAGGGAGGTTGTGGAGCACAGAATCACCCAACGTG
>WBNM01003261.1:26571-38132 GCA_013399055.1 Ramphastos sulfuratus
GTTCAAGGCCAGGTTGGATGAGGCCTTGAGTGACCTGTTCTAGTGGCAGGTGTCCCTGCCTATGGCAGGGGCTTGGAACTGGCTGAGCTTTGAGCTCCCTTCCAACCTAACCCATTCTGTGATTCTACAAATGCAGGTTAAACCCTGCCAGGCGCAGCAGCAGCCACTTTCCTATGCCTGCTCTGCAGTTGTGCTGGTATTGCTTTAACCTCTCAGGGCTGACACAGGAGTTTAAGAGGTGGCAAAGTGACTCTGGGCAGTGCTGGGAGGTGTCAGTACCTTACCACGTTGAGGATGATGTGATGCAGGCAGTGCACCCCCAGGATTTTATTCTCCTCCCGGTAGTCGTCTGAGAGGAGCAGTGAGGGCGGCAGAACACGCTCCAGGTGAGGGCTGAGCCAGGGCCTGGTGATGTGGGGCAGGGTCCAGGAGAACACAAACTTGGTGGCAGGATTACGTTTCCAAGTGTCCCTGGAAGGGCACACACAAGCTCAGTGAACACTGGAATTAACCAGTCACAGAATCACAGGCTGCTGGGGGTTGGAAGGGACCTCTTGGAGATCAACCAGTCCAATTCCCAACCTGCTGCTCCAGCAGGGCACTCACAGCAGCTTGCCCAGCAACACAATGGCCAGGGGGGGGTGGAAGCTCTCCAGAGAACCTCCACAACCTCTCTGGGCAGCCTGCTCCAGGCCTCCAGCACCCTCACACCAGACAAGTTTCTCCTCAAGTGAAACCTTCTGGGTTCCAGTCTGTGCCCACTGCCCCTTGTCCTGGCACTGGGCACCACTGACAAGAGCCTGGTACAATCCTCTTGCCCCCCCCGCCCCAGCCTTTAGCTCTTGCTGAGCATTGCTCAGATGCTCTCTGGGGCTGCTCCCTCAGCATCTCTGTGGCCCTAACTACCTACAAGTCTGAGCCCCTCAGCTGACAATAAGGTCTGATTCCTCCCCACCCTCTTCAATTTCTGGGGTATTCATAAAGCCCTTAACCTATCTATCACTAAGGACAGGCTGAGAGAGTTGGGGCGCTGCAGCCTGGAGAAGGCTTTGAGAAGTTCTTTACAGTGAGGTTGGTGAGACACTGGCACAGGTTGCCCAGGGAGGTTGTGGCTGCTCCCTCCCTGGAGGTGTTCAAGGCCAGGTTGGATGAGGCCTTGAGTGACCTGTGCTAGTGGGAGGTGTCCCTGCCATAGGGCAAGTGGTTGAAACTAGACGATCTTTGAGGTCCCTTCCAACCTTACCATTCCATGATTCTATAATAGAAGGGCTCACACCACTGCCCAGAAGTTTCCACTATTACCTACACAGAGCCCAGCCAAGCACACCACTGCCTCCTCCCCTGCCCTCCCTTTCCTACTCACTTGGTCAATTCCTGTTTCAGGAGCCCCATCACAGCTGCAAATCTTCCTTCCTCATCTTCAAGCTTTCCTCGAAGGAACTCAGCCACCGACCCGCAGCCTGCAGCCTGAACCAGCAGCTCCAGCAGCTCCTGTGCCACTGCCTCAGACCTCGTATCTGTCCACGGCCTCCCCACAACGTGCGTGGCAGCAAAGATGTAGATTGGTCCCATCACAGAGCGTAGGATCGGAGCCACCACAGGGATGCCCACAGACTCCTGGCTCTTGGCAGCTTGCAGCTTTGTAAGGAGGCGTAGAAACACCGAGCCGACGTCTGCTGCTCTCTCAGCCGTGGCAGCGTAGGCGCCGTCCTTGCTGGGGAGATCCGCAGCGTCCTGCTCCTGCTTTGGGGGTGCTGCGTAGCCGCTCAGCGCAGTCACCAATTCGCACAGCGCCGCAGGGCTCAGGGTTCCGAACAGCCAGCGGCAGTCCGCAGCCTCGATGAGCGCACCCAGGTCTCTGACCACAGCGGCCTTGGGGGCACCGCCGGGCCCTTCGGAGAAGAGCAGCCCGACCTGGAGGAGGACTTGCTCGGCCGGCGGGACAGCCAGGGGCGGCTGCTCCTCGGCCCGTGGCTCCTCCAGCCTCAGGGCTCGCACTAGGCCGCTCAGCTCCATAGCCCGACCGCGGCCACTTCCCACCTCCCGCGCTCAAAACCCCCTTTCGATATAACCCCACAGCCAGCTTCAGGTCCACGTCCCGGTACCGACCGCAGGAAGCAGCGCTCAGCGACCCTCAGAACCCACCCAGAACCATCCACCGTAGAGAGATTCCGCCTCCCTTAACGGCTGCCGTAAAGCACGCCGCTGTCGCAAAACGCCACCGCCGCCATAAAGAGCTCGGGAGGGGGCTTGGTTACGCGCACATAAATTAGCATGGATAATTAGCCGCCAGAATGAAAGGAATCGCGGCTTTGTGGCCTAGCAGAAATAACAAATGAGTCTGGAAGAGCGAGAAAAGTTGGTGCAGAGAATGATGCACCAGAGGTGGGGAATGCCGGTAAAACGGTAGGTCGCCCTGAGGTTGAGGTAAGTGGCAGAGTGTTGGGCGTGGGAGAGGGAAAAGTGGTGTTCTGATCCTTCCGGTTCATAACAATGATGAATGGGAGCAGCGCGCGGCTGCGTGACATGTGCGCCCTACGTTACGACGTGGCACATTCCCATCTGAGCGCCGGGGGGGTCTGCGGCGTTGCTGCTGACGTCAGCTTTTCTTAACCACGTTTTAAAAATAGTTGGTAAGAGTCTTTCCGGGCTCCTGGCAGCGGCACTCGTGCTCCGCCCGCTGCACCCCTGGAGAAGGCTCCAGTCTGAGGCTAATTCTGGTGCTTTTGGTAAGTCCTCCCCACCCAACCACCAAAACGCTCCAGTTTGAGGCTAATTCAGGCGCTTTTGGTAACTTCTCCCACTGGAGCCACACGCAGGGCCACGGGCAGTGGTGCCCCCCAGCTTGCTGCACCGCAGGTTTCTCCACCTCCCACCCCAGACCACCTCAAGCCCCGTGAGTGCTCACAGCTCAGGGCAGATGAAATTGTCCATTTAATCATTTTTTTTCCACACCAAACTGTACTCTGCCCCCACCCCTGATGGGGTTGGGAGAGCCTAAGGGTCCGCAGGGGATCAGGTAGAAAATTCCTCAGTGCAGCAAAGATGTCCCCAGCGCCGTGGGGCTCAGCTCCACACAGTCCCCCCGTGGAGCACGAACTGGGCTGATGTAAAAGATAACAAACACCCCCCCCCAAAAAAAAAAAAAAAAAACAAACCACCTCAAAAACAAAATCAAGGACCTGAAAAAAAAACAACTCAGAGATTCCAAATCCTTTGGAGAGGAAGCGTTGGACCTGCCAGGACACGCAAGGCTGGGGGGGATGCTGTTGGTGGGCAGCCATGGTCCTGCCATGGCCCCCTGGTAGGGTCTGGCTGGTGAGGAGCTGTGCTAGTCATACCAGCTCGTCCAGGAGGGTGCCGATGCCAGCGCGGGCCTGTGCTGGCCCTGCCATGGGCTTGTTGCACATGGGGCAGACACAACGAACCTCCAACCACTTCACCAGGCACCTGCGGGCACAGCCATGGGACAGCAACGTTACACAACTCTGGAGTCAGTCCACAAGGAACAGTCACTCCCAACCCCCCTGCCATGCCCAGGGACACCTCACACTACATCAGGCTGCCCACAACCTCATCCAGCCTGGCCTTAAACACCTCCAGGGATCAGGCTTCCACCACCTCCCTGGGCAACCCCTGCCAGGCTCTCACCACCCTCATGCTCAACAACTTCTTCCTACCATCCAGGCTGACTCTCCCCATTTCCAGCTTTGTCCCATTCCCCCCAGTCCCATCACTACCTGACAGCCTAAAAAGTCCCTCCCCAGCTTTCTTGTAGCCGCCTTAAGACACTGAAAGGTCACAGTAAGGTCACCTGGGAGCATTCCCAGTGGGAATATCCCTGCAGCCCAGGCTGGGGCCATACTCACTTTCTGTGGAAGCCATGCTGGCACGGCAGCACCCCCAGCTCGTCCTTCATATTGAAGTCTTCCAGGCAAACACCACAGGTCTGCTGTGGGAAGGGAAAAGGGAGGTGAGGTGGGATCATGCTCATGCCCACAAGTGGTCCCACTCCCACCAGAGATAAAATCACAGAATGGTTTAGATNTTATGTTGCTGTGGTGTGGTAAGTCCCACTGCTGTGGTGTCCCTGCTGGCATTTCCAGCTGGCAGCTCAGCCCAGTTCCCAGACTGCCCCCACGGAGGGGATTCTCTCCCAATTCCCAGCCCAGCGCCATTGTTCCCCAGCCCTTCAACACTGGCATGTCCTCATCCCAGCCTCACTCTGCCTTCAGCCTCATGGAGCAGAGATGTATCCTGGAGTATCATCAACCCTTGTTGAGTAGTGTTATGGGTTGGACTTGGTGATCCTGAGGGTCTTTTCCAACCTGGATGTTTCTGTGATTCTGTGATCCCAGTTAGCCCCAGCTCCATGCCAACCCAGAGCTGGCACCACTCACCCCATGCATGTTCAGCCTCTGGGCATCACCATTCAAAACCACCTGAGGGAGAAAAAAAGGCTGAGGATTACCATGTCCAGCTCTGGGGCCCTCAACACAAGGAGGACATGGACCTAAGGAGGCCACAAGGGTGATCACAGGGCTGGAGAACCTCCCTTATGGGGCCAGGTGGAGTTTTGTCTGTCCAGCCTGGAAAAGAGAAGGTTCTAGGGATCTCCAAGAGCAGCCTTCAGGTACTGGAAGGGGGCTACAGGAGAGCTGGGGAGGGACTTTTGACAAGGGCTGGGAGTGACAGGACAGGAAGCAATGGTTTGAAAGTGGAGCAGGGGAGATTTAGGTTGAGCATTAGGAAGTTCTTCACTATGAGGGAGTAGGGAGACACTGGCACAGGCTGCCCAGGGAGGTGGTGGAGACCTCATCCCTGCAAACATTTAAGGTCAGGCTTGATGGGCCTCTGAGCATCCTGATCCAGTTGGGGATGTCTCTGCTGCCTTAGCAGTGGGGTGGACAAGATGACCTCTGGAGGTCCCTTCCAACCCAGTGCATTCTATGATTAATACCAGGAAGGGTTTTGCCAGGAGGCAGAATTGAGGCAGGGCAGGGTCCAGGTGCAGCTGGGCACAATGAGCACCATGTCCCATCAAGCTGCTTTTGAATGTGTCCAGGTGGGACAAACACCATCAATCCCTGCTGTGCCCAGCTGCACCCTGCTCATCCCCAACCCCTCCATGGGCCCATGCAAGAATCACAGAATGGTTTAGGTTGGAAGGGACCTCAGAGCTCAGCCAGTTCCTACCCCCTGCCATAGGCAGAGACACCTCCCACTAGAACAGGTTGCTCAAAGCTTCGTCCATCCTGGTCCTGAACATCTCTAGGGAGGTTGTGGAGCACAGAAGCACAGAATGTGAGCAAAGATCACATTGGGTGATTCTGTGCTCCACGACCTCCCTGGGCAACCTGTGCCAGTGTCTCACCACCCTCACTGCAAACAACTTCTTCCTAACAACCACTTTCAATCTGCCCTCTGCCACTTCAAACCCACTCTCCTCCTCCTCCTGCCATTCCAAGCCCTTCTCTATAGTCCCTCCCCAGCCTTCCTGGAGTCCCCTTCAGATCCTGCAAGGCCACTCCAAGCTCTCCTGGAAGCCTTCTCCTCTCCAGGCTGCAGAGCCCCAACTCTCTCAGCCTGTCCTCACAGCAGAGCTGCTGCAGCCCTCTCAGCATCTTGGTGGCCTCCTCTGCACTGGCTCCAACACTTCCATGTCCTGCTTGTGTTGGGGGCTCCAGAACTGCACACAGGACTCCAGGTGGGGTCTGAGGAGAGCAGAGTGAAGGGGCAGAATCCCCTCCCTTGCCCTGCTGCCCACACTGCTCTTGCTGCAGCCCAGCACAGGGTTGCTCTCTGGACTGCTCTCACACTGCAGGCTCCTGTTGGACTTTACCTCCTTGTAGCCGAAGCGCTTACTCTGAGCATGGTGCCGCAGTTTGCTGCAGGAGGGGAGAGAAAAGGCTCTGTGAGTTTTTAGGGCAGCCTCAAGGGGCAGGTCTGAATGGTGACAGCCACAGACATTTGGGAAGCAGCTGAAATGAGGGGCACAGGCTGACACGCAGCAGGATTCGAGGAGGAGCAGCAGCAGCAGCTCTGAGCCCTGCCTGTGCTGTGCGAGCTGTGTGGCAGTGCCCAGCACCGGCAGGAATGGGCAGATAAGAGCTGGCAGCTCCCTGATTGTTTGCCTTAGGAAGTCGTTGGCGGCGCAGGAAGTGCTCCACTTCCAGCCAGCAGCTCCCAGCCCTGCTCTGACCTTGGCTGCTGGGGAAAGCCACCCAGCAGAGAAACCCAAACAGCTGTGGGGAGAAGAGGACTGCTCGCTGCAGAGCTTCTGCTCCAACCCAGGCCCTGAGATGTGCTTCCAGTGTCCAAACATGGCTGAGAGGTTCATGGGACGTGGAAAGGGCTTGAGCCACCCAGGCCCTGCAGAAGGAGCAGCTGCTGCCTTGGCTGTGGGTTTAAAAATAGCTCTCCCTGATCAGGGAGTGCAATGCACAGACACATCCTCTGCCTGCAGCTCTGCTCCTTCCCTGCCCGACACAATGCATCCCTCCATGTGCTCCCCTGAAAAACAAGAGCCCCTTCCTGTGTTTCCTGCTCTGCTCCAGCTCAGGGGACTGCAGGGACCATGACCATGCCTGACCCAAGCACAGTGGGCAGCTGACCCCCTCCTTGAGGCAGATCCTCACAGCAAGCAACTCGAACAAGGACTGGTGTGGCCAGCAGGAGTAGGGCAGGGATTGTAGCCCTGGACTGGGCCCTGGTGGGGTCACATCTGGAATACTGCACTCAGTTTTGGGCCACTCACTCTAAGAAGGACATTGAGGGGCTGGAGTGTGTCCAGAGAAGGGCAATAAAGCTGGGGAAGGGTCTGGAGAACAGGGCTGGGGAGGAGCAGCTGAGTGAACTGGAGCAGAGGAGGCTGAGGGGAGACCTCTCTACAACTCCTTGAGAGAAGGTTGGAGCCAGGTGGGAATTGGTCTCTTCTCCCTAGTATCAGGTGGTACAAACAATAGGAAATTGTATCAGGGGAGGCTTAGATTAGGGGAAATGTAGATTCAGTAACAATTTCCTTGCTGCAAGAGTGGTCAGGGGTTGGAAGAGGCTGCCCAGGGAGGTGGTGGAGTCCCCATCCCTGGAGCTGTTCAAGACACCTGGGGACATGATTTGGTGGCCACAGTGGAGCTGGGTTGAGGGTTGGACTCAATGATTCTACAACAGGGCACTGGAAAGTAGCTGGTGCCCCAGGGATGCCAACACACTGCTGCATCCTCCCCTCTGAGCTCACCTGAAGAAGTAGCAGCAGAACATGAGGCTGAGCACAAAGACAAAGATGCCAGTGCCAAAGATGACCGTGTAGATGTTGAGTGGCAGCTCCTGGAACATGATGCGAGGCATCTTGCAGGGTTTACTGGTATAAACCAGCCCCAGACTGCAGGAGCACCCTAAGTGGGGAGGCAAAAGTCAGCATTAAAGATGGGAGAAAGGAAAAAAGAGGTGAAGAGGAGGTGCAGAAGGAGCCTGGGCTGACTCTGCCCCTTCTGGAGTTTGCATAGTGGGCAGAAACCCACACAAAGACATCACCTCGTGGCCTGTGAACTGTCCCCAGGAGGGGCAGCAGCTCAGTGCCACACAGGCAGCAGCCACTGCTGCACCTCTGCCATCAGGACACCTCCTCCAGCAGCACAAATGCATCCCAGACAGAATCCAGGCAGCTGGCAGAGAAGTAGGAGGCCACAGGCTTTCATCCCTAGAGACACACATGGAGGCTGGGAGGGGAGCTGAGAGAAAAGGAGGCTGCATGCTTTCATCTCCAGACTTACTCATGGAGGCTGGGAGGGGAGCTGAGAGAAAAGGAGGCTGCAGGCTTTCATCTCCAGACTTACTCATGGAGGCGGGGAGGGGAGCTGAGAGAAAAGGAGGCTGCAGGCTTTCATCTCCAGACTTACTCATGGAGGCGGGGAGGGGAGCTGGGAGAAAAGGAGGCTCCATGCTTTCATCTCCAGGCTCACTCATGGAGGCTGGGAGAAAAGGAGGCTCCATGCTTTCACCTCCAGACACACATGAGGCTGGGAGCTGGGAGAAAAGGAGGCTCCATGCTTTCACCTCCAGACACACATGGAGGGTGGGAGCTGGGAGAAAAGGAGGCTCCATGCTTTTACCTCCAGACACACATGAGGCTGGGAGGGGAGCTGGGAGAAAAGGAGGCTCCATGCTTTCACCTCCAGACACACATGAGGCTGGGAGAGGATTTAGGGCTTGAAAAACAAGACCAGTTGGTGCCTGTCAGTGCTCCGTGGGAGCCAGGAAGAGCAAGAGGCTGTTTGGTCCTCGGTGCTGTCCCCAGGAGCTCGTTCAGCACTGCAGTGCCACATCCCCTGTCTGAGCACAACTCTGGGTGCCAGCACACCCCAGCCACAGGCTGCTGCTGCCTAGGCCACCAAGTCCTGCTGCAAGCCTGACAGCATGGGAGTGAGAGGTGGAGGAAGGGGTCACACAGAGCTGGTGACAAGAGGGCCACCCCAGGAGGGTCCCCAGCTGAGGGGGAAAGGCAGGGAAACAGCAGCCCAGCTGCAGCTGCCTCTGCCACTACAGAAGCACTGCTTCTAATGTCTCAAGACCATGCTGATCCCACAGCAGCTGAGCTTTGGTTTCTCATCAGATCTCACTCAGATGGGACCTTAAAGGAGGGCAGCCCCCAAGCCCCATCTGTGCTCCAGGGAGCATCTCCCCCACCCCTTCTGCTCAGCACTCTCTGCCCTGCAGCCCCAGCAAAAAGCTCCTCCAGGAAGACATCTGGGGTCAATTACAGCCACTGAAAGCTTCTGCCTGTTTCTCACGAGGGTGAAATTTCCTCTCATGGAGGGAAAGGGCAAAAAAGAGAGCAGAAAGCAGAAGTCTCTGCACGAGCAGCAAGACTGCAGGTTTGCTCTGTCTGGTTTCTTCCCTGCTGCAACGGGGAGCAGAGGAAGCAGTGTGGGCCCCACTCCAGCCATGTGAGAAGGGCCCAGGACATCTGCAGAGCAAGGGGAGCCTGAGCAGGATGGGCAGGCAGCACCCCTGGAGTGGGATCCAGTTCTGGGATGCTCCATTCCCAGCCATTCCTGAGTTCCTCCTCAGTGATGGGCTTTGAATTTGTGTGCCCCCTTGATGCCATGGCCAAAGCCATCCTGGCCAGAGGCACTGAGCTCCAAGGACTACAGTTTGCTGCTGTGCAGCCACAGCAGGTACCAGAGAAGAGTCTGGGCTGTAGGAAATGAAGTTTTCCTGCTGCAGAGAGCAGAGCCACTTGCCAGCCTTTGCCTCCTGTAATCACTGGAGAGAATTCATCAACTACTTCAGCTGAGAAAGGGAGGATTTGTTTGTTGGGTCCTCCTCACTCAGCCTTCTGCTCTTGAGGCCACCAGGTGCAGGAAGAGACAATAGGAAAGGTTATTGAGTTGTTTTTTTTTTTCCTCATTTCCCTGCTGGAAACAATTGAGAAATGCTCCAAAACAAGAGAAGTAACTCAGCTCTGAAAACAACTCCTGAGCAGCTCAGTGAGGTCATGGTGGTGGGACTGCAGCTGTTGGTGGTTGGAGGGAGCCCTGTGTGAAGCTGCCCAGAGCAGTGGGTGGTGGTAACAACAAGAGGAACAATGATGCTTCCTACCTGTGCCTCCGAGCTACTCCAGGCATCTGCTGAAAGGCACCAGCCAGCAGCACTACCAACCTTGGTGCCATGGCAACCATTGTGACATAAACAGCCCAAACCTGAGTGCCAGTCTCATGGGAGGGGCCTGAAGAGTTGCTGCGGCCCACGGTGAGCATTGGCTCTGCTCAAGCTGCAGCTCACCACTAAGCCAGCTAGGGATGAGCTGGACCTGCTCTGTGATGAGATGGAAAAGTTCTTCTCTGGGGACAGCAGGAGGAGAAGCAGCCCCACAGAGAGCAGGGAATGGCTGGGATGTGCTTCCCAGAGGTTTTCTAGGCCAAGCAGCACCAGCTGGGCAGGGAAGGAAAGCCCTGAGGGTGCCAAACCCTGCCAGGTCCATGCTAACCTCCCTCTGTGCTCAATCTCCTGCTCTGGAGGCTTTCCAGCCCTGTCTGGATGTGTTCCTGTATGCCCTGAGCTAGGTTGTCTGGTCCTGCTCTGGCAGGGGGTTCACTGGATGAGCTCTTTGGGTCCCTTCCAACCCCTGACATCTGTGATCTGTGATCTTAAGGGCTCAAAGCATAGGAACCCCTGAACACCACACCTAGGCACTGCCCCTCTGCACAGCCCCCATGCTCTGCCCAGCTGTGCCCCATCCCATGGGGCACAAATTGTATTCCCTGCCCCCACCAGCTGCTCACTGAGCACTTTTTCCACCCAAATTCCTTCCATGTGGCAAGAGCTGTAAAGGCCACATGGGTGCCAAGATAGGGACAGTCACCAGCAGCAGTTCCTGACTGAGGTGGAAGAGGAGATGCTGAAACCTGCAGCCTCATAGCAAAGGATGAAGAGAGGACCAAGTCTTAGCACGTCCCTGCCAGCCTCAACACAGCTGGCACCACTAAATTTAGACTCACCAGCTTAGCAGGGCTCACTCCTCTTAACCAGGCTTTGAAGAATTTATAAGCTGCAGGCTGCAGCTGACTCTTTGCTGGTCAGGAAGCAGCCATCAGCTTGGCTGAGATGAGAAGGTCCTGCCAGGACAAGCCTTCAAGCAGCAGCTCTCAGTGAGGCAATGCAACCTCCCCCCAAAAAACAAGGTCCTGCCCAACCCTTTCCCACCAGAGCTGGTGGGCACTGCCTGAGCCATGGTTTTGATTAAACCCCTCCTCCTGACAAAGACATTTCTATTTTTAGCTCCAAGGGGAACAAAGGCACCAAAACTGGTTTCAACCAACATAAAATGAAGACCTCCTGGGCACCAAATAACCCAGCTCACCCAGCTTAAGCCTGCCAGTTTTGGATCCCAGCCCAGCACCCCTGAAGGCAGCATGCTGCAGCAATTACTTAGCTGGAAAATGAGAAGAGGGATCACAGAGAAGTGCCCACAGACACCTGCTGACCTTCTGGACTCCTCTCACTGCAAGAAAGATGCTCAGAAGGATGATGGTTCATAGAATCACAGAATGGTTTAGGTTGGAAGGGAGCTCAAAGCTCAGCCAGTTCCAACCATCTGCCATAGGCAGGGACACCTCCCACTAGAACAGATCACTCAAGGTCTCATCCAGCCTGGTCCTGAACACTTCCAGGGAGGTCGTGGAGCACAGAAGCACAGAATGGGATCTTTGATCCCATTCTGTGCTTCTGTGCTCCACGACCTCCCTGGAAGTGTTCAGGACCAGGCTGGATGAGACCTTGAGTGATCTGTTCTAGTGGGAGGTGTCCCTGCCTATGGCAGATGGTTGGAACTGGCTGAGCTTTGAGCTCCCTTCCAACCTAAACCATTCTGTGATTCTATGAACCATCATCCTTCTGAGCATCTTTCTTGCAGTGAGAGGAGTCCAGAAGGTCAGCAGGTGTCTGTGGGCACTTCTCTGTGATCCCTCTTCTCATTTTCCAGCTAAGTAATTGCTGCAGCATGCTGCCTTCAGGGGTGCTGGGCTGGGATCCAAAACTGGCAGGCTTAAGCTGGGTGAGCT
>WBNM01003264.1:1716-22624 GCA_013399055.1 Ramphastos sulfuratus
GTTTGCTCTCATCCTGTGGTTTGTTCCTTGGGAGAGGAGACTGATTCCCACCCAGCTCCAACCTTCACTTGGGGAACTGCTAGAGAGCAGGGTCTCCCCTCAGCCTCCTTTTCTCCAGCCTGAGCAACCCCAGCTCCCTCAGCTGCTTCTCACAACACTTGTGCTCTGGACCCTTCACCAGCTTCATTGCCCTTCCCTGGACATGTTCCAGCAGCTCGATGTCCTTCTTGTGGTGAGGAGCCCAAAACTGAACTCAGGATTCAAGGTGTGGCCTCACCAGTGCTGAGTACAGGGGGACAATCATTGCCCTGGTCCTGCTGACAACACCAGTGCTGATCCAAGCCAGGATGCTCTTGGCCTTCTTGGCCACCTGGGCACACACTGGCTCATCTTCAGCCAGCTGTCAATCAGCACCCCCAGGTCCTTTTCTGCTGGGTGGTTTCCAGCCCCTGCCCCAAGCCTGGATTGTTCATGGGCTTGTGTGACTCAAGTGCAGGATGGAGAACTTGGCCTTCTGGAAGGCCTCACTCTAGCAGGATGATGCCCAACATCAACTTAGTCAGATGCCAGTTAGAGCCCTGAGCTTCCCCACCTCCCTGCTCTGGTACAGGTTGGTAGTGCTGGCCATGCACCAGCAGCCTTGAGCTCCAGCTTGGTTGGCCTCCTTTTCTTTATTGTTTTGATGAAAAAAGGATTTGAAGAACAAACTCCAAGCAGCTATTTTAAGGGGAACAACCTAATGCAGAAAAAAGCCCATGGTTCTGCCAACGTGGCATGGCAACGTGGCAGCAGGCATGGCTTCTCCTCAAGCTGAGCCCCATGCCCAATTTAGGTGAAACTATTTGCCATCAGAAGCAGATCTACCACAGAGCTTTCCCAGACCCATCTGCTCAGAGGGTCACTGTGGTAGGATGTGATGCCTCTTGCCTTGTGCCCCATATGCCTGTGGGGTGAGGAGGAGAGGTTTATGGCCAGGCTGTTGGTCCCACACCCCACCACAGCCCCCTTGCTCCTTCCCACCTGGATAGGTGGAGTCAGCTCTGTAGCTCTGTATGAGCTGAGGTGATGCTCCTTGTGAAGGAAGAACCAGCTCTGGTATGCAGCCTAGAGAAAGGGAGGCTTAAAGGGAGACCTTTGTGCTCTCTACAACTCCTTGAAAGGAGGTTGGTGTGAGGTGGGAGCCTACCTCCTCTCTAAGGAATGGTGACAGAACAACAGGAAAGAGTGTCTAGCTGCACCAGGGGAGGTTTAGGTCGGACATGAGGAGCTATTTATCCATGGAAAGGTTTGTCAAAGCCTGTTAGAGGCTACTCAGGCAGTGTTCAACCCCTGAAGGGATTGAAAAGCTGTGTTGGTGTAGTACTGAGGAACATGGTTTAGTGGTGGCCTGGCAGTACTGGGTTAACAGCTGGACTTGATGATCTTAAAGGCCTTTTCCAACCTAAATACATGACCTTGTGATTCTATGACATGGTGCTGGCCCCTCTGTGGTGCTCCAGGGCTGCACAGATGCAAGCTGGGCAGACACGGGGTCTGCTCTCCTTCACCTTGAGAGCAAAACAGCTGACAGGAGCCATCAAATATTGATGATTTCCATTTATGAGGCCCTCAGAGGTAGGCTGTGGTCAGTAGAGGGGAAGGAAGGCTGATGCTCTGCATCTCTTCCAGAGCTCTTCAGATGATCAGTGACAACACAGGGAACAGGAACAGGGAACACCCTGGTGCCCTTGTCCCCACCTCATCGGCTGTGAGCTGGAGACCACAGCAGTCCTTGGTCTTGCAGGCGGCCAGCCACCTCACCTGGTGAAACCAGTGATCCTCTGCACCCTCCTTGGCATGTCCCAGCTTGCCATCAAGCTTTCCAGAAACCTGGAGAGAAGCAAAACCTGCAGCCCCAAGCTGCAGAGACCTGCCTCCGCTCTGCAGCACGCTGTCCCTGCAGACCAGTTTCCATCTGGGATGAAGGACATTGTGAAGGGCATCATCAAGAGCACAGGCTCAGCAGGAGATGCCTGGAGGGACATTTGTGGCTGAGGAAGGGCACAGGGATGGGCTGGACTCTTTTGGCAGAGGGGTTCATTAGCACTGAGGGCCAGGGGCAGGCTTGGCTATTTTGGGGGAATGGAGGAGGTTTGCCCAGGGTTTGGGTTTCCTTTCCCTTGAGCTTTTCAATCTTTACAAGCACCTTCTCAAGGCTGCTGTTGAAGATGGGATCCTGACCTTGTTTCTTTAGACTGTCTGCAGGAAGGGCACATGGGGGAAGCTTGCACCAGCTCTCAGTCCCAAGGAGCTGTCAGGACTCTGCCTGTGGGTCCCCAGACTGGGTGCCTACAAGCCCATCACCCATGTGTGAAGGACAGAACTGGAGCCTGTATCTTTAACATCTTTATCAACGGTCTGGATGAGAGGATTGAGAGCACTCTAAGTCAGTTTGCAGGTGACACATATTTGGAGGGGAGCATTGATCTGCTGCAGGGTCAGGAGGCTCTGCAGAGAGATCTGGCCAGGCTGGATTGCTGGGCTGAGGCAAATGGGCTGAGGTTTAACAAAGCCAAGTTCTGAGTACTGCCCTTGGGTCACAACAACTGCTCAAATGTTCCAAGCTTGGGGTGGAGTGGCTGGGAGCTGCCTGGCAGAAGAGGACCTGGGGGTGCTGGTTGACAGTCAGCTGAAGATGAGCCAGCAGTGTGCCCAAGGAGGCCAACAGCACCATGGCTTGGATCAGCAGTAGTGTGGCCAGCAGGACTAGGGCAGGAATTGTCCCCCTGTACTCACTACTGGGGAGGTCACACCTCAAATCCTGGGTTCAGTTGTGAGCCCCACACCCCAGGAGGGACATTGAGGTTCTGGAGCAGGTCCAGTGAAGGAAAAGGAAGCTGATGAAGGGTCTAGAGCATAAGTGTTGTGAGGAGCAGCTGAGGGAACCAGGGCTGCTTAGGCTGGAGGAAAGGAGGTTGAATATCAGCTGTCTGAAGGATGCCAAAGCCAGGGAAAAAGAGCACCAAGCTCTCACAGATGCTCTTGTTGCTTGCTCCCTTCCTCATCTGCAGCCTCAAGGTCATTCATAACCTCATCTTTAAGGATGAGCACAAAGGAAGATGAAACCTCCAGGTTTTGAAAGGAAAAGGTTGCTTTCAAGAAAGCTGGTTTCCTGGTCTCCAGACATCAAAACTCAAAGGAGAGAGAGACATATCCTCTTGCAGTAGATGATTCCAGGCCAGATCAGCGCTAAACCATGTCCCTCGGTACCATATCAACAAGACTTTTCAATCCCTCCAGGGATGGGGACTCCACCACTGTCTTGGGCAGCCTCTTCCAGGTCTTAACCACATTTGGGGAAGAAATTGTTCTTCATGTCCAGTCTAAACCTATATGTCAGTCTGCAAAGTGAGAACTCCTGAAGATCAGCTGTAAGGGGCTTGGCCAGGTGACTGGGAAGTTCTCACCTAATCAACCAAAATCCCACTCCATCCCTGTGGCCTGACTTTGGCTGATGTGCAAAAGCTGCCCTCATCCTCCTGAGGTCCTAACTGCTGTCACAAGGCTGATATGAAACCTAAGCCCTTCAGGGCTCGTTAGCATCAGCACAGTGAAACCCCAGCTCCCCATGGCTCCTCATCACTGATCTCAGAGGGGTTTGTAACTATGGGCACCATGCACAGTCCTAGTAACGAGCTGGGCTGGAACCAGAGCCCAGAGTAGGGCAGAGTGCTGGGACACAACTGGGACACAGCTCAGGATCCCAATCATCTCCGAGGACCATGACCTCAGAGCTGCAGGATGCTGTTGCCTGTCAAGTTGGGTTCTGGGCATTGCCTGGCAGAGTGGTGGCTTTGGGGACACGCTGTTCCTTTCTTCCTCTTGCCTGTCAGGGTTTATTTTTGCTTTCTGGTGGAAATTGGATTTCCTCTGATTTCATTCCTCTGCTGTCACATCAGGCGCTTGTGGCTTTCCTGCCTCTCCCTGCTCCCTGATGCTCTTCTGTTCTTGCTTCAAACAACTCTTTGAGGGTGCTGGAGCCCTGCGGCAGGCTGACAAGAGAGGTTGTGGAGTCTTCTTCTCTGGAGAGATTCCAAACCCACCTGGGCAACCTGCTCTGGGTGACCCTGCTTCAGCAAGAGGGTTGGACTAGTTGGTCTCCGCAGGACCCTTCCAACCCCCCCAGAAGGATGAGATTCAGTGACAGATGAGGGCACAGATGTCTTCAGTTCCTTTTCCCTCCCTACACTCTCTGCTGGAGTCAGCACAGATGCTCTGAAATCTCACCACCAGTTCACCAGTGCCTTCTGCTCTTCCAGTGGTCCTGCAACATGTGACCTCCAACAACAGTCAGGAGGAATGGGATTTGCTTTAATCTGAGAAAAGGCAGTGCCAGGCAGATCTGATACTGCCAAAATGTAGGTCTGCAAAGAGGAAGGGACTATACTGTCACCTTTCATGCTTTCCTGGCAGCCAGCAGAAAAGCCCCAGCTCAACAGAGCAGCAAGGGAGGGGAGGAAAGCTGAGGAAAATAATTCTAGAAAGAAGAGCAAACAAGGGCAGTGAAGGGACATCCTCAAGAACAGATCAACAAGGATGTGCCAAGGAGTCCTAAGGACAAGCAAAATGATCTGCCTGGGGGCAGAAGTGTCCAGTCTTACATCTTACACCACTTGGTCCCCGTGGAAGCACAGCCCCAAGCCCCATGGGCTGCCAGGGAAACTGGTGGACTCCTCACTCCTGGAGGGATTTGAAAGACTTGTAGATGTGCTGATATGTTGAGATCCAAGTCACCACTAAACCATGCTCCTTGGCACCACATCTACCCAGCTTTTCAGTCCCTCCAGGGATGGGAACTCCACCACTGCTCTGGGCAGCTTGTTCCAGGCCTTGCCAACCTTCTACATGAAGAAATTGTTCCTTATGTCCAACCTAAATCTCCCCTTGTGCAACGTGAAGCCATTTCCTCTTGTTCTATCACTTGTTCCTTGGGAGATGAGACCAAACCTCACCTCACTCCAGCCTTCTTACAAGCAGTTGTGTAGAGATTGAGAAGGTCTCCCCTGAGCATCCTTTTCTCCAGTCTAAACCATCCCCATTCCCGCAGCTGCTCCTCACAAGACCTGTGTTCTAGACACTTCATCAGCTCCATTACCCTTCTCTGCACATGTTACAGAACCTCAGTGTCATAGAATCATAGAATCATAGAATGGTAAGGTTGAAAGGGACCTCAAAGCTCATCTAGTTCCAACCCCCTGCCATAGGCAGGGACACCTCCCACTAGTACAGGTCACTCAAGGCCTCGTCCAACCTGGCCTTGAACACCTCCAGAGAGGAAGCAGCCACAACCTCCCTGGGCAACCTGTTCCAGTGCCTCACCACCCTCACTGCAAAGAACTTCCTCCTAACATCCAGTCTAAATCTCCCCTCTTCCAGTTTAAACCCATTGCCCCTTGTCCTGTCATTGCAAGACCTTATAAATAGTACCTCCCCAGCCTTCCTGTCCTTCTTGGACAAAACTGAGCCCAGGATCCAGCTCCATAATTTGCTGGGTACCTGTGTCTGTAACTCCTGGCTGACACCTCTTACCCTTCTGCTGCTCAGAATACAGATGCCAGAAGTGTCCTGGGTGCCACAGGAGGATGTGTCTGGTTTTTGGTTGGAGTTGCCCAGCTGGGGCATGACTTTCTCTCACTTGCAAGAGGTGAGGAATCCCTCTCATCACAGCCCAACAATCACTCCCTTCTATCTGCTCTTTCCCAGGCTTCTGAGTGCAATCCTTGGCTGCCTGAGCATGGAGGAACCACTGCCAACCACATGGACCAGTGCCAAGCTTCAGGCGTGTTGGAAATGAGATGAAAAGGGGTTTTGCCCTTCATAGCTACGAGCAGCTAAGTACCTGGTGCCAGCCGATGCCAGCAGTGGATGGCACAAATCAGCGTGGCCAGAAGCTGCTGTGTTCCCAGCAAGGCTCTCACGTAGCCAGGGTGAGGGAAGGGACGTGATCTAGGTCACAGCATCCCGCAGATGAGCCATCTGGACATGGCAAAGGGCTGGATCCAGCCCTGCTTCTGGCTGTGGACATCACCTCGAAGCCTGTCTGGTGCAGGTGGAGACAACCACGGGAAAGAAGAAGGTGTGCATTTTATTAGAGCTACTCCATCCTCTCAGCCTTTCCAGCAGCTGTGGGATTGCAAAGGCCAAACCACGGCCAGGGGCTGGCTGGTCGTAGAAGAGGTGATGCTTGCTGGCCCAGGTCTGGAGATGCTAATATCTAGAGGGTGTCTCCTGTGGTTTCTCTCTTCCTTTACTCCATGGTCCTACCCCCAGCAGCTGCACACATGTGCAGCTCCAGAGACCTACAGATCCTCTGGCAGCTCAGGTATGCACAGCTCTCTGAAAGGTTTAAGAAATCCCTTTTCAATGATCCCAGAGCAGTGTCCCCCATTTCAGCTTGGGGAAGGGATGATTTCAGCTCAGCCCCTGGGCCAGCTGCCTCCTCAGGTGACCTCCTTAGGCATTTATGTGGAAGGAGAAAAGGATTTCTGTTTGGTGAAACCACCCCCTGGGCTTTCCTCCCCCACAAAGCCTCTCCAAGGCCCATTGCACTCCTTTTCCTTGTGGGTTTTCCCTCTTCTTTACCAAACATCCAGCTCTTGAATGTTCTCATGAGCAGAAGGTTTAATTTCTCCACCACCAGGGCCCTTCCTGACTCTGGCAGCACACATTTCAGTCCATCCCAGGCCTGGCAGCACCTATCCCAGCCGTGCCAGCACATTATTACTTGGTCATTGGGAGAAGATACTGATCCCCACCTCACTCCAACCCTCTTCCAGGCAGTTGTAGATAGTGAGAAGGTCTTTCCTGAGTGTCATCTTCTTCAGCCTAAACAACCCCAGTTCCCTCAGCTGCCCCTCAGAAGATCTCTCACAAGGATGATGCTCTCCTTCCATTCTGTGTCCAGGGAGCAGCTAAAGGTGATCTCACTCTTTTCATGGGTAGTTGGAGTTTGTAGGAACTCAAGATAGCAGAGAAGGGCTCCTCACATCTTTCCATCCACAACTGAGCAGCAAATGCCAGCCTGGGATGTAAGAGGGGTCCCATGCACCTTCAGTGAGTGATGAGACAAGAGGAAATGAACTCAGATTGTGCCAGGAGAGGTTTAGGTTGGATATGAGGAACAATTTCACCCCTAAAAAGGGTGTCAAGTCCTGGAATAGGCTGCCCAGGGCAGTGCTGGAGTCCCCATCCCTGGAGGGATCGAAGAGATGTGTAGATGTGGTGCTGAAGGACATGGTTTAGTGGAGACCTGGCAATGCTGAGTTAACTCTTGGATTTGATGATCTGAAAGGCCCTTTTCAACCAAAAATAATGCTATGATTCCATGATTGTCCTTCTCTTAGCAAAACAACATCTCCAGCCCATCCCAGCCAGCTTTCCTCCACATGAGGCCTTGAGTAACCTGTGCTAGTGGGAGGTGTTCCTGCCCATGGCAGCGGGTTGGAACTAGATGATCCTTGAGGTCTCCTTCCAACCTTACCATTCTATGATTCTATGATTCCTCCCACTCCCATTACTCATAGTCCATCCCTGGACATCCCACAGCACGTCTGGTCAGAGCCAGCACCGTGGACACTGCTGGGATCTGGCACAAGGTGACTGTTCACCACTTATTGTCCTTCTCATACATAACCCAGGACTCTTCCCAAAGCTCCAGGCAGATGCCAGCAGCAACTCCTTGGCTGGGCTCGCAGCAAGTCCTGAGAGTCTGTGCACTGTGCTCTTGGCAGGAGAAGAGGAGGTTGGCAGCAGCTCACAGCTCAGCTCAACCTCAGCCAGCCAAACATCCTTGCTGTTATTGCAGCTTGCTGGGCTTTACGTAAGCCTGGCATGGTCCTGGAGAAACCTCCCTGGTGTGGGGAGGCAGAGGGACTGAGAGTCACAGAATTGTTTGGGCTGAAAGGGAACTTTAAAGGTCAATGAGGTTTGCAGGCACAAGGAGAAACCCCAGAGCAGGCCAAGATTGCTGTGCCTTGCTGAGTGCCACCCATTTTGGGGTACCAGAGGTCCTGGTGAGAGGGAGGATTCTGCTCTGGGTTATATGTATCAGCAACAGTGTGGCCAGCAGGACTAAGGCACTGATTGTCTCCCTGTGCTGGGCACTGGTGAGGTCATGCCTTGAATATTGGGTTCAGATCTGGACCACTCACACCAACAAGGACATTGAGGTGATGGAATATATCCAAAGGACAGTAAAGCTGATGAAGGGTCTAGAGCACAAGTCTTGTGAGGAGCAGCTGAGGGAACAGGACTTGTTTAGGCTGGGGATATGGAGGCTGAAGGGAGATTCTCTGCAGCTCCCTGAGAGAAGGTTGCAAAGAGATGAGATCAGTCTCTTCTCCCAAGGAACAAGTGACAGGATGAGGAAACAGCCTCAAGTTACACCAGAGGAGGTTTAAGTTGGGCATGAGGAAAAATTTCTTCCCCAAAATGGTTGTTAAAGCCTGGAACAGGTTGCCCAGGGCAGCAGTGGAGTTCCCATCCCTGGAGGGATTGAAAAGCCATGGGGATGTGGTGCTGGGGGACATGGTTTAGTGGTGACCTGGCAGTGCCAGGTTAATGGTTGGACTTGATGAACTTGAAGGTCTCTTCTGGCCTAAACAATTCCACTATTCTGTGATGTTGAGAGCCCAGGGCTGAGAGGACACAGTGGATGCTTCCACCTCAGGCATGCACAAGGGGTGGCCAGCCTCTCTGGAACCAACCTGTGCACAGGGTCTCCTGCTCACCCACCCCAGCCTTTGTCTGGCTCCATCCCACCCTGGAGCAGGTTGCCTGTGCTGGCAGAGTGCATGGGGCAGCTTCACATAGGGGCCAGGATGTGCCACCACTTCTTTGGTGAGCAGAAATGGTGTCATTCTGACTGGCTTTGGTGCACTGCACAGAGGTGTCTGTACCCTGTTACTATGGACAAGGGCATGTGGAATGTCCATGGACTTGCTTGTCTGCACAATGGGCACCAGCATCTCCCAGATCTCAGTGGTGGAATACAAGAAGTAGCTGTGAGGGATGCAGGAAGTAACTCAATCTGTGCCAGTCCTCCTGTATCCTCTCTGGCTGTGCCTGTGGCATGGTGGGACATCATGATGGGGCTAGGCTCATTTTGGTGGTCCCCAGAGACCCAGCAAGGGCCATTGGACACAAACTGGAACCCAGGAGGATCCATCTGAACAGGAGAAAAAGAATTCTTTCCCATGAGGGTGCTGGAGACCTGGATTAGGCTGGAGAGATTCCAAACCTGCCTGGACATGATCCTGAACAACCTGCTCTGGCTGACCCTGCTTTAGCAGGGGTGTTGGACTAGATGATCCCCATAGGTCTCTTCCAACCCTCCCACCATGCTGGAATTTGGGGATTCTGTGACACCAGGCTCGAGCTCTCAGACTGAGGAACCTTGATAGGGTGTTTCGGACCCCCAAACCACATTGTTTTGGGCTGAGAAACCTGCTTCCATGGAATCCACAGCCCTGCAGAGACAAAAACAGCCACTCCTAGGCTGGGCTTATCAGCCACTGGCTAAAAATCCCCCATGGCATGTTGCTGGGATCAGGGTCGCTGTCTGCATGTGCCACTTCAAGCCAGAGCAACTGCTGGGCCGTCCTTGTTTTGACTGCATTGCTCCATATTTACATTGCTTGCCGTTTATTAGCATTCTTGGGCCTGTCTCTGTGACAGCACAAGTTGTGTGCTTCAAACAAAGCAGAAGGCAGCCTTTTGGGAGGGCTTTCTGGTGGCTTCCAGTTCTCCTCCAGCCTGCCCTCGTGTCCTGGCCCGTCAGAGCTCAGGCTCCTAAAAAAGCACTCACGGGAAGAGAGCTCCTCCTGCTCTCCAGCCCTGCCAGAGCATGGGGTGTGGAAAAGCTTCAGATCAGCTCTGATGAGTCCTCCTGTGCCCTGTTTTAAGCTGAATAACTTAGATTTGCTTGATCTACTGAAATAGTGATAATCGCTATTTTTCTGTAGCCACTTCGATGTTTCACATCCATTTGCAGGCCAGCCACTTGTCTCCCTCCCTTGTCTGGAGGGAGAGATCAGCACAGAATCACAGTTTGGGTTGGAAGGGCCCTTTGGAGGTCATCTAATCCCCCCCCCCCCCCCCCTCCCCCCCCCCCCCCCCCTCCCCCCCCCCCCCCCCCTCCCCCCCCCCCCCCCCCTCCCCCCCCCCCCCCCCCACACACATTCAGCAGGGACATCTTCAACTCTATCGGGTTGCTCCAAACCTCGTCCAACCTGACCTGGAATATTGCCAGGCGTGGGACATCTACCACCTTTCTGGGCAACCTGGGCCAGCATCTCAGAGGGCAGTTCACCTCATACTGGTTTAAACAGAGGATGTGCTGAAGCACTGAGCTCCTTCTGGTGGGTTTGGGTGCCTTCCAAGAGGGCAGTAACCTCTGGAGAAGCGAGGAGCTAGGTAGCTGCAAGCAGGTCCTGCTCCTCCCAGCACCAGAAGACAGTATCTGTCCAGAGCCTCCTTGTTCGTGCAGGACCTGGACTAGGAAGCTCCATGGGGTCAGCAGAGCAGTTCCACCAACAGGGCTCATAAGTGAATGTGAGAAAGAGTTTACTACACCTCTGTACTCCTCACCCATGTGGTTCCCTTACCTCAGAGTGGAACAAAGCAGCCATGAGAAGACCTTCCTATAAAAGCATCACTGTAGAAGCCAAATCATCACTTCTGGACTGAAGCAGGGGTCCAGGGAGTAGATTTTGTCCATAAATAGCCCTCGAGCAGAGCTGTGCATCTCATGCAGGCCAGCTTTGGTCTGTCTTCCTTGAGAATCAGTCTGGGTATGGCTTGAATCCCACATCTTTTGGCATGGGACCTACCAGGGAGCAAGCAGTGATGGAGTCTGGGAGCATCCTGCAAAGAAATTTCCAGCAGTAGTTTTGGGGAGAAATTTTGTTGTGTGTGAACACGGAGAATTGGAGATCCCTTTCAACAGAGCTGCTGCTCATTCCCACATCTCTTCCCTCTGAGGTTTTATCTGTCCTGAAGGAGGTCAACAACATTTCCCTGTTGATGGTCTCCACCTTCCTGGAGGTCCTGAGGCAGAATTTTTTTCTAGGGAATTACCTGAACTCTGCAGGACTGGGAGCAGGACTTGTCTCCTTGGCTCCTGTCTCTGCCATGCCACTGGGAACCTGCTAATTCCCAGTGTGGGACACTTGAGAAGGACCTAAATGAAACCCTGGGTGTGAAAAACATCAGGGATGGAATCACTTTCCCAAGATTTCTGCCCCAATGTCAATGTATTTGTGGGATACATTGGGACAATGTGGGAACAAGTTTCTTAGAGAGGTGGTGGAAGCCAAATCCCTGGAATCATTCCAGGTCAGGTTGGATGAAGCTCTGAGTGATCTGCCCTGGTTGAAGAGGTCCCTGCTGGTTGCAAGGAGGCTAGACTAGATGGCCTCTAAAGATCACATCCAACCCAAAACATTGCATGCATCTATGCTTTCAGTGTGCACTTGAGGATATCTATAAACTCCTGGAGGTGGAAGTGGCTAGACAGGGGTAGGTCTGTTCTGCTCCTGTCCACATCTGGGGTTGTCTCATTGTTCTCCATGAATGGAGGCAAAACTGAGGATGAGGTGATGCTTTGATCCCACCCAGCGCTGCTGGCAGGAAGCTTTTCCTTTTCTGTTAGGTCTAGATGTCTATCATTAGGCTTCAGAGCCAACAGAGTTAACCCTTTTTAGCTTGATGTGAGTCTCCTCTTGGCAGATGGAGGTGGATGGTCTGGGAGAGCAGCATCTCTGGCACTTTGGGGCCTGTTACCACAACTTTGCTGCTTCCTCAAGGTTTGATCTGTGTGTTATTCCCAGTGTTTGGAAAGAAGCAATCCAGGCTCAAAGAGGAGGTTCCATGTGAACATAAGGAAAATCCTTTTCGCAGTGTGGATGACAGAGCCCTGGAGCTGGCTGCCCAGAGAGGTTGTGGAGTCTCCTTCTCTGAAGACATTTAGAGCCCACCCAGGTGTGTTTCTGTGTGACCTACTCTAGGTGATCCTGCTCTGGCAGGGGGCTTGGACTGGATGATCTTTAGAGGTCCCTTCCAACCCCTAACATTCTGTCATTCTGTCTGAAATCAACCCAGAGTGATGCTTCCCTCCACTACTGCTGAGGTCTGCTGGCCACGACCCAAGGGCTGGCAAGCTCTGCCTTTGAGTAGAGAGCTCCGAGCTGGGCTGAGGCTCCCCAAAACGAAGCTTTGGGTGCTGCTGCTGACCAGGGTTTAGGAAGAAAGTGGGGAAAGTGGAAAAAAAAACTCAGAGAAAACAAAAAGAAAACCCAAAACCAAACAAGCCCTATATTCCCAGAACTGACAAAACAACTCTGCTCCTCTTGCTGAGCCCGGGATCAGACCTTGGTGTTCCTGGCGGGTGAATAACTTACAGCAAGATGATGTATTTATAGCATCAGGCTCATGAGTTTTTAATTAAAATTCCATTTTCTTTTGCTCCAGATGGCATGAACAAACCCTTTTGGTGTTTTCATTGGGTTTTTAAGGGATCACGAGGCCCTTGCCAGGCTGGGTTTGTTTTTGGGGGGAGGGGGGGAAGAGTGTGTGCGGGGAAGGTGCAGTGTCTTACACAGCACTTTGGCTGCCTTTATGGATTTGCTGGGGGTGATGGAGAAGGTGGCTTGCTCCCCCCCCTTCACCTCTGCAGACAAGTGTCATGTCCTGGGAGACCACATCCAACCCAGCCCCAGCGACACAAGGAGAGCAGCTCACAGAGCAGGGCTGGCTTCACGTCAGAAAAAATCACATCAGGAAATCAAAGCATTTACCAGAGCTAAATTGAGCTGGCTGGAGAGGCTGAGGATGCATTAGGCAGCCACAATGCCAATGGGATCAGGGTGGCTGTGTGCTGCTGCCTGCACTGCTGCCTTGGGGTGCAGGGTACCCTGTCAACCCCACTAGAATGCCCAACAGGGATGCAGTCAGAGATCTGGCCAGGGTGGCTCAATGGGCCGAGGGCAATGGGATAAGGTTCAACAGGGCCAAATGCTGGGTCCTGTATACTGATCACAACCCCCTGAATAATGCAAGCTTGGGGAAGTGCCTAGAAAGTGCCCAGTTGAAAAGGACCTGGAGGTGCTGGTCAGCAGCAGCTAAAGATGAGCTGATGTGTGCCTATGTGGCCAAGAGGGCCAACAGCATTCTGGCATGGATCAGTAATAATGTGGCCAGAAAGACTAGGGCAGAGATTGTCCCCTGTGTGCTGGACACTGGTGAAGCCACATCTAAAATCTTTGGTTCAGCTTTTGGTTCCCCATTCAAGAAAGACATCAGGGTGCTGGAGTGTGTCCAAAGAAGGACAACGAAGCTGGTGAAGGGTCTAGAGCACAGGTCTTGTGAGGAGAAGTTGAGGGTTGTTTAGTCTGGACAAAAGGAGGCTGAGAGTAGATCTTGCTCTACAACTCCCTGAAAGGTTGGAGCAACATGAGGTTGGTCTCTTCTCCCAATAGGAGAATAATAGGATGAGAGGAAATAACTTCAGCCTGTGGCAGGAGAGGGTTAGATTGGACATGGAGAAAAATTTCCTCATGGAATGGGTTGTCAGGCTCTGGTACAGGCTGCTCAGGGCAACAGTGGAGTTCCCATTCCTGGAGGAACTGAAGAGCCATGCAGGTGTGGTGCTGATGCATGTGGTTTAGTGGTGACCTGGCAGTGCTAGGTTAATGGTTGGACTTGATCTTGAAGGTCTCTTCCAGTGAAAATAATTCTATGATTCTATAATCCCAAAGAGCCTGGAGCAGCCTCCTGGGCTCTTTCAAGCCCCTCTTCAAAACCTGAGGATAATGGGATTGCTCAAGGACTTCTCTGGGAAATAACCTGCCAAAACATCAAGCTGGTGCAGAAGTTCCTGCTTCAGCAGGCTGGTGCTGCCAGGCTGTCAGAAGGACAAAGCTGGGAACACACACACCCAGTGGACAGGAATATGATGGGAGAAGACCAAACTCAACTCCTTGCTCTGGATATTCTCCTTGCAGGAACCCTTCTTGCAACTGCAACTTCTATCAGACCTGGACTGAGTGACCAGGACAGGAGGAAGTGGTTGAGCATGTCTCAGAAGCTGCAAGCCCCAGAATCAAGATCTGTCTAAGCTGCTGTTCTCCAAGCCCCTTCTAGGTGCAAATGGAAAGCTTGGGGTTGCTGGCATGGCAGAAGCCCCACCTCCCACCAGGTTAGGAAGCACCAAGAGGACTTTGCATCTTGTTTCTGCTGTGCAATTGCTTTCTGCATGAACAGCGGAGCCAGACCTTCTGGCTGGGTGGCTCTATAAAGATACCCAAGCCCTGTGTTTTGTTAGCAAACACACCTGGGCATACAATGAGGAGCATGGTGTTGCCACAGCTCCTGAGACCTCTGTGTGGACCTCAGCAGCAGGCACAGGCAAAAACACAGCAGAAACAAGAAAGAAGAAGCTTTGCAGATAATGGGCTGAAGCTCTACAGCCTGTACCAGCATCCACTGGCTGAGGTGTAGGAGTGTGGATCTGATGGTTGCACCTAGCTTCAAAGCCTAAGGTCCTCTGCAGGATATGTCCAGTTTATGTCAGTGACCAAAGCACCTGCGAAAGAAAGCCAAGGAAACCCAAGAATATCAGACCCAAGATCAGCAGTGGACTTTGGCTGTAGAGGAGGAGCAGAACAGAGCACGCTGGAGCATCTGTCAGTCTCAGCACTCAGGGAGCAGAACCAGCCTGCCTTGGGGACCACCCCTCTGCCCTGGGGTCTCAGAGGACCCTTGGTTATTGCTCTGCTTGGAAAAACCCAACCCTCCCATCCCATCTCATCCCAGCACATCTTACCCCAGTGCATCCATTCATCCCAATTCATCCTGTCCCAACACTTGGTGGCCAGTGAGGCCCACACCATAGAATCATAGAATCACAGAATGGTTTAGGTTGGAAGGGACCTCAAAGATCATCTAGTTCCAACCCCCTGCCGTAGGCAGGGACACGTCCCACTAGCACAGGTCACTCAAGGCCTCCTCCAACCTGGCCTTGAACACCTCCAGGGAGGGAGCAGCCACAACCTCCCTGGGCAACCGGTTCCAGTGTCTCACCACCCTCACTGTAAAGAACTCTTTCCTAACATCCAGTCTAAATCTCCCCTCTGCCATTACTCCCCATCCTGTCATTACCAGATCTTGTAAATAGTCCCTCCTCAGCCTTCCTGTAGGCTCCCTTCAGATACTGGAAGGCTACTCTAAGGTCTCCTTGAAGCCTTCTCTCCTCCAGCCTATATCAGGAATCATCCTGTATCATCTTGTCCTGTATCAGGAAGAGAGTGGTGGGCAGGAATAAGATAGCAATTGTGCTCCTGTACTGAGCAGTGGTGAGGCACATCTGTGCTCAGTTTTGTGCCATTCACACCAAGAAGGACATTGAGGTGCAGGAGCACGTCCAGAGAAGGTCAACAAACCTGGTGAAGGGTCTGGAGAACAAGTCTTGTGAGGAGCAGCTGATGGAACTGGGATTGTTTAGCCTGAAAAGAGGAAGCTCATGGTAGATCTTATTGCTGAAATGAGGTTGGGGTGAGATGGGGGTTGATCTCTTCTCCTAAGTATCAAGAGATAGAACTAGAGTCAAGGGCCTCAAATTGTGCCAGGGGAGGTTCAGGTTGGATATTAGGGAAAGTTTCTTTCCTGAAAGAGTGGTCAGGCATTGGACCAGGCTGTCCTGGGAGGTTGATGGAGTCACTGTCCCTGGAGGTGTTCGAGAAGCGTGTGGACATGGCTCTTTGGGACACAGTTTAATGGCCACGGTGGTGTTAGGTCAGTGGTTGGACTCGATGATCTTAGAGGTCTTTTCCAACTGAAACAATTCTATGGATGATCCTACAGCATCTCAGCCCCACAAAAACCTCTCTCCGAGCGGTGACGTGAAGCAACTTTCTACACGGGCGATGGCAGGGATGGCTGGACAAGGACACAGGCCATAGCTACAGGGGAGGAGGACACTGCTGCTTGCAGGAGCCTCAGCAGTTCTCCTCCTTCCCCGTGGCAGTCAATGTCTGGCTGTCAGAGCTGAAATGCATCAGGATCCTGTGAAGACAAAATAAAAAGCCTTTGGGAATGACTCGGCAGCGCAGCCGGAAGAGAGAGAGAGCACAGTTTGCTTTTTAGGAGGTCTTTGGGGTTGCTTTTTTTTGCTTTTATTTTATTTTATGTTATTTTTGGCAGCCACAATGGCAGCAGGGAAGGAGCAAATGGCCTTGCTCGAGCCTGGATGCATTTGTGGCTTTCAAGAGGCAGAAGTGGCTGGAGTTTGAGAGTCTCTGAGCTGCAGAGGACATGAGTCAGAGGCAGGGAAAGGGAAAGGGAGGGACGGGGAGAGGGAGGCTCTGCTAACCCAGCAGGGAGCTGGGATGAAGGAGCAAAGAACTAGAGTGGCAGAGCAGGATGCTAGGGTGAAGGAGTGGGGTGTTGAGATGGAGGAGTAGGATGCTGGGATGGAAGGCCAAGGAGGTGGGATGGAGCAGCTGGGTCCTGACCTGGAAGAGCAAGGAACTGAGATGAAGCAGCAGAGGGCTGGAATAGAGGAGCAGAGAACTGGGATAGAATAACAGAATGCTGAGATGGAGAAAGCAGGGATGAGATAGAAATAATGCTGAGATGGAGGAGTGAGGTGCTGGGATGGAGGAGTGGGGTGCTGGGATGGAGGATCAGGATGAAAGGATGAGGCAGGGTGGATGTAGAGTTGACATGGCAAGACATTGAGATGGAGGAATAGAGTTTGAAGAGCAGGGTGTTGGAGGGGGAAGTGTGCTGGGATGGAGAAGAAGGGTGGTGGGATGCAGCAGTGGAGTGCTGAGATGGAGCAGAAGGGTTTGAAGAGCAAGATGAAGATGTGGAGGAGGAGGGAGCTGGGAAGGAGGAGAAATTGTCAGGGAAATCCACGGGCACAGTGCATGAGCTTTCACCAGTGTGATGGCTGAAATTAAGATACTGCTCACACCCTGTTTGTCCTTACTCAAATAAAAGGGATTCAGGCAGAGCTCATCAATGCTTCCCTTCCTTAGGCCCCTTTGAACACTATTCCTCTCAGTGGTATCTGGAGTGGGGTCTGGTGATACACACAACCCCTTCATCCTTTGGAAGTGTCTAGCTAGCTGAGGCCCCAGTGTGGGGTCGAATAAGGCATCAGAGCTCAACACCACTGCTTCCCACTTCTAAAGAGGTCCCAGACTAGGAGAGAAGCTGCTGGGAGCTGAGAGCTGTGACCAAGGCTGTTCCTGGAGCTCATGTCAAGGGCTCGGCAGGAAGCAGCAAGCATTTTGGGTAGTGAAGAGCCAGCAGATGCTCCCCAGAAGGAGAGGTAGCCTCTGCCTCTTCACCAGCCCTCCCAGGGCTGCGGCGGTGGGCGATGCGGCAGCTGCTGGTGACAGCTTGTGTTGCATTTTGTTTGCTCACGCCTAGGGCTCTGGCTGGCAAAGAGCAGAGCTTGTGCTGGGGAAGCAGCAGCACCCTGTGAGCCACAGCATCCTGTGCGCCGCAGCACCTCATGAGCTCCCACATCCCATGAGCTGCATTGTTCTGTGAGCTGCAGCACTCTATGAGCTGCATTGTTCTGTGAACTGCAGCACCCCATCGGCTGCAGCAACCTGTGAGCTCCCACACCCCATGAGCTGCAGCACCCTGCCAGCCACAACACTAATTTCCAGAAGAAAAGATAAATCAGAGGGTGACATGGTCCCCTCTGGATACCCAGGTACAACCATCACTCTCCAGCAAAAGGGTGAAGAAAGTGGCCAGAGCCCAGCCAAGGTGACAACTGCAGGTCCCTACCATGTGCCCCATAGTGCAAAGCTGCTCTGTGCACTGGGGAATTCTCCTTCCTGAAGAAACCCTCCCAAAAAAACCTCAAAACCAACTCTCCCCAATGCCATTTTATTTTCTCCAGGTGAGGACCCACCCTTGCCTTTGGCACAGGTTGTTGGTTAAGCAGAGAGCTGGACAATGTGCTACTGGGGGCAAAGAAATCACAGCTCTGCCTTCTGGGTGAGCATAATCTCAGTTTTTTAATACTTTTCAGTCCCTGGCAAAATCTTTCTTTCATCCTTTATCTTTCAGTGGGTGTAAAACAGATTTAACTTGTCTTCCGGATGAGCTAGACCATGGGCAAGCATGTCCTGCCTGCTGTAGTGCAGCCCTCCTGACCCCTTCTCACCTCCACACCTTGAAAACCAAAGAGAAGTGTTCCCCCAGGGAGGGTAGAAAAGCACAACTGGGAGCCCAGGAGGCCAACTGTCACCTCCTGTCCCCTGTGAAGCTGCCACTGAGAATTAATGCAGTGTGACCATGGAGAATCCTCCCTCCCCATGCCCTGTGCGTCAGAGGCTGTGACATTAAATAAGTCACTTCCCTGTGAGTACTTTTGGCATCTTTAAGTGCTGTTGGGCAGGATTTATCCCCTGGCTCCTGCATCTGGACATCAGGGCAGAGCCAGGAGCATGATGCAGGGTTCCCTGCAGTGATGCTGCCGTAGGAAAATCCCTGGGGACCAGAGGGACCTGGGTGTCCTGCTGCGGGGACACGTCACCGCTGGCGGCATCTCACTTGAGGTGCCAGCACATGTGCAAACAACAATCATTCTTCATTTCAAGTGTCAACAGCTGACAAAATGTGTCCCAAGGCCACACGGGCAGGCAAGATCATTCCCGTTTCCAGAGGGCAGGATCCATTCCTGCTTCTATTCATGAGTCATTTGAGGCCTACCTCCCAAAGATCATAGAATCAAAGAATGGCATGGGTGAGAAGGGATGTTTAAAGGTTATCCCACATGCAGTGAAGAACTTCTAGTGAAGTTGAGACTTCTTCACTAGAGCAGGTTGCTCAAAGCCCAGTTCAACCTCACCAGGAATGGTTCCAGGGATAAGGCACCTAACATCTCTCTGGGCAACCTGGGACAGTGTCTCACCACCCTCAGCATAAACGATTTCTTCCTTCTGTCTAGTCTGAATCTCCCCTCTTTTAGTTTAAAACCATCACCCCTTGTCCTGTCACTACAGGCACTGATAAAAAGTCTGTCTCTAGATTTCTTATCAGCCCCTTTAAGGACTGAAAGTCCACAAGAAGGTCTCCCTGGAGCCTTCTCTTTTCCTGGCTGAACAACCCCAACTCTCTCCACCTGGCCTCATAGCAGAGGGGTTCCAGATCTCTGATGATTGTTGTGGTCTCCTCTGGATCCACTCCAACAGGTCCATGTCTCTCCTGTGATGAGGAGCCCAGAGCTGGACACAGCACTGCAGATGGGTCTTAGCAGAGCGGAGCAGAGGAGCAGAATCCCCTCCTTTGACCTTCTGACTACGCTGATTTGGATGCAGCCCAGGACATGGTAGGCTCCTGCCCAGATTTTCATCTACCAGCACCCCCAAGTCCTTCTCTGCAGGGCTGCTCTCCAACCCTTCATCTCCCAGCCTGGCCTCATACTGGGGGTTGTTCTGACTCATGTGCAGGCCATTCAGCACTTGGTTTTGTTGAGCCTCAGGAGGCTCACAGAGTCCCATTTCTCCATCTTGTCCAGGTGCCTCTGAACATGCCCTGTCCTTAAGGTGTGTCAAATGCATCACTCACCTTGGTGTCATCTTCAGACTTGCTGAGGATGCACTCCATCTCATATGCTTTGCCAGTAGGTACATGAGACAGAGCAGGGAATTGCTGCCCCACAAGCACACTCTAGTGCCACCCTGGGCTGCTAGGCATACCCTTGGCAGCAGGGACAGCCCTGATCTCACTAGTTTGGTTTGTGCAACCTCCACCTCCTGCATGGCAGGATGAAACCTTTCCCTGTACGGAGATGTTTTTGTAAACAGGAATGGGTTTGGGTGAGAGTAACATGGGCATGGGATCACTGATGTGAATCTTCTCAGTGCTGATCAATAGCTAAAGGGTGGGTGGCAGGAGGATGTGACCAGACTGTTTTCAGTGGTGCCCAGCAACAAGAGAAGGGGCAACAGGCACGAACTGGAACCCGGGAGGTTCCACTTGAACAGGAGGAAAATCTTTCCTGTGAGGTTGCCAGAACCCTGAACCAGGCTGCCCAGAGAGGCTGTGGAGTCTCCTTCTCTGAAGAGGTTCCAAAATCTCCTGGACATTGCGATCCTGGGCAACCTGCTCTGGGTGACCCTGCTTTTCCAGGGGGGGTGGACTGGATGATCTCTAGAGATCTCTTCCAACTCTCACCATGCTGAGAATCTGGGATTTGCATGTGAGTGTGTGCACAAGCATGGCCCAGGTGGTGCACATGGGCGTGTTCATGTGTGCCTAAGCACAGACACGTGTGTGTGGCAGCACCAGTGCGGCTGCGGATCCCAGCACCAGTGCAGGCTCACATCCCGGCGTAGACATGGGTACCAGTCCCTGTACCACTGTGTGTGCTAATATGGGTGAGGCTGTCAATACAGCTTCTATTGTGGGTCACAGCAAGTGCTGGTGCAGGTGTCAATGTGGATCCCAGTCCTGGTTCCTGTGAAGTAGAAGTGTGAGTGATTGTCCGTGTGGGTGCAAGTGCCAGTTCCAGTGAAGGTGTGGATCTGAATCCCCGGGCTGGTGTGAGTCCGGTACTGATACCCGTGTGGATGTGGGTTTCGGTGCCACTGCGGGTGCGGGTCCTGGGCCCGGTCCCAGTGCGGGTGCCGGTAGGTACGAGTCCCGGTCCCGGCGCAGGTGCCGGAAAGTGCGAGTCGCAGTCCGGGTGCAAGCGCGGGTCCCGACGTTGGTCCCAGTGTGGCTACGGTGTGGGCGCGGCAGGGCACGGGCGTGGACGCGGCGCGGGTGTCGTGGCGGTGCGGGTGCGGGCGCGGGCGGTGCCGGCGCGGGGCGGTGGTGCTGAAGGACAGCTCCGCCCCCCCCA
>WBNM01003265.1:0-11998 GCA_013399055.1 Ramphastos sulfuratus
TCTGTGATTCTGTGAAATATCCAAGAACAACATGTAACTCTATATCTCCCAATTTTACAGTGAGTAAAATGATGAAAAAATCTCACAATGTGTTCACAAGATAGATTAGTATTCTTTTTATCCCATACAAAGACACTCAAATATGAAAGGCTGAATTACCTGTATCATTAATTGCATTATTGACTGGACCATAGTTTAGCTTTCAGACTAAAATAATGAGAGAAATAGAAATCTCCAGATACTAATACTTCATTTCTCACAAGACAACACAAGTTCAACAAGTTTCTACCAAATAGACTGTCATTTTGGATCTGCAGCTTTTTTAGGCTTTTTGTTGCTATTGTTTTTGCTTTGTTTTGTTGATGGTGCTTGGTTGATTATTGATTTTTTTTTTTTTTTTTTTTTTTGCTAAGGATTTTTTGTGATAATATATGGCTAAACACATTGTCTGCATTATCAGGAAGATATACAATTTAATTTCTTTTATCAGTGTCTGCTACTCAAGAATAAAGCTGTGTATTATAAAGTGAGTAGACTTTCTCAAATGTAAATATATCAGCACAGAGAGATATAGAATTGTGAAACTGATGGGACACTAATAACTGACACATACAAGAGACTTGCTTTAAGGATGGTCGCTTGTAAGTTACACTGAAAGAACAACTTTCGGATTTCTAAAATTAGGGTAAATCTTTTGTTGTCTCATCCATCTCATGCTGTGAATTCAGTCACCAACTGAAGTGTAACTTTGGATTAGGAATTTGTGACCAGCATGTTATGGACAAAGACTGTAAACCTGTCAATAAAAAAAAGCAGCAAAAAAAATAACTTCTAAGTTAAACCACAGGAGGGACAGGGTGTGAACTTGGTCATGATTTCTATTTAATTTTAAGTCTTTTGATGGCTCTTAGAGAATGTTTTAACTAGTGTTTATGCTTTAAGCACTCAACCTGCTTAAGTCCCTCAACCTGCTGGCCACACACCTGATGTCCTATGTGATACCATTGGCATTCTTGGCACATTGCTGGCTCATGGTCGTCTTGTTGTCTGCCAAGAATCCCAGGTCTTTTTCCACAGGCCTGTTTTCCAGCAGGTCATCCTTAATCTGTATATGTAGTTAACCTTCCCTAGGTACAGGATCTATGCTTGTCCTTGGTGAATTTCTTAAGGTTATTCTCTCTAACTCTCCAGCCTGTCAAGGTCACACTGAACAGCAGCACAGTCTTCTGGCTTCTGGTATGTCAGCCACCCCTAACAGTTTTGTATCACTGGCAAAATTGCTGAGAGTATACTCTACATCTTCATCCAGGTCATTGATGAATGTATTTAACAAGTCTGGACCCATTACTGACCCCTGGAGACCACCATTTGTTACAGAACTCCACGTAGACTCGGTACCACTGGTCACACTAGTGTATGTGTGTATATATATACATAGAGAGATCATCTGCATCTTTATCTACTAGTGTGTGTGTGTGTATATATATATATAGAGAGAGAGAGATATTGACGTAATAGTAAAGCTGTCAAGAAGTTCAAAATTATTATATTCTTTTGTTAAGCAGTCAGGTCTTCAGTCCCTTTCACTCCGTATCAGACAAGTCAGTGCAGCAAAGTGACACAACTACCAAAGGGTCAGCTACATGCCAAGATTTTCAGAGGGAATATCAGAAATAAAGTGCTCTCTGTGGAAAAGTGGGCTACGAAAGCATTCAAGAAACTGATGGCCTGGAACTGCTTTGAAAAACATTGCTAAACAAGGTATTTGCATTTCAGTGCCTAAATGCATATAAACAGTAAAACATTCTTTCTGATGCAGTTATTTTCAACTCTAAAATATTCAATAAACTATAGAAAAATAATGACGTTCCTATAATTTTTGAATATCACAGGAAGTGCTCTTAATTTTCAAAAATTTGATAAGGTACTATTAAATGTATCTAATTTTAGATAGATTTTCCTTTTTATATAGAATATCTACTAGCAGTGTTCATGTTTAGCATTAGTTCTATTCCTGACAATTCATGAAAAATACATGGCTAGCTTTTGACATTATATTGTATTTTAAAAAGCTCTTGGAAATACAGAAGTATTACAATGTGCATTTTCTTTTGTGTCAATTAAAAAAAAAAAATCTATATTGCTCAAGTTCTCATTTTTTTTAGGTGTGGCTGAGGGCCAAATAGGCACCAAAGCCACTCTATCACACTCCTTCCTAGATGGACAGGGGAGAGGGAAAAATATATCAAAAACCAGTTATAGCATAGAAGCAGTTTAGTAACAGTAATGGTAAGCAAAGCAATAGACTGCATGGAAGTAAAAGCAAAACGAGATGTTAATCTCTGCTTCCCATCAGCAGGACAATGTTTGGTCTCAAGAAGCAGAGCTCTCTACATGTAATTGTTCCCCTGGAGGACACATGCCACAGGCAAATCTCCCCAGACTTCCTTCCCTCACTTCATTCTTCTATCTGAGCTGACATCGTATGGCATGGAATATCCCTTTGGCCAGTTTGAGTCAGCTGGTTTGGCTGTGTCCCCTCAGACTCTCAGGGAAGGAAAGTGTTGGGAAAACACAGCCTAGATGCTCTGCTTAGCAGTAGCCAAAATACTGGTGTCATCAGTACTCAGCTACAGCACTGCAAAGCACAGCACTAGAAAGAGTTGACTCCAGCTCAGCGCAAACCCATTACACTAGGTTACCTCTTGTTTTGAAATACATTATTTTTAAATATATAAATAGAATCCAAAGAGAAATGAAAGTGCTTAAAGAATCCCCCCAAAAAAGTGTAATATTAATGAATATAGATATTTAAAGACAATTGTTCTCCATTTAGTAGAAGTGTTAAGATACATAACTAATGGATATTCACAGAAAATTTTTTAATCTTCACATGGAAAATACTGCATGTATGAAATATATCCCAGCATGCTTTCATTTGAGCAGAAAATATCACAAACCATAATATTTTAACAGCCCATGGGTCTTCCTGAGGGCATGACATAATGAAGGTCCTTACACATTAGATAACTCAAATGCCGTTTAATGTAATAACTACTACACATTGCTAAAGCAGTCAGCAAATGTTAATCTTAACATAGCCCCAGTCACTTTAGTCACAAGATACAGTTTTTAATATCCCTCCTGCACAGCTAATACAGTAACACTCCTATTGCCTTGTGACTAAGTGGCATATATTTTGGAATAATTTTCTGTCTAATGTGGTCAGTGCTCAAATGGAGACGCTGTAAAAGCAGGCAGCTTTATTAACATATCTTAACATTCATCACAACTAGCAAGCCAAACCCAAACCACCAAAACCATAAATCCTTAGCAGCATATCAATACAACACAAGCTTAACTAGATAATCCACTAGCAGTTTAATAACATTCTTCTGTTTTCTTCTGATTTCTTTGTCAGATGATCTACCGTTTTGAAGCTCCTAGTGGATTTCATGTAGAAGTAGAAAATACACAATTTCACTAATGAGGTAGAATGCTGATCCTCTACCCATCACATTTTTCTTAAAAATCATAGTTTCTAGAGTGAATCTTGCATTTTGGTGATATTGCATCTGTAAAAATCAGTGACTTTCAGTAAACACATTTACTAGTATCTGGTAACATATGAAATAATGTTAACGAACAAAAGAAAAAATACAAATGCAATGGCTTAAGTAATTCTTCCAAGTTTGGAAATATTGCTGTTTTAATGAAAGCAGAGCCATAGATAGCAGGAAGAGTACTGTAAAGTTAAAAGTAGGTAACATTGAGATTTAGTGTTACACATACATCTATACATGCACACGCATATTATATACATATATATATATAAATAAAAAGGGTCTGAAACTTAGGGGACTAGTCAGCAAGCTTTAAAGAGGACAAAAATCTATTTCTTATAATCAGCTGCAGCTGTGAGAAACTTGAAATATTAAAGAAGCAGTTAAATGGATAAAAGAATGACTGAAAAATTTCAGTATCAATAAAAATGAAGAAAGGAACACTAGATCACAGAATCACAGAAGATTACAGGTTGGAAGGGACGTCCAGAGACTGAGTCCAACCACCTCTGCCAAAGCAGGATCACCTAGGGCAGTCTGCACAGGAATGCATCCAGGTGGGTTGTGGAAGTCTTCACAGAAGGAGACTCCACAAGCTCTCTGGGCAACCTGTTCAAGTGCTCTGATGAGTTGAAATTATTCACAGGGACTACAAGGATCTCAACACCAGCCACAAAAAGAACCTTGCAAATAATGTCAACAGCACAGCAGAAACTACTGTTCTTTGTACAAACATGGTGAAATATGTCTTATAAGACACTGAAATGTATAGAGAAGTTAGTCATGTGAAGAATATTATGGTGAGCTTATTGGATGACTCAGTTAAAAGATATTCAAAAAAAGAAGAACATGACATGAAGAATCTTTCCAAACAAGCATTGAAGGATTTGGTTTTTTTCTTCAACCACGTTTTATGTTTTGGAGTAGTAGGACAGAAATTGCTTCATAAAGATAAAATCAGAAATGAGCTAAATGCACAAGATATATCAGAGGGTTTTTTGTTGTTGTTGTTGTTGTTATTGTCCTTTTTTTTCCTTAACCTACTGTAAAGCCAAACAACAAACAAGTATAGATGTAATATCTGAAGTTAAACATCTAAAAAAGGGAAAAAAAATTTATTACCTCATACAGTGTTTAACTATAAAATTCATTGCCATGGGAAGTCAATACAGAAAAGTAAACTTTCAGTAAGGGTTGAATAGTGAGAGTTCCATTAAAAGGGTCTTAGCTTAGTTTATTTTTATATTTTAATGTGTTTGAACTTTATTTTTTCCTTCTATGTAGTTTGAGAAACACAAAGTTTGGATATGCCTTACTCTTGCAAAACTCAAAGAAAGTTAACCTAAGATTGAGAATAAATTTTTGAACTCAAAAGATCAAGATTATAATTTTCTTTTGACCAGCATCACTGCAGATTTTTATGCAAGAATATGCATTTTTAACTGATTATTAAGAAGTGGAAGAGTTATTGAATTTCATACTTCAGACACCATTATATTCCAACTAGAAATCATAAAGAGATTTAATGTAGGATTTGGATTATTCTGTATCTTTTCACTCTTTTGCTCTTTAATTTTTCTAAAACACCTCTGTGTGATGTTTTCCATGACTGTGCAAAGAACTTATTATTAAAAATTAAGTACTGTGGTGAGATTCCTGGATATCAAAATGAATAAACAATATTTTTAATTTTGGAAATATATATTCTGCCATACTGCTACATCAGAGCTGCTGAATTAGTGACTTCACAGCATGTACTTTTTGCAAAACACCATAAGCATTACATCAGAAACTTCAGATAGCAATCTGTGTTGTCAGCAATCTAGATAGCTGTCTCTAAACGGCCCAACTTTAATCTTGTAAGGTGAAAAAATAAATCAGCAACATCAAAGACTCTAATTACAAATGTTGACCCTGAAACATTTCATAAAATGTTTCCAAGTGATTTTCGCTAAGTAGGTTTGATGAACTCAAGCTACCTTTTAGTGCATATTGTCTGTACCCATCTCCATTGTGTCTTGGGTTTTGTTGCACTTTTCAATTTTCCCCCTCTTCTTCCTATGATCTCTTTCCTACTGTTTTACTTTCTAAGTCAAGTAGATGTCCATGTGACAAAGAGAATGTGTATACTCTTTCATTTTCCAGTCCACCTGTTATCTTTGTGTCCTATCCTTATTTTTCTTGATTACATTAAAGAAAGGGCACACTTCATGCCATGGGGTTTTCTTGATTACTACAGGAGAATACAATGCAGACTGGTGGTCTGTCAACTGAGCTTGCAACTCTTTTCAGATAAGCTACCAACATCCATAGGAGATGCAACAAGTGTTGCATAGAATGTGAATGCATAATAAAGAACTATCTAATGTTTAATCTTCATCAACTAATTTGCAGTGTGTGTATGACTGAAGATGCTTGTGAATTAAACTTAGGATTACTGTTGTCAATGTCTCACACTCTCTCTACAGATATTGAAGATTATTTTTTTAAACAACTATATTGGTTTATGCTACCATATATCCTACATCATTCTGAGCAATGCTTGCTGCATGACAAAAGTGGGCTTGCTGGGTTTTGAGAGACTCATGGTATGTTACGTAGTTTGTAAAACTTCCTTGTTCCAGGGTGGAGTGCAGTTTCTTTTCCAGTTTCTGTTTCATGATGGGGGTTATTTCCCTTTTTGTTTTGTTTTCTTTTCTTTTCCCCTTTTCCCTGTCTCTTTTGGTGTAATCTGGTATCTCTGCAATATTGTAGATCATTGTGTATCTCAACTAAAATTCTACCTCCCAGTTCTGCTTTGTTTATTCCCTGTCAGTGGGGGGAGAGAGGGTGTGGGAGGAGGGGGCAGGGAGGGGTAATATATAGATCCTTTACAGCAACATGCACTGTCCTATGTTCTTTTAAATAAAAGAAATCCAAATTAAAGGACCATAAGGATGAGAACAATTTTTTCTTTGTGTAAACTCTCTGCTACTTTACCAGAAGATTCTGGTAGTAGAAATAGAGCACTGCAAACAACTTATACCACCAGTTTTAGGAATGAAAAAAAGGAAAAAAAGCCAATATAGCTACCACTGAAATCTATTGCAAACCACAAGCTAAACAGTATAATTGCCAAGAATACCATTGAGCGAGAGATGGAAAAAATAACAGTGTCAACTATTATATTACAGCATAAAAAATAAATTATAACACTCAGTAATCCCTACAGTTTTACGGCAAATAAAATTTGTAGCAGTAAGACTGTACATCTGTACAGAAGCCTATAACTAGTTATTCAATCACAGCAGAAACTGCAGAATGAAGTACTAAGTTGCCCTTGTTAGACTCAGCAGAGATTAACGATTGAGGTGGAGGCTCATTACCACACCATGGGAGAAAAAGAGTTATTCGCCTTTCTTGAAGATTACTATCTTTCTGAAGCCTCAGACCAAGACACAAAATGTGTCAACTACTGTATCTTGTTATCAGTTTTTCCCTTATTTCATTCTGCCTGCTGCTTCTGTTGTCCATGTTGCACCAGGAAATAGTGAATAAAGACATGAAAAATTCTCTGAGCATTAGAGCTGTCATTTTCTTTAATACAACAGCAAGCTATGCTCTGAAGACAGGAAGAACTTGCCCTGTACACTTTGATGTAAGGATTAAGTACAAACAAAACCCATGCAGAAATAAAATCCTTCAACTTAAAATGCGTAAGAAAACTGATGAACACTGCCATCAGTATTTACTCATGCAGCACATGTGGATTTCTAGGTGATACATATGCAGCTCTCAGTATCCCTTTAAAATAGCTTTTTGTTTGAAAAATGGGAAGCAAATAATTCTTCAAAAGAACTCTGAAAGTTAAACACAAAGCACTTTTTAAAAATCCCTCCTAAAGTCTTCCATATAATTTCTGAAATATTTGTGTACTTTCCAGACACTTTGTTATTAACATATAAGTTATTTTGACAAATATTTTAGAGTAAAAGAATAACAAATTGCCATTTTACTGAGTCTTGCAGCAAAAAGGATTAAACTATTGCTTATTTGGAATCCATATGATAGACAATTTAGGGTAACTCAAAAGATAATCGAACTGTGAATTAGAATATGCTGCCTAGTTGTGATGTTTGCTTACAAAACAGGGACAGGCATAAACATTATTTTAATTTAAGGATGTGAGGCATGTGGCAAAAGCATGTTTTCCATACTTCTCAATCTAAAGCAAAGCAATGAGTGAAAAATAGAAGTCTCTGAAAAGGCTACCACATTGATAGGTGAGTGTCCCATCAGTAAATCCTTTCCTATTTAATAGAAGATTTGTTTTTCCACTAAAGAATAATTTGATTTTCATGATTAATGTTCACTCATGTAAGCTGTTCTCACAGAACTTAAAACATGATTCTTTGATTTTCATGGTTTGTTCGGACACTTAATTTTTTTCTGGCATGGAGTACTGAATACATGCAAGACTAACTAATCTGTTATACAGTTGCTGTTGTTGCTATTATTATTGTTACTGTTATTGTTATTACATTAATTGATTCTTATATTACAGCATCTATCAGACATAGTTTTTAGCATCATAATACCATATCCTAGATATTGGGAGCTTAATGGCTACCTAGGAGCATAACATAGCAGGCCTGTCATCGTCTATCTTATCTTTGTTTTACCTATGAGTATCTTGTTATATTTAGACCTCTGAAACAGCTATTTCAGTTATATGATAAAGGTTGTTCTTCTGTAAACACTGCTGATACCCACAGAGGAAGAGTATTTGATTTTAATGGTTTTGGCAGAACAACAGTGTGTGGAAATTCCAAAGTTTTACATTAGAAATATGTATTTTCTAACTTTTATCCTATAGAAGTTCTAATCTTGATCATTATTAAATAATATTTCCCCATAGATAACATTCTTAAACTACGTATCAACTCCCTCACTTAAAATACTTAAGATCAGTCTCTTTTCTCAGGCAATCAGTGACAGAATGAGAGTACACAGTCTCAAACTGTACCAGGGGAGGTTTAGGTTGGATGTTAGGAAGAAATTCTTCTCAGAAAGAGTGATAGGCCATTGGAATGGCCTGCCCAGGGAGGTAGTGGAGTCCCCATCCCTTGAAGTATTTAAAAAGAGACTGGATGTGGCATTTGGTGCCATGATTTAATTGATGGTGTTGGCCGATAGGATGGACTTGATGATCTTGAAGGTCTTTTCCAACCTGATTAGTTCTGTGATTCTGTGAATATAACAATGGAGTGTATTTTCATCAAGCAATACAGCATTGATATAATTGAACAAATTGTTCCATCTCCTTATTTCACCACACGTGCTGGCCAGATTCACAGGCAGTCAAAATCTTTTATGTCAACTACCACAACAGGTTGCAATTAAATTATAGACAGGCTTAAGAGTTGCAATTCTGAATATATTATTATACCAATTAGTATCTTCTGTCTTTCTTGGCTTTATCTGTATTCATTCTGTATCTTTTGGCTGTCATGGCTCCACAGAGCTGACTGCTCCCTTGTGGGGTGGTGACTTTCTGCTGTGGGAGTTCCCCACAGGGCTGTTACATTGTGGGGTGCATCCAGGGGCACCCACAGCTTCAGGCAGTGAGGACCTCCCTATCATGGCATGTGGGCCCACAAATGATCCTTGACTAGGTGGGGCCCATGACTTGTCAGGGTGTTACTGTGAGGAGAGGGAGAATGGCCCTACTATAACATCACTGAAGATCATGGGGCACTGAAATGGGGTCCTGGACAGGAGACTATTTCAGGGAACAAAGTAAAAGCAAGGACAACAATCAAAAAAAGGGTTATAAGAGATTTGAAGTCAGCCATGACAAGCCTAAGAGACCTGAGTGTGAAAAGGAGATTGCCTTTAGAGCCTGAGGTTAAGTTAAAGGCTGGTGCCTGAGAAGGATTTGTAGTCTTACAGACAGACACTATGTGTTTATGACTCTCAGTGAAAGATTTAAGAAGGCCTAAGCTCATTGTCAGGGCACGGCAAGATTTGGAGGTCCATGAATTGGCATTCAGGTGATGGGGCTCCATGACCATGTCAATGGCTCAGCTGTAGGCTGACACTCCTTTAATATATCTTAGTAAGAGGCTGATGGCCCCAAGTAAAGTTGAAACGGAGCCTCTTGTCCCATAAGCATAGCTGTAGGCCTCAGGAGAGGCTGGTCAGTTTTCATGAGGGCACTCATGCTGATAAGAGTGCTACTTATTTGCAAAGTCATTTAAAATTTCCAATCTTTGTAATTAACTTTGAAAGCTACTATATATATTTTTTGTGAGAATTTTCGATAGGGAGTTTTACTCAAAAGCTGATGGGATGACACAATCTAGGGTTTTGAAATACTTGGTCAGTGATTTGTTTATATCTTGAGAGAAATGATGCGTTTGTGAGAATGCTTGTATGTGTATGTTTATGAGTGTAGACTAATCCATCTTGCTTCAATATCCTTGCAATCATGTGTGATTTTAAAATATGATGTAGGTTCACATATTGATCTTAAATATATATAAAAACCAGGCAACATTCTCAAGTTTAAAGCTACATCCAAATAGAATTAAATCTTGTGCTATGCCACACAGATCGCAGATCACAGGATGTTAGGGCTTGGAAGAGACCCAAAGACCAACTCCCCTGCCAGAGCAGGATGGTCTAGCTCAGGTCACAGAAGAATGCATCCAGATGCGCCTTGAAAGTCTTCAGAGAATGAGATTCCACAGCCTCTCTGGTGACCCTGTGGAATCAGTAAATAAGTTCCCCCTTGTGTTGAGATGGATTCTCCTCTGCTGCAACTTACATCCATTGCTCCTTGTCCTATCACAGGGAGCAAGTGAGAAGAGCCTGTCCCCTCCACCTCCTGACACTCAACCCTCAGATATTTATAAGCATTTATCAAATCCCCTCTCAGTCTTCTCTTCTCCAGACTAAAAAGCCCCAGGTACCTCAGCCTCTCCTCATAAGGCAGTGCTCCAGTCCCCTCATCATCCTTGTAGCTCTCTGCTGGACCTTCTCCAGCAGATCCCCGTCCCTCTTAAACTGGGAAGCACAAAACTGAACACAGTACTTAAGATGAGGTCTCACCAAGGCAGAGTAGAGGGGGAGAAGAACCTCCCTTGATCTGCTGGATACACTCTTCTTAATACACTCCAGGACACCATTGGCCTTCTTGGCCACAAGGGCACATTGCTGTCCCATGGCTAACTTGTTACCCACCAGCATTCCCAGGTCCCTCTCCACAGGGCTGCTCTCCAGCAGATCACCTCCCAACCTGTACTGGTGCAGTTTATTATTCCTCCACAGGTGCAGGACTCTGCACTCATCCTCATTGAACCTCATTTAGTTACTCCTTGCCCAGGTCTCCAGTCTGTCCAAGTCTTGCTGGATGGCCACACAGCCTTCAGCTGTGTCAGCAAAGCCTCCCAGTTTGGGGTCATCAGTAAACTTGCTGAGCAGACACTCTGTCCCCTCATCAATGTCATTGATGAAGATGTTGAACAGCACTGGACCCAGCACTGATCCCTGGGGGACTCCACAAGTTACAACACTACAGGTGGACCTCTGAACTCCATCCTGCAACCAGTTCCTAATCCACCTCACTGCCTGCTCTTCCATCCCACACTTCCTGAGCTTGCTTACTAGGATGTCATGGGAGACAGTGTCAAAGGCCTTGCTAAGGTCAAGATGGAAATACGATTGCAATTAATTCTACAGGATTAAACAATGAACCATGAAGGATACTAATTCCTTGGAAAAATTGTAAACACTGATGGATACTGTTAGATTGGAACTAAAAATATTTTTCTGATGCTTTCACAAATGAAATTATAGTTCTCTTCAAGCGCTACAAATACTGACAGTTATTTTCCATGGAACGTATTGAAAGTCAGTTGATTGCTACTGAATGCATACTTTGCTTAGAAGGAAAAACTGGGTCATGCTAAACATCAGTCTACAAATTATTGTAGTTCTCAGCTGTTTTGTGTCTAATGGTTGCATGGTGATTCACTAAACAGAGAGTATTACAAGTGAAATACAGAACTTCATGTTGACAACTTGCAAAATTAGTTGAGGGAAATCATTTTAGCATTGCATTCTTTTCTGTTTCTCTAACATATAATTTGAGTAATAAGTAAGTAAATATTCTATCCCTAACCTTTGATAACGAGGATGATACAATTATTTTTATTATGAAAAATAAAGAAGCAAGTATTTTTGTATTAGACTTTATCAAAACTTTTCTTTGCACTTCTCGATATATGTTTGTACCATGTAATTTTCTCTGTCTAGTACAATATGATTCAGAGAACATAATTAGTAAATCAGTCTATTCTGTTTATTGTATTTTTCTAAAGACTATAATCTATTAAATAAAAATAAATAAAATCATTAACCATTTAATTTACAATTAACACTTGCAAACTGAT
>WBNM01003265.1:15855-94717 GCA_013399055.1 Ramphastos sulfuratus
TTGGACTTGATAATCTGAAAGGTATCTTAAATCCAAAACTATTCTGTGTTTCTATATTTTAGTCCTTGTTTATGACCCAAATTTCATTAGTCATTAAGTAGAAATAGAGAGGGAAGAAGAGGATAGAGTTATCCAGTGACTCAAGTTAATATACACAAAAAAAAAAAAAAGAAAACATTGTTTGCAACTCTCTGTAGATTGTTAAATATATTGTATAAAGATATATTAATATATATTATATATTAATATGTATATATATAATGTATATATAATTGTATGTTCTATAAAAATTATGGTCATAAGTGGTTTCTCAGTATCCAGCAACAGAATCTACAGCAATGTGAAGATGAAGTTAAACAAAGGAGAGCTTGAACTACACTCACATACGCACACACACACACAAAACCAAAAAAAAACCAAAAAAACCCCCAAAGCTAAACAAAAAAAAAAAAAAAAAAGTAGGATATCATCTAGAATTGTATGGAATTTCTTCTGTTACATCTCACCTCTTCTGCTTTGTGCAGCATCTAGGTAGATTTCAGTACAGGGAAGAATGAATCCAGACTTGAATTGCTGGATGTCTCCTAAAGCAAAAATGTGTACAGTGACAATCAAAAAATTGAAAAGGCAAATTTGATGCAAAACAAATACAGATTCTAATCCTACATTTGCAAACATTTATTTATGAAATCTGAATTACAATTAAAGTGTTTATATGCATAAATTTACAAATTGCATACTAATCCTAAAACCAAAATAGTGCCACTATATTGCACTATTATTTACTCTTTCTGAATATTTCCTCCTGCTTTAGACAGAAATTATCCCATCTGACACAAATGACTGATTATAAATATCACATAATGAGTTTGGCTGGGTGAATTGGGGATCACAATCTTTTGATGTGGTATTTTATGATACACAGGAATATTCATTCAAAACTGAAAAGATATTCAATAAAGGAATTGTTTCATTGGGTCAGAGAGCAAAAAGGATTACCACAGCTGTGTACCGAGATCAATCTCCACTAAATTTGTGTGTGCATTTCCTTTTTTTCCCTCTAAGCAACTCCTCTCTTTTTGTGATAGCTTTGGTGATTCTATTTGAAGTGCCCATGTGTTGAGGTTCTCTTCTTGTATTGTAGGCAGATTTTAGACAATTAACACTGATTTTAGTATTGGATCCTTCAGAGAAGGGCACTACAATTCTGCAGCACAAGTATTTTGAAGATGAAGATCTTAGATATTGAAGTGTCAGTAAAGGAGTAAGTAAAACAGAAAGAAATATAAATAATATAAATGCCTGGAGTTAGCTAGTCTAGATCAGGAATTCTTTTAATGCATGTTCTAATTGTTTAATAGCTAAGAATGGTCCTGAAAGTAAATAATAAAGTGAGCACAAGGGATTATCAATGCATTGTTTGCTTCTCAGTTATCGTAAGTAAATCATAGCATCATTTAAATTGGAAAGATTGGAAGTCCAACCATCAACCTGCCACCATGGCCATTAAACTGTGTCCTGAAGTGCCGTGTCTACACATTTCTTGAACATCTCAAGGAGTGATGACTCCAGCACCTCCCTGGGCAGCCCGTTTCAATACCTGACCATTCTTTCTGTAAAGTAGGTTTTCCTAATATCTAACCTAAACCTCCTAGCACAATCTGAGGTCATTTCCTCTTGTCATGTCACTTGATACTAGGAAGAATAGACCAGTCACCTCACTACCACCTCCTTTTAGGCAGTCCTAGAAGGCAATAAGGCATCCTCTCAGTATCCTCTCAGCCTCCTCTTCTCCAAACCAAGCAACTCCATCTCCCTCAACCACTATTCATTAGACTTGACTGGGAATATTCCAGTAAACAATTTTCACAAATTTTATTTATGACATTTATACATTAAATAATATTTATGTAATTCCCTGTGATGAATATCAGTATAATTATCAGTAACAGCTGTGGTAGTTTAAAACTAACCCTCTAGCCTGGTTTAAATTATAAACAAGAAATAGGAACTTTCTGAACATATTTGAATAAAAGGTAAATAAAATAGGGGATTGAATGCAAAAGAAAAATAACAGTCTGTATCGTGCCATTCACTTGCAGATTAGGATAAAGTGTGTTGCACAAACTGTTCTTTCTTCCTTTTCTCTTCTTCACTCTGGCTGCTGCTGGCTGATGCTTTTGGATGGTTTTGCTAACCTTGGCTGAGGCTCTTGTTATGGCTAAGTAGGTAGCAGTGGACCTTTTCTATTTTCTCTTTTCTCCCTTGTAAGAGGAGAGCTTTTCTCCCTTGGGGAAAGGGAGAGCTGTTTTACTTTTCCTTTTGTCCAAAAGGGTCTTTGTGTTGTTTCTGAATTCTAAATAATTGTAAATATATGTAAATATATTTTGTACTTATGCATTGTATTTTTATATTTCTATATTTTTAGTTTACTTGTGAATAGTGCTTCATTTTGCTTCCAAACCTTCTGAGCTAATCTGGTGATTCATTTTTGGGGTAATTTTCAACCCACCACAACAACATATTACAGATAACAGTATAGCATAGATAATATTAAGTAAATTAACTATGCAGATGTATAGATTGCAATTATTTGAAAAGATTACTTAACTAAATCTTAAAACTCCTCTCAGCAACGTGCAGCATGTGTTTCTACTTATTGTAAAAGAAAAGTATTCTAAGACACAAAATGCATTATTCCCTGCTTCACTCTGCAAAAAAAAGTGACTAGAGAAATTTACTTTTTCCTACTTATCTCTTCCTCATAAATGGATGAACTATCTTTCAATCAGAATTCATGTTCTGAATGAAAGTAATGTATTTTCTTAGAACTATCTTTCAATCAGAATTCATGTTCTGAATGAAAGTAATGTATTTTCTTAAATATCACACAAGTAGTTACTAGGTCCATTGGGAAAATAGATATTTTACTCCTGACAGATGCCCCTGCACCTCAATTCATCTACATTGTCAGAGATATGGAAGTATTAGTGGATCTCTAACCTACAGACATAGGTGAAAACTGTATTTTACTGTGCTGTAAAACTGTTTATCATGAACACCATTTTAATATGCTGGTAATGTCAAAGCAGAATCCCTGGTGTGATTGAAGCTGTGCTCTAGTGACAGCTGTGCAACAAGCTGTAATTGAACATATTTAAAAATCCACCCCATGTACTGAACAGATTTCAATGTCTGCTTTGTTTAAGGTCCACTGAGTTGTGAAATGCTTGCTTCATTCACACAGATGTTAATATCTCCAGGCTCTTCTTTGTTGTTCCTCATTTACATATCTGCAGTAAGTTTGCTGCTTGTGAAGTCAGATACATCTACTTGTCACTAGTCTCTGTTAGAATAATGCATACTCCAGACAAAATACAAGAAACTATAATTACACCTCATTAAGATTTAAGGAGAAAAATAATAAGAAACATACCGATAGGTGTTCAGTCACCAGTGCTTCATTAGTCTCTCTACTGCTTAAATACATGGCTCTGATGAATATAAATTACCTAAGGAAAACAATATAGTTTTGAATCAGTTTGAGCTCCTCTCTGTCTTTTCATCTATGAACACATTTTGAAGTAATATTTGAAATAAAATATTGGAGTTTTATATGGTTATTAAATGCTATACTTGGTCATTTCATTGCAAAAAAAAATGAACTTTCATTTAGTTTATCCATTCCTCGAGAATCACAGAATGACTCTTGAATATTTCAGAAAAAAATATTTCAGTGAATAAGAAGAAATACAAATACATAAGTTAGCAAATAGTGGTTGTTGACTGGTTAAGCTTCAGGCAGAATTTGGGTATCGAGTGACCATTTCTGAAGTAAATTCTATATTAAAATGTGAAAGCATCACATGTTTGCAGAGAAAAGGGATGATTTACCTCTACAAGATGGAACAGAAAAACAAAGTAAGATTATGCTAACTTTTCCAGTAGTTATTTAATATCAATACAAAAATGTTGAAAAAGCTTGGTGTATAATAGTCATAATCTAACAACTAAATCTTTAATCTAGAGTTATTATACTTACACCTTGAAAGATCACTGAAAACTTGTATTTATTTTCTCAGATTACTGGTAGATTAAAATATGTTATATTCCTGCGTGATGAGTTGGCCCTGGCCAGCTTCGACCCACTTACCCAGCTGCTCTCTCACTCCTTTGCCTTAACAGGACAAGAGAAGGAAAAAAAGATTAAAATCTTGGAGATTTCAGATTAAAAGATTAAAAGACTTGGAGATCAGTTACCAATTACTGTCACAGGCAAAGCAGACTCAAATTTAAGAACCTTGTTTAAAAATAACACATTTTTTCCCAGTCTCAATATAACTCTGTCATTCCAGGGTCATCTACCTCCTTCTCATCTTTGAACAGTGTAGGTGTCATGGGAAATGGGAGGTTTATATCACTATGTGACACTGCTACTCCTTCCTCCTTACACTTTCCCGCTGCTCAGCTTGAGTCCTCATAGACTGCTATCCTTTGGGAAATGCTCATCTCTTCTGATGTAGCATCTCTCACCTGTAGCCATCCCTCTAACACTCCACTGTCAACATTTCGCACCCAACACATCCCACAAAATAATTTCACCTCTGTTGCATGCTCCAAAATTATTTTCTCAAAGGTATTTGCTTTAAATCTTATTCCACCTGAAAATGAAAATATGTGTAGTACAAATTTAGTGTTTCTCTACTAACAGATGGAGACTGAAATTCTATCTCACTAGGTTGAAAGCATTTTCACCTCCAGTGAAAGTCTGGGATACTGGCTATATTGCAGTATATTAACTGGTAATTAATGGTAACATTAATTGCCAGTTACATGGCAACAGCTTAGAGGAGTTTCTGCTAAAAAAAAAAAAAAAAAATCCATTTTTTGTTACAATGAGAAAATTGTATTTGTTGAAGTTGTTTTGCTCACAGAATGGGTGACAGTTGTGCCCAGCTTTCTAATGGTAAGGGAATCACCATCAGTTGCAGCACTGAAGATTCAGAAAATTCATCTAAATCAGCAGCAATTCATGTGAAACTTGACTATCTATGTTGCCTCCATAAGGGAGAGGTTGGAGAAACTGGAACATTCACAGCTACCATAAGAAAGAAAAATTTGTACCATAGGGTTAAGAGGTAGAGACAACTTGTTTTATTGGTTACTTAACTAGAGGTTAAGGATGTAGACTTTGGTTACCACCAGTGTACACTATGAGCTGAATGTCTGCCTTCTGAGATCTGTTAATGATATTTCTGAATGGTGTTCAGCTACAGATTGAGACATCAGCATTGAAGGATCTACATATATGTGTCTAAGCAGAAAGTAGGAGCCTCTGAATGCTTAATAATCCTGAAAGACATAGGCTTTGAATGAGTTACTTAAAACATTCATTGACGATATTACTTAAGCATTTAGTGCTCTTTGAAGGTGCTTTACAATCTTTTACTAATCTTCTTGCTTCTGCTTAGCTCTCCTCTGACCTGTTTACCTACCTTATGGGTCTGTTTCCAGTATCTCAGAGCATTTCAGGTAGTGTTTATCTCCTAGTTCATACATTCAATGACGCCAGAAGGAGGAATTCAACTCATCCTGGAGAAAATTTTTAATGCTTCAGACCTGAAACTTTTGAATGAAGCTGCCAGGTATCACACAGAATCCACACACTTTCATGTTCTTTCGTGTACGTTGCTTTCACATACTTTCCTGTACTAGACGGATAGCTAGATGCTGACTGGGTTATCCTATGTTACTTTAAATAACATAAAATGTCTGTTTTAGCCTAAGAATGGGTGAAGTGTCATGTCCATTCAATAAAATGGAATGAAGACATGTAGCTGACACTCCAAATCCTCATACAGGGACCTTCAAAAGTCATCTACTCCAACCTCCCTGCCATTGTCAGGGCCATCTTCAACTATATCAGGTTGCTCAAATTACCTTCCAAGCTGACCTGGGATGTTTCCAGGGATGAGGCATCTACCATCTCTCTGGGCTACCTGTATCAGTGTCTTGCCACCCTCATTGTAAAAAAAGTCTTCTTTTTTCTAGTCTAAACCTCTCTTAATTTAAAGTCATCATCCCTTATCCTGCCACAATGTTGAAAGGTTTATCAAATAATGGAACAGGCTTCCTAGGGAGGTGATTGAATCACCATCCCTGGAAATGTTTAAAACGTGTGGTGCAGAGGCACATGGTTTAGCACCAGACTTGGTAATGCTGGATAATGGTTGTACCCAATATTAAAGGTCTTTTCCAGCCAAAGCAATTCAATGATTCTGTGCTTCTATGACCTGAAAGCCCTAGCCACAGACTTGTTTTCCTAGCGACCTTCAGCCAGGTTTGAATTTTCTTGGGCAGATTTGTGACAGATATATGTGAAACACTTAAAGGTGAAAAATGTTGTGTGCTGCTTTACTCCACTATTATTTTTAGAGTTGTGCTTTGAGGGTTTTTTTTTTTGTGATTGGGATTTTTTGTTTTGTTTTGCTTTGTTGTTTGTTTTTGTGGGGTTTTTTAACTATTTTTTTTAATATGGTTTTCCTGATGTTACTCTACCTTTAAAATTGGGTCTGTAGAATGTTGTACAGGGGCAGTCAATATAATATTACTTGATACTATGAACATTCCCTAGCCAATTTAGATTTATATCTTTACCTTGCCTCTTTAAGAGCCAATCATAATTTATCAGACTGATTCATTACCCTCATCCTTCACTGTCTCTCTCTAATGGTACCCATATCATCCAATATATTTTTCTGATTGCTCAAGTTCGTATCATTTTAAACTGATAGCACTTTTTTTTTTCTGCAGGACAGCATGTGAAACCACTAGAGAGAACAGACTTTAAGAACTGCAAGAAATAAAATTGCAGCAAAGTTGCTTTCTTCAGTTAAACTGGTTGATAGGGTTTAAAAATCAGCTGAGCAAATCAGGAAGTTTTATTAACCATGTCATGCCCAGACCATTCTAGTCAGTGTAACTTCCCTCCCCTTACAGAAACATACTGTGGATTAAAAAGGTGAAAGGGCAAATTCTCCTTCCAGCTGAACCACAGTATTAGAAATAAAATCACTTGCATTTTCTGAAGCTGGATGTGTGCAATTCTAATCACAAATTGTCCTACAGTATTAAATAACAGCAAAGATGCCTCTTAGGTGTGTATGCAGTAGAAACAATAAATCTGAAAGCTAGGGGTTTGATAAAGTGCATGAAGAAATTTTGAAATATATCATTTAAATGTTAACACAGATTTTAAAAGTGGGAAAGAATATTTTATTAAAGTAGGTGCCAGTCATAAAGTTTGAGAATTTTTATGGAAATAATTTGCAATCAAATTATGATTTTTTAAATTTTTTTTTGTGTAGGCATAAGAGTTAAGTCATTACAATGCCATCTACAATAAGATTCCACAGTAGAAAATGATAGACATTCTCAGGAGATCATTTCCATTACTACTACTTCCATAAGGCTTCAATAGGACCAACAAAACCATGGATAATAATTGGCTAGTACATGTCTGAATTATGTCTTATTAGTATCTGAATCATTCATTTCAGGACCTAAATGGATCACTCAAAATATCTTACTTTTCCCACTATTGTTTATTACTAAAAACTATGGACATCAAAATCTAACATTGTTAGAAAGCAGAAAAATATACACATTGTTACAAGCCCAACTTCATTGCACTTTCATGCATTTCTTCTTTTCGTTATTATTTTGTTATGTGTTTGATGATAAGTACCTCAGATGGCATCTATTTAATTAACTTATTTAAGTTACTCAGTCTTCTTTGAACACTGGAAAGAAATCAGTATCTCTCAAGTGATATTTATCCCATCTTGACCAGGAATCTTAAACAAGATCTAAACAAATCTTTTGGTAGAAATTTTGTATAGCTTAGATTAAATTAAGACAAGAAGCTTATTTTTAGGTTGATAGAGCTATAAATGTTGTATTCTAGTGTTCATTCTTCAATTCTAATTATTTTCAAATCAAGGTCAAATTTCTTTTGACTTTAATAGGAAAAGTAGCTAGCATACACAACCCACATATCAGTTTCTAAGGGTTCAAGAAAATACATCAAGTAAAAGTTATCAGAAAAATTTGATTTATCATTTTAATATTGTCTTTTTAAAATTGTTCTGATACAAACATGAGATGGCTTGTCTCTCTACTGTTCTACAACTATATCCAATCTCAATTAGCAAATAGTTTTCTATCATTTACTGTAATAAAACATTAGTATTCAATTTCTTATATGTTTTAATATTTCAATGTAATTTGAATTTCTTTCAATCATATTCTTATCATGTATTTTATCTACTAACCAGATACTAGAGATGCAAATAATGATTAAGAACCATCAGTGGTAGATTCAGTAATTGCTTCATATTTTATCCTGCACAGTATTACTGCTGAGAACTATTCTTTCTGTGGTCCACTGGCAGCTGCTGAGCTTAATGATGCAAAATAAATTGTCCCCTCCGGACAACACTAATGTCTGTGGTTATGGGTTCTTTGATATTGTTCAGTTGCTTTTTTAGTTCTTAATATATTTCAAATAGAGTTTTCCTAACTTTAGACAAATGAAAGATTTTCCTTTATACAAGTTTTAAATCACCTCAAGATTTGTAATGGGCAAGTCAGTGGAAGTATACTTACAGTATCAATGGCAAACTAAAGGAAAGAGAACCATAAAATCATCATATGTAATGGCCTAGGTTGGAAAGGACCTTAGAGAATATGTAATCCAACCTCCCTGTTATGGGCAAGGATACCTCTCAACTACACTCTGCTGCTCAAGGCCTCATCAAGCCTGGCCTTGAACACCGCCAGGGAGGAGGTATACATAGCTTCCCTATTCCAGAGTCCCACCACTCTCATACTGAAGAACTTCTTCCTAAAGTCCAGTCTAAACCTACTCTCCCTCATCTTAAAACCATTCACTCTTGTCCCGTTGATAGACACCCTTATGAAAAGCCCTTCTCTGGCTCTCCTGTAGGATGCCTTCAGGTACTGAAAGGCCCTTCTGGAGGTCTTCTCTTCTCTAGGCTGAACAACCCCTCAGTCTACCCTCATATTGATCCAGTTCTTGGATTATCTTTGTGTCCCTGTTCTGGACTCTCTCCAACAGCTCTACGTCCTTCTTACAATGGGGACATCAGAACTGGACTCAGTAGTGGAAGCAGGGTCTCACAAGAACATAGTAAATGAGAAGAGTCACCTCTCTTGATGTGCTGGCCACAATCCTCTCAGTGCAGCCAAGGATATGATTTGCCTTCTGGACTGCAAGAGTGCACTGCTGGCCCATGTTCAGTTTCTCATCAATCAATACACCCAAGCCTCTTTCTTCAGAGCTACTCTTCACCCACTCTGCACCCAGCCTTACACTTTGACTTGTTGAACTTCATGCAGTTTGCACTGGCCCACTTCTCAAGCCTGTCAAGATCCTTCTGGATGGCATCTCTTCCCTCAAGTGAGTCCATCACACCACGCATCTTGGTGTTGTTGGCAAACTTGATGAGGTGCACTCAATGCTGCTGTCCAGGTGGCTGACAAAGACATTCAACAGCACTGGACCCAATATGCTGGAGACTGAGCTGGAAAAAGGGGCTAGTGGGTAGGCACTCAGATGTGGTGATTTATCTTGCCTGTCTTTCAGAATGTGAAAACAAGGTCTCCAGTGCAAGCAATTTACTAGAATTTTTTCATCATTCTTGGGCAGAAATAGTCTTAGAACAATTTACCTATGTGAATCAGTCCCAAAAGGAGTTGAACTGCCTCTGGAAATGTCTGTTTCTTTTCATGCTTTGTAAAAATAGCTTAGATCACTAGTTTATCCTGAACACTTGTGCTGGTTTAAGGCTANTAACTTTTATCTAGCAGATGTTAGATGAAGTGAATCCAGGACATAATATTTAACTGAAATACAAAGCCATGACTTGTGATACTTTAATATTAGTTTCACAAGAAAGATTATAATCCTGACAATTTTAATAAAATGTGTAATAAATACAAATTAAATTCAGGCTTTGTCCCTTAATCTATCCACATTAAGCTGTCTTATGTCATTTGAGATATCATACAATATCTGAGACATATGTGGAGTATGACAAATTAAACAGGATTTAGAATAATAGAATCATAGAATTGTCTCATTTGGAAAAGACTTTTAAGATCATCACGTCCAACAACTATCTAACTCTACCATGTCTCGTGCTAAATTATCTCTCTTTTAAACACCTTCAGGGATGGTGATTCAACCACCTCCCTAGGGATCCTATTCCAGCATTTGATAGCCATTTCAGTTTTAGAGGAAACCTACAACTATCTGAACTGGCAGTTAGGTCCACCATATGTTAGACATTTAAAATGGCAATAGTACTTACAGCATTTATACATTTGAACGCAGCTACTAACAAGCCCCATATTCCAATACACAGGAAAGCATTCAAGCCTTGTGGCTGACCCAGGACCCTGCCAATTGAAAAACTGAACAACTGTAACTATACGGCCTATCATTTTTCAATCAAGGTTATCATTATCTGAAACCCCTTAAGCCCCACATGGGGTGGCAAAAAGTGAATACTGGGCTGAACCTAGCCAGCAGCCACACACCCAAACAGCTGCTCACTCAGTCTCCTCCACAGGACAGGGAGAAAATTGAAGGAAGATGGAAAGACTTGTAAGCTGAGATAACAGCAGCCTAATAGATGAAACAAAAGCTGTGTGGACAAACAAATACTTTTTTTAAAAAAAAAAAAAAAAAAAAGAAATAAAAAAATAATATTCATTGCTTCCCACTGACAAGGAGATGGTCAGTGACTTCATGGCAAGCATGATATCGGCACATGTAGCAGGTTCTTGGGAAGACAAACAACATAACTATTGATGTCCCTGTTTCCTCCTCCATTCCTCGAATATTCATTGCTGAACATGATATCGTATGATATGGAATATCCTTTTAATAAATGTAGTTCAGTTGACCAAGCAGTATCCCTCCCACCTTCTTTTTTTTTCATGAGAAAGCATACTGAGAAAGCACACAGGGAAAAGAGAAAGGCTTGATGCTGTGCAAGCACTTATTCAGCAACTGAGATCACTGGCAAGGAGGTAATCCAGTCTCCCTTGCTGACACAGCGTCAGCTAGAACAAGTTGCCAAGGACTGTCCCCAGTTGGGTTTTGAGTATCTCCACAGATGGAAATTCTATTATGTCTTTACACAATCAGTTCTACCATTTGACCAGTCTCACAGTAAAAAATATTTTGTCATGCTCAGATGAAATTTCATGTGCTTTGTGACCATTGCCTCTTGTTCTACTAGTAAGCACTACTGAGAAAAGTGTAACTCCTTTTTCATTCCCTCTCAACAAGTATTTAAACATAGTAATAAAATCCCTGCAGAGATTTCTCTCCAAAATAGATTCCAAGTTCTCTCAGTCTCTGCTCATTGTACCCCATCATCCAGGCATCAAATGAAGATGTCAAATAATATTGAATCCAGTAATGATCCTTTATAATCAGCCGCCAAATATACTTGGAACAATTAATTACAGCCTTTTCAAGTCAAAAGGTCTATACTCCATATTTGAGCTTTCACGTCTCCATCGCTTTGGCTATAACAGCAGCAGTAACATAACTGTAAAAAAAACCCTTGCCAAGGTGAAGGGAAATGAGAGTCAATTCTACCTCTTTGCCCAGAATGCCAGTTATTTCTTCTTAGTATACTAATGTGCTAGGAGATCAGGAAGTTGCACCTGCAGGGAGATGCATACAGAATATGTGACCCTAAAGTGACCACATTGTTCTATTCCATATATATCATATTCCATATAAAGCTGAGGGATCACAAGGGTCAAAATTTATTTCTCAATGGCCAACATCTGAGGAGGGCAGGAAGACTCTTTCTGTTCTTCCATCTGTCCCAATCTGTGTGTTCCTTGATTCAGTTCCAGAATCCAGTTCCTGTCTGCTGCTGAGTCCAGTCTGGGACTTTGCTGGTACCTGCCCACAGCATCAGTGGTGACATAGATGTATTGCCGTCACAGAGACAGGGTCAATATTAGTTTTGTATATATTTGTATATTTATGTTATTCTTACTGTTTCATTAAAGCTGTTTTAATTTTCTTTTTCAGTCCACAACTCTTTCTCCGTTATTTCCTTTCTCTTCCCATTTGAGAAGGAAGAAGGGTTAACAGAAAACATCTGGCGTTCATCTAGTGGTCTGCCCAGCCCTAACCCTTGACAAATACACATGGAGAGAAGTGCATGCATCTCCAAACAGACTTTATGAAAATAATAAAGAAAACTAACTTTAAAAAAAAAAATAATAGCGGTGTTTGAAGAAAGTGAAGTTAGTTTTTATTAATAAAACCCATAAATATAATTCTCAGTATTTTTCTTACTTTTTATTTTCTTTTTTCTTTTTTTTTAGCATTCAAGACCTTTACATAATTATGTGATTACTAACCTTAAAGTCATTCAGTGAATCATGTAGATTGACCTTTTAATTACTATCATTTGTCTCAGAATTAGTTTTATTAAGACCAAAGGGTACTTTTATAATTCAGCAATATAGAGTAGTAAAGAATTCACATCAGCTCAATTTTTGGCAATTAAATGGATTTTCTTTTACTATATGAAGTCTGAAATATAATATATGTGATTAATTTGATTTTTCTCCATTTCTAAATCATTAGATTGGCTCCTGTGTAATTGCTATGCCCAAGGAATCTTAGAAAGAAAAGATTCATCTTCAGATAATCGATTTCTGATAAGCAAGAAGGCTAATTCAGGATTACTTTGCTGTCATTAAAGAAAAACTGTTCATACAAGTGGTAATCACTTGCAGAATCATGGTTCTTCCTTAGAACACTAAAACTATTAATTTCTGAATACTGCAAGCCATGCAATCAATGAAAGACACATTTCAATTTAGCCATTGCAAGAGTAAAAGACAGTGATTACAGAAGTTGCACAGGGAGGAAATTAAGAAAAATATATACCTTAGTGAATTAGTTTTACTCATAAACTGGTGGGAAAAAATAAATAAACAAGAGAAATGGTATTCTGAGTTTCTCATCTGTCTTTAATTTTATGAAGAATATGAACAGGAAAAGAATATTAATATTAATATAATTTTTGCTAATGTTCAGTGTGCTGGTTTGAGGCTAATTGGAATATTCTAATAAGACAAATTAGATCATTGGTTATAAAGGAATAATAATAATAATAATAATAAATTCTATATCATTCTTTGGTTTGCTAAAAGGGATAAAAAGCTACATTGTAAACAATTTGTCCCTCTTCTGCCTTCTTCGCTCCTAAGCATTGGGTTTATTCACTTGTCCTTTGCTTCTCTCTAGTATCTTCCACTAACAGATAACAAGTAAGCTTTACTTATTGTTTTGTCTGTCTGGGAGAGAATAGGAGAGGCTTTGAGCCCCTTCTGGGCAGTTTCTTTTTCTGGGAGGGAATTTGGAATTCTGTATTATTTATAATTTGTAAATAATTATAAATACTTGTAAATATATTACGTATATATGCCTGTAAATTTTGCTTCACTTTTATCTTACATCCAATCCGTCTGAGCTGGTCTGGTAAATTTCAGTAGTGGAGGTGGGGGGGAAGCTTCTAAGCACCACCTTCAGACATGTGTGTTTAAACTATAACTGAGAGTAGATTTTCAAGATAAAAGTTTGCTGCCTTATCAAATTCACTTATATGTCAAGATTCAGAAATTTTACAGTGTTATACTATTAACACTTGATTTCTGATCCAATTAAAAAAAATTTTTAAATGTTCTGCACAGTGAAAGAAGATAAAGAGAATAACTTACAAAACATAATTTTCTCAAATTTTAGATATTTAGTCTTCAACCTCTTGCTCCCAGAGCAGGATCTCAAACCAGAAAGTGTTCTTCTCATACACCATTTGGGCAGAGATGAGTACATAAAAAAATTATCCAACATCAAAAGACCTAAAACACATTCCTGCAGGATTTGCCTGTATTTAACAGGAAACACTGGAAAAATAAATGTCTCACAAGTGCTGCCCCTCTATGGCTCTTAGTCTTCAAATTTGTAACTAGAAGCAATTGTTTTCCAAGTTCTTAAGAGCAGAAATACAAAACCCTCTTCAGGATAGGTGTCATGGTTTGAAGCTAAATGCCTTCGTTTATTGTTCTTAATTATAAACAAAGATAGGAAAATTCCAGAGACATTGAGTAGAAAACAGCAGAAGGTAAATAAAATAGGGGATTGGACACAAAATAAAAATAATAGATAGGTCTATATCATTCCATTGGATTGTTGATTAAGATATAGTGTGCTGCACAAATTGTTCTTCCTTTCTCTTCTTCGCTTTGTCTACTGCTGGCTAGTGCTTTTGCATGGCTTCACTGACCTTGACTGAGACTCTTGTTATGGCTAAGTAGCAGCAGGCTTTTCTCTCTGTTTTTCTCTCTTTTCCTTTATAAACATTCAGGTTGGAAAAGACCCTCGGGATCACTGAGTCCAACCAATAACTCTACTCTACAAAGTTCACCCCTAAACCATATCCCCAAGCACCACATCCAACCAACCTTTAAACACATCCAGAACTGGTGACTCAATCACCTCCCTGGGTAGCCCATTCCAATGCCTGACCACTTTTTCTGTGAATGTTTTTTTCCTACCCAGTCGCAGCTTGAGGCTGTTCTCTCTTGGTCTATCGGTAATTACCTATGAGAAGAAACCAGAACCAGTGACTCCACAGCATCCTTTCAGGCAGTTGTAGGGAGTGATGAGGTCTCCCCTCAGGCTCCTCTTTCAAACTAAGCTCCGGATCCTTCAGTTGTTCTTCATAAGATTTATTGTCCAGGCCCTTTACCAGCTTTGTTGCCCTCCTCTGCACTCACTTCAGAACCTTGACATCTCTCTTGTATTGAGGTACCCAAAACTGAATTTGAAGTGTGACAATCACCTCCCTACTCCTACTAAACACAGCATTCTATTGAAAGCCAGGATGCCATTGGCTTTCTTGGCCACCTGAGCACACTGCTTGCTTATATTCAGTTGCTTGTTGAGTAGAACCTCCAGGTTCCTTTCAGCTAGACAGCTTTCCAGCCACATTTCCCCGAACCTGTAGTGTTGCTTGTGTTGTTGTGGTTCGACTCTCCTAATTTTCTCCCTACATAGTTTCACTACATCTTTATAATCTTCACAAGAGGTCTGTCCCCTCTTCCAAAGACCGTAGACTCTCCTTTTGTTCTTGAGGTCCAGCCAAAGGCCCTATTCAACCAGGTTGGATGCCTTCCCTGCCAACTTGTTTTTCAGCACATAGGGAAGGCCTGCACCTGTGCCTTTAAGACTTCCCTCTTGAAGTATGCCCAGCCTTCCTGGACTCCTATGTACTTCAGGGTAGCATCTCAAGGGATTTTGTCAGTCTCCCAAAAAGACCAAATTTGCCCTCTGGAAGTTCAAGGTGGCAGTTTTAACTCCTCTCCTTGTTTCCCCACGGATAGACAACTCAATCATCTCATGATCACTGAGCCCTAATGTTGTGTTGTGGAAAATAACAATTGGTTATGAGTTGTTAATATTAATTTTGGTACAAATATATTTTTTATTATTGATATTAAAAAGTCAGGAAAATTCCCTGAGATTCTTTGGAATTTTGGTTGACAGGAAGTAGTTGTACAAAGGGTATTTATAAACACAGAATTAAACAGTTTAAACAATCAGAACTTGGGAAACAGGAATGCGAAAATGGGAAAAATTCTAACTATGCTTATGGAGTCTTAGCATTAACTCTCACATATGTACTCAGGACGTGTTGAATGTCTTCTGCACTATGCTTCTCCTTGTCAAAAATCTGTTTGTTCTGCTGAAAAGTTTCCTTGTGGCAAAATGCTTCTCCATGTTGTAAAGCGTAGCTTTGCTATAAAGTGCTTTCCTGTCTGCAAAGCGTCCACACAGCTTGCTAGCTCCATTTTTGCTTTCTTTTGCATCACATATTCTGCAAGATTTCCCAAAATTTAGGAGACCAGTACCATGACACCTTTTGAGTGGAATTGGATATTTTCCTAGAGTCTCTGGGCATTGCCTGCTGTTTTGTTTGTGGAGGATATTCACTCTTTGTGATTTTATCTTTTTGTCCAATTGCTGTTTTCCTTAACCTGTTTGTTATTGTTTATATATATAATATCTCCCAACCAAACATCCAAATCTGTAATTTTTCCCCGACTTTTATATAGTTTTGGGGGTGTGGTTTTGAATTAAGAAGTAATTTATATTTTTATTCATTTCCTGCCTAACTCCGTTTTAGTATTGTGACAGAATCCCATATTGAACTGGATGGACATGCCCTGAATGAAACTGCAGATTGTGGAGAGCCCAAACAGGAGTAAGCTACTGAAAAAACCTCTATACCATGGAGAGAAGCCCACTCGACAGCAGGTCTTCTGACAGGACCTGTTGCCCATAGGAGACCCCACACTTGAGTGGTCTGCTCCTGAAGGACAGTACCCTGATGGAAGGACCATGGTGAAGCCTTTTGTAAAGAACTACTGCCTGTGAGAAGGACATACTGGAGAAGTTTAAGAAATACTTACTGCAAAGACTGTCACTTTCTGTTGAACACATTACACATTACAGATAAACATATTTTCCTTTTGTCCCCAAAATAAGCTTGAACCTCCTCAGAAAGAGAAAGAAATTGATCTGTATTCATATACATTCTCTTAGAATATTTGCATCAGTGTATTGCTGAAGAAGAGGAATAAAATCTGTATATTTGCATTCCTGCTCTTCAAAGAAGACAGGAGAATTTGTGTAAAAATGTAAAGTAGAGCCATGGACCTATGCTTTCTCTTTCATTTGTTTATTTGTTTTTGGGAGATTAAATGAGAGCATATTTATCACTGGAAGTATGTGAAAAGAATGCAGTTCTGCCTGGCATGTGTATAGATGGAATACACAATTAAATGCAAATACTGTGTCCAGATGGTATGTGAACAACAACAACAAAAAATAATTGTAAAGATTCAGTATTCAAGAAATATTTCTGACACCGTAAGAAAAAAAATACGAGAACACTTCAACCATTTCCAATCTTTAGATGCTTTAGATGTAATATTGCAGAAACACAAACAAAAATTAAAATAAACTCCACTACACTTTGCACATTTAATCTATAGAATGATGACAGAGTGGAATGTTATTTTGAAAAACCATAAGACCAAAAATAGTTTTCTAATTGTATATTAAATAAAATGTAGTAAATTGATTAACACATCTAATAACACATATAAATTTATATGCTGCATTTGTCTCTTCAGATAATGGTTGTCATTCTAAGCAAGGAAACAATTGATACTTTTTTTATCTTTAAAATTTCTTTTTTCCTCATTTTCTTATTATAAATGGATTGCATCACAAAATAATTAAAAGGATACAAAGAGAGTATTTAAATGACACTGAGACCGGATTTTTAACATTCTAGATTCCAGTGAGTCCTCTGAACCTGCTGACGTCATGCCAACTCTAAAATGAAAGTGCTGGCTGGAGCAAAGTATCATGGGCCTTGTACTTCAGATTGTTAACGTGAGAGGCTTTTTTTGCTTCCAGTTGCTGCATCAGGTTTTCAGTTTTGAAGTTTTGATCTTTTCCACTGGGCTGATTGTGAACTTGAGGAGTGGGCGGGATTGTTTTATGTCTGACTTCTGAGGCTGCATCTGCTTTTGCTGTCCTTTTCTGTGAAACAGGCAACAGTAATTGTACATCATATCATTCCACTAAACTGGTTATCTCAACCCAAGGCTTTTTCTGTTACTTTCCCTCCCAATCTATGTGTGAGAAGCTTGCTTGTGAGAGTGGACTGTTTTTAACCAGGACATTCTCATCTAATAATTTTTAATTAAGTATATATTAAAAGAATTCAGGAAGGTTAAATTACAGGATGACCAGGAATTTTAAGATTAAATCATCAGAAAGTTATACAAGGAAGGTGTTATTCAGAATCCTGTTCCCTTTTTTTTTGTGTCTCCAGCTCAGTATTTCCATTTAAGATTAACTGTGACATTCTAGCCCTCTGAAGGCAAGAACATGCCTAAATGCAATTTTGGTTTCATGATGCATATCACATGATGTATATTGTAATTCTATTATATTATTTATTGTACATAGACTTTATAGTATTATTTGCTGGCCATGGTAAGAAAACACACAATCAAAGCAGATGTCATTAAGCACTTTGAATCAGTAAATGCTCTGCAAAGACTGCTTGCAGAAGCAACCCCAAGCTTTATCTTCTATCTGTGATGCTTTAATGGACTCAGAATTTGCATTTCAGTGATTTCTATCCACTTAATGAGTTTTATTAATCTCTTCTTGGGATACTTGTTATTTATTTGGAGGATAACAGCAGATAGATATTTTAGACTTCTTCAAAACTATAGCTTTTGGAAATAAAAAAGTAAAATTCTTGGTTAAAAATAATCTGCTTGCTTAGATGCACTTTTATGGGGTTTTGTGTTTTGGTGGCTTGGGATTTTTTTTGGGGGGTGGGGTTGTTCTTGTTTGGGTCTTTTGTTTTTGAGTTGGTTTTTTGGGGTTTTGTTTTGTTTTGTTTTGTTTTGTTTGTATCTCTTTATTTTGAAAAAAGCCACATTCATGTAAATGTTGCACTCGTAGCATATTCAGTGGACCAAAATATCAAAGTCATTAATTGCTTGATGGATTGTGATGGTAGTTGCATGAATATATAGTGTTGTTTCATAAGCTTTCTACAGACTGCAAAAGGTATGAGATTTTTCTGATAATAGATGTTGCATATTGCTGTTCCTAAAAAAACCTACTTTATTCAGTGAGATACACTGCCTAGACAGATAACAGCTATGTGTGTTTCTCTGGTGTTGAAAGAAATAACCCGCCCTGCTGTTCTGTGGGAGCTATGCTGGGCGGGTTATTTCTTTCTCTCCACCTGAGATGAATATAGAGAGTTTTATTATGCAGGCCCCCAAGGCTCTGGTTCATCCCTGTATGAGCTCTTTAATGCTGCTAAACAATATCACTGGCATGTTACAGGATTTGTGGAATCTGGTGCCATCATGGCATGAAAGGAGACAGCCCTTGGGTGGGGATATACTGAAATGTGCCCTGAGGTGGCCAGTCCCTGGATTGCAGGGGGTGTGAAAGGATTTGGGCAGATTTCTAGGACAATTATCACCTCCCATAGCCTTGGACTTCACCTCAGAAGAGACAAATAATCCTGATAAACTGACATGCCACCTGATAGAAAGGTGTCTAGCCTAACCCAATGAAAAACAGCAACTTCTTGCACTCTACTAGGGCCCAGTCTGTGCTTACTGAGACACAGTTCAGTCTAAGTGGCAGGTACTCAAACATCACCTGAGAATATCATGGTTGAGATCGGGACCCAAACAGTAACCAGAGTGATGGTGGTACTGAAAAAGAAACAGTGGACAAGAAGGTCAACAGGTCCCTATCACTGATTAGTAAAAATTCTGATTAGTAAGAAAATTCTGATCAAGGGGCTGGCCCATCAACTGGGAGATCAGAGGGAGTGAGTGAAATCAATCAGGTAGGAGAAACTGCCTGGTCCCCAGCCTCAGCAAAGCTAAGAGATATGCTTGAAGATTACAACCACCAGCCAGGAGAGTAGATTGCTGCTTGGTTGATCTGGTGCTGGGATAACGGGGCTGACAGTCAGCTGCTAGAAAGGAAAGAGGCCAAACAACTGAGACCCATTGCCAGAAACTGAGGGATTGAGAACGGAAATGGAAAAGAAACAGTATATACAGTCTCTGGAGCTGACTCCTTGTCGTGGGTTTAAAGAACCGACAGAGTGAAGCTCTCAAACGAATTGGAGAAAAAAAACAGAATTGTATTTGGAGAGAGTGTTACAAATAGAAGTTACAAAGCAGATACAGAATCCATAAGCAAATCCCCTGAATTTTCCCCAACCCAGTGCTCCAATTCTCCCCCCCCATGCCTCCACCATCCAAGAGGCCTAAGCACAGCCTCTGGAGGCCCCAGCCAGGCCTATCCTTACATGTTTGTCCTGATAACACAGCTCCTGCCCGACGCAAGGCTGGAGGGGGAGGAAAGGAGAACAAGCTGGCCTTGCCATGAGCTTATGAAGAGATAGCAGAATTGTGGGATTGAATAATAAAATCTTCAAGTCCCTAGAGGACTATTTTAACCCTATAGTTCCCAACCTGGGACACTCCTGTTTAGCATTCAAGGAAGACCTTGTGAATTTTCCAGGGAAGTGTAACACTGCAGATGAAGGCATTCAGTGCCTGAGAGAATTAGTGGTGTTGGAAGTTATCTAGATGATGAAAGTATCTCCACAGACCCACAGGATGTCCCATGCACATGGGCCATGGTGGCCCAGCATCATACTCAACTTGGTGAAGAAGTATTATATGGATGAGGTTACAAGGCCTGTGGACGTAGTGTTGGCTTGGCTCCAGAATTTTGAGGGTAATCTCTGCACCAACTCATCTACCAAGAATACCCCAAGAAATCAGCTCTCTCCTGTCCCAGTCAGAGGTAAGAGAAACCTCAGACACATGCCATGTGGGGCATTCTGTTTTTCCTGCATGACCAGGGGGAGGACATGAGGAAGCAGGATTATGAATCTACTTCTAAACTGGAGGCTCATATTCATGAACTGGGAGGGAAGACGGTAGTTAAGAAGGGATCATCCAAGAAGGAAGCAAACGTAGCTGCTGTAGAGTGTTAAGAAGATAATCAACTATCTTCCAGGTGGAGAACAACTGAGGTTACATCCACTGATCCTGATAAGAGGACCTCAGGTCAGACAGTGTATACTCTGATGGAGACCAGAAGTAGAGGGTTCCTGCTTTTGGCCACGAAGAGGAAAGGGACGACAGAATATATTGGATCAAATCCACACGATTGGATGACCTGGTACATCAAAGCCACAGAAGTATAAGGCTTTTGTAGACATGGATTCACAGTGTACATTGATGACATCAGGGCATAAACACACTGGATCCGTCTGGATTTCTGGAATAACAGGAGGCTGCCAGGAGTTGTCTGCATTAGAAGCTGACATGAACCTAACAGAGGATAAGTGGGAAAAGCATCCCATTGTGACTGGCCCAGAGGCCCCTTGTATTCTTGGTATAGATTACCTCAGGAGAGGGTACTTCAAGGACCCAAAGGACTATCAATGGACTTTTGGTGTGGCCATGGTGAATACAGAGAAGATCAGACAGCTGTCTACCATGCTTGACTTTTTACAAGATCCCTTTTTTGTAGGATTGTTGCAGGTTGAGGAACAAGAGGTGCTGATTACTACCAGGACAGTGCACTAGCAGTATCACACAAACCGAGACTCCATGGCTTGCATCCATGACCTGATTCATCAGCTGGAGATCCAGGGAGTGATCAGCAAGAAGCACTCACCTTTTTATAGTCCTATCTGGACAGTGCAAAAATCTGACAGAAGATGGAGATTAACAGTGGACTATTGTGGCTTGAATGAAGTGGCAGCATCACTGAGTGCTACTGTACCAGACATGCTGGAGCTCAAGTATGAGCTGGAGTTGAAGGCAACCAAGTGGTACACTATGATCACCATGTCCAATGTGTTCTTCTCAATTCCATTGGCAGCAGAGTGCAGGCCACAATTTGCCTTCACGTGGAGGGATGTACAGTACACTTGGAATTGACTGCCCCAGGGGTGGAAGCATAGCTCCACCATTTTCCATGGACTAATCCAGACTGCACTGGAAAAGGGTGATGCCCCTGAACACCTACAGTACATTGATGACATCATTGTGTGGGCCAATAAAGCTGAAGAAGTGTTTGAGAAGGAAGAAGAAAAAATTTGGATTTTTATGAAGGACAGAGTTGGCATAAGGAAAAGCAGGCTCAAAGGACCCACACGGGAAATTCAGTTCCTGGAAATAAAATGGCAGAAGAGATGCTGTCATGTACTTATGGACGTAGTCAACAAGATAGCAATCAGATCTCCACCATCTAAAAAGAAGGTGACATTCTTTCCTAAGCCTCATGGGGTTCTGGAGAATGCATGTTCCAGGTTATAGGCAGCTAGTGAGTCCTCGCTATCACGTGACTGAAAAGAAGAGCCATTCTGAGTGGGGCATTGAGCAACAACAAGCCTTGAAGCAGATAAAACAACAGACAGCTCATGCAGTGGCACTTGGGCCTATCTGAATGGGACTGTTGATGCAAAACATTCTCTACACTGCAGCTGGGGAGCATGGTCTCACTTGGAGTCTCTGGTAGAAGACATGAGGTGCAACCAGAATTCAGCCATTAGAATTTTGGAGTAGAGGATACTGAGAATCAGAAGCCCACTATACACCAACTAGGAAGGAGATTTTAGCAGCCTATGAAGGAATTTGAGCTGTTACAGAAGTAGTAGGTACAGAAGCACCTCTCAGCACCCAAGTCACCTGTGCTACACTAGATTTTCAGAGGGAACATCCCCTCTACACATCATGCAAACATTGCTACATGAAGTAAATGGGTAGCACCGATCATGCAGCAAGCTCAACTGGGGAAACCCACCCACCCAGAGATTCTGGAAGAGATTCTGGACTGGCCAGAAGACGGAGATTTCAGAGTGTCACCTGAGAAAGTGTTTTGTGCCCAGGAGGCACCACCATATGAGTTATCCAAAGATTAAAGGCATTACTCTTTATTTACTGATGGATCCTGCCATGTGGTAGGAAAACATCAGAAGTAAAAAGATGCTGTATGGAGTCTTACACAACAAGTTGTGAGCCCACTGAAGGAGAAAGTGAATCGAGTCAATATGCAGAACTGAAAGCCATCCAACTGCCTCTAAAGATTGCTGAGAGAGAAGAGTGGCCAGAACTTTATATTTACACAGATTTCTGGATGGCCTGTGGGGGTGGCTATAACAGTGGAAGAAGATCAATTGGTAAGGCAGGGGTAAGCCTGTCTGGGCTGCTTCATTGTGGCAGGACATTGCTGCTTGGGTAGAAAACATGACTTTGAAGGCATGTCATGTTGATGCTAACATATCTAAGAGTTGTGGTAATGAAGAACACCAATACAATGAGCAAGTAGACAAGGCTGACAGAATTGATGTAGTTCAAGTGGATCTGGACTAGAAGTGTAAAGGTGAGCTGTTCGTAGCTCAGTGGGCCCATGAGACATCAGGACATCTAGGAGGAGAGGCAACACACCGAGGGGTAGATCTAACCATGGAAGCCACCACACATATAACACATGACTGTGAAACATGTGCTACAGTCAAGCAAGTCACCAGAGTGAAATCTCTCTGGAACAAAGGGTGGTGGCTGAGTTTTTGCTATTGCGAGGCCTGGCAGAATGACTATACTGGACCACTGACACAAACACACCAAGGCAAGCGCTACATCCTCACCATGGTAGAGGCAACTACAATTTGGTTGGGGAGATACCCTGTAAATCATACTGCTGCCTGGAACACCATCTTAGGCCTTGAAAGGTAAATTCTGTGGCAATGTAATACCCCTGAATGAATCGAATCCAACAATGGGACTCACTTCAGGAATATGCCCATCAGTTCCTAGGTCAAGAAACATGGCATTGAGTGAGTGTATCATATTCCCTATCACCCACAAGCCTCTGGGAAGATTGAAAGATACAATTAGTTGTTAAAGACCATGTTAATGGCATTGGGTAATGGGTCATGGAAGCACTTGGATGCAAATTTAGCAGAAACCACTTGGTTAGTTAATTCCAGAGGATCTGATAACCATCCTGGTTCTACCCAAACAAAATCCTGACACACTGTATGGGGAGATAAGGCCCTTGTGGTGCACATGGGAAAGTGGCTAGGAAAGACAGTGTGGGTTGCTCCTCCCCTAGGGAAAGGCAAACCCATTTGTAGGATTGTCTTTTCTCAAAGGCCTGGATGTACCTGGTGAGTAATGAGAAAGGATGGGGAAACTCGGTGTGTGCCCAAAGGAGATTTAACACTGGGGGAAAAATAACTTGGAATGTGAATTTTATGTTGCAGGAAGTGACGCAGTAAGAAAGACCTATACTGATGGAGCTTTGCAAGAAACGAGAGCACAACAGTGGCTGTAACCAAGCTGGTGTTGGCACCCAACAGTAGAATATCCTGCTTCTCTTGTCCTGAACAGTCCCAAGTAACATCTGGGTAAGCGGCAGAAATTCTTTCTATTAAAGGACTGGGATGCTGCAGTGGTTTGGCTTTGGCTGGGGGCCAAATGTCTGCCAAAGCCACTATCACTCCCCTTCTTAGATAGACAGGGGAAAGAGGAAAATATAAGAAAAGCTAGTAATAAGATAGAAGCAATTTTATAATTATGATGATAACCACAAGCAGAATACCATATGTGGAAGCAAAAGCAGAGATGTTATTCTCTACTTCCCATCAGCACATGGTGATCAGTCACTTCTGGGAAGCAGCAGTTTCTCTGGAGGACAGACACCATGGATGAATATACTCCTACTTCCTACTTTAACTTAGTTCTTATATCTGAGCTGGCGACATATAGCATGGAATACTCGTTTGGCCAGTTTGGGTCAGCTGACTCGGCTGCATCAGCTTCCAAGATCTTGCCCACCTCTCAGTGTACCCTTGGGGTGGGGAAATATTGGAAAAGCACAATCTGGATTCTTGTTCAGCAGCAGACGTGTTAGCAACACCCAGCTACAGCACTTCAAAACACAGCACTAGAAGGATGTTCTGAGGACAATTAACTCCAGCTTAGCCAAATCCAATACATTTTCTCAATTATTTTAGACTGAAAGAATCCAACAGTATGAAAATCAGGTTAACAATTCATAAGGTAATTAAGCTGCAGTTTTACATAGAGGTTTTGAAAAAAATATGTTTTGCTAGCAGTTCATAAAAGCAATTATTCACAAAATGGAAAACAAGAATAAGGAAAAAGGCAGCAAACTCACTCCAAATGAATCAATAATATGCATATTTTCACATCAGTAATGGAGATGTTCGGTCACAAGCATGTAGTGAACTGAAAAATGGTATGTACACACTGAAAAATGGTAAAAAGATGTGGAAAACTAATTATTCATCTTCCAGTATCTGAAGGGGGCCTACAGGAAGGCTGGGGAGGGACTATTTATAAGATCTTGCAATGACAGGACAAGGGTCAATAGGTTTAAACTGGCAGAGGGAAGATTTAGACTAGATGTTAGGAGGAAGTTCTTTACAGTGAGGGTGGTGAGGCACTGGAACAGGTTGCCCAGGGAGGTTGTGGCTGCTCCCTCCCTGGAGGTGTTCAAGGCCAGGTTGGACGAGGCCTTGAGTGACCTGTGCTAGTGGGAGGTGTCCCTGCCTATGGCAGGGGGTTGGAACTAGATGATCCTTGAGGTCTCCTTCCAACCTTACCATTCTATGAGTCTATGACTAACAATAGTCAGTTATGCATCCCAACAAAGAAGAGCAATCACATTGGAAGCTTCGGTCACAGCTTAGTCTCTGCATTGCTGAGGAAAGATTTTCTTCCCTGTAGCATAATAGTGCAAGATTGGCCAGATGCATTATGGGACTTGGGGATTCTTTTGATATACCAGGACACTGTACTTGATAGAGCTGACTCAGTTCTATAACACACCATAATACTCAAGAAAATAAATGATGCGTATTAGGACATTTAAATATACATAGAACTTTGGCAAAGCACTCTCCCAGCTGGCAAAAACAAACAAACTCCTTGAAATTCATACCCTTACTACACCAGATAGATTCATGTTGAATGGTGAACATAAAAGAGACATTAATATTGAGCTGATGTGACATTTAATTACAGGTATTATGTTATATGAAGGAAAAATATATATATTTACAACACTGATAGAGTAACATATTACATAAGAAATTAAATAATGTCAATGTTGTGTTTTAATGTACAAGTATATACTTAAATGTTTTCTGTCTTATCTTTCTAACCTTATGTGTTTTACAGTAATGAGCAATGAAAGTTTTCCCATGAGATAGAATTTATCCTATGATAAACTCGTGCCAAAGTGTCCTCAAAGATATTAGAATGCATTTATCAATTTCAGTAGAATTGGTAAAATAATAATAACAAAAATAATAAGAATAATAAAAACAATAAAAATAACAAAAATAATGTTTAGGAAATAGAAAACTTGTATTTAAAAACAAAACTAAATAAATTTATACTGATACAATGTGCATTTTGAAGCTGGTGTGTCTTAAACAATTAAAATGCCTGAATATTAAGTAAGATTTTATTTCTATTTTTAATATTATGTTTAGATTAAATAAAACACTTTAGATTAGGTAAGCATGTGTTGCGGAGGCACCCACGAAACAGCCACCTGAAAAGTGTGGATTTATTGCAATTACTCTGCACTCCTTCCCACACAATAAAATTACAGGATTGGATGTCAGTTGGAAATACACTGCTGCAGAACCAGAACCTAGAGATGAACCAAAATGTTCTCAATGCACTCAGTCAGAAAAGGAAAATCTCTCCATGGGTATCCAAATATATACAACATCAAATCAGGGAACTCCTTAAATGAAGTCCCAGTCTAAGGGAGAGGATCTGAATGCCAGGCTGCTTTCTGTGTGGAGAACCCACTCTTTCCATAGCAAGACTCCATTTATACCCTGTCTCGTATGCTCTGTGGTCAATTTCCTAATTAGTTGGAGGGATAAGTCCTCCCAACAACATAACAGCTTTTGGGTTGCATGGCACCAATTAACATCTGGAGATGCTGAGCTGGTGTTTATCATCTCCTAGCTCTTTTTCCAGTGTCTGTCAGGACCTTTGTGTCTGCAAGGGAAGTCGTACCCGCCACAGCAGGAAATCTGTTAATTTTTAAATTAAAAAATTAAAGGAAAGGAAGAAAAAAAAGGCAAATTAAAATCACAAATTTTTGTAAGAATTATTTTTTAGTTTTGCTTTTAAACAAACACATGCAATATTTCATGTTTGAATTCAGAATATAACTACGTAATTGCATCTTGAATTAGATTGTACTTACAATGAGGATGTAAGAAAAGGAAGTCCTTTCAGAAATATGTAGATAGTGATGAGACTTCCATTTCTTCCCATAAACAGTGGCTGTATGGAAGATTACTCAAGTGCAAGCATTGGCATTTGTGGTTGCTGAAGTGTAATATGAGGTTTAACATTCACACACAGTACTTTGACCTGAACATGATGAAGGCATAAATCAATACGGCAGGACAGCATGCAGACATGTGGAATGGCAAAGGTGGGAAGCGGTGGGAAGAACACCCAAAAATAGCATGTGCAGGTAGAGTACAATCATTAGAGGGTGAAGAATATTGGAGGTGTGAGCCAACTCTTTGTGCCTTCATGTCAAATGAGTTGTGAGTTAGACTTTATTCTTGGCACATTTATTCTGTCATTTCTCTTGGACTAGCTAGCAGAGTTAATGATTCAGAAGTTCAATCATGAAGAAACTTATTCTCCACATATACAGGCTGGGATGCAATCTGACTATGAACAAATAGCTTCTCAAACCATGTATTGATGACTACACTCAATTTCAGGATCAGAAGATTTCTGTGTGTTGGCTCTAACTAGATTTTTTTCCCCCTCTCTCTTGCTAAAGTGGGAAAACTTGGAAGGTGAAAGCAAGTATTATATTTGAAAAGAAATATATCTGCCAACCCAGGAATTTCCAATGAAATTTTAAAAAACTTTGATTTTGCCCAGTTGTGCTTCACACCTTATATTTTACAGAAAGAATAAAGAGTTTCAAACCAATACTCTTTTACATACCTCAGAGAGTTACCTCTGCTTGTAATTATATATACAATGAATATATGGGTTTTTTTCTTGTTTAGAAAAATAAAGAAGACTGGACCTTAAACTTCAGCGCTCTACAGAAGTAAATATATCAACGAATCCTTTAAAATATTTAAACTGTAGACTTTGTGAAGTTTATAAAGAGCATCTTGAACAGAAAGGTGACAATGCTGTCTCTTGAACATCTTTCATCATCAGTCCATCTTTCATAAAAGTACTTAGTAACAGCAATAAAAAAGAACAGTAGAATAAATATGATGAACAGTACAAATCAAAAATTTTACAGGCTACCAAAATATTATATAAATATCTTAGTTCAACAAATGATTCAATCACACTTGATTCACTGATACACTTATCCAAGATCTTAAATACAAACACTTGAATTCCATAGAAGTCAGTGGAAATTACCTGCATAATTTATGATAAGAATTCATCCAAGTTCATTGAAAAATAGGAATGATTTCCTGAAGTAAGACCTTTTTCAATAAAATGTGTCTGAATTAAGAAGTTTATGAACCACAGCTGCCAGATAGAAATAAGAACTGAATATGTTGAGGGAAAATCTGTAATGGATATTCATTTTATGATTTAAGTTTTTGGATCCAAAAATGTTCCATTTGTTGAAGGAGAGAACAAGAACATACTATTTATCTGTGTTCAAATTTATGGAAATAAGACCTAACATATACAGTATAAATCATAGTAAACCGTCAGGATGAAAATCACAGAGAGTATTTTTCAGATCATTCTGCTTCAGACTGATCATTAAGCTGACACACATTTCATTTCAGGTTTATATTTTTAAATACTTGCAACATCTGTCTGCTACAGATTTACGGATTCTAATTTTCAATGTATTGTGAATAATGCATATTGAAATTTTTTTTATTTGTCATAATTAAAGGGTAATAGAGAGAGAGAAATACAAACTGTCTTTTTCATTTTAAACCTTCATTTCCATCAAGTTGTTTGTAAAAGCTTACAGTTTAATTTCCAATAGGGTTAATATATTTTATTTTTACCAGTTGCATACTTTTAGCTGTTTCTAAACTGCTATGTTCCTGTTTGATTTTATATAAAATATTACTAGATGGAAGAAAAATAAATAAATCTTACATTTGAATAATCACCATCTGACACGGAGGCAAAACAACTGCTCAGAGGAAACAGACAGATATTCCACAACAATTTTTCTGGTCAGCATACATTTTTTTTTTTTCTATTTTATTCTTCAATTCCATAGATGTAATGAGTTTAGTAAACTGAAAGAAAATAAATAGTAAGAACTTTCCTAATAATTATATTTAACTGTGTTCAAGCACTGAGCTCAGGACATCCTTTCCCTGAAGAGCAAAAGTAGTAGACTTACAGTTATGTCAGTGCAATCCTGTTCTGACGTTGTAAAGCCCAATTCGATAGCTATTTGCTAGCACTTTTATTGGTCAAACGTTCACTAACAGCAAACCAAAACTAGTTCATATGAGCTACATTCAATTTTATATTTTTTTTTTCTCAGTTTGAAGGATATAAATCTGTCTTACAGTTTGAGCAATCTTGCCACTGAAGGAAGTTATTTTGAACATCTTTTCTATTTCCCAATTTAATATTTCAGCATTTAATGTGTAGTCTCATAGTAGTATAATAAATATAGAATTGCTTGCAGTGTGTTGTAAAAAACCTAGCAATAAACCAAATTTTTAAAGGGTTGATAGATTAACCACAGCTTGTTTGCTAATGTTAAGATTTCAATTTACTGGAACTGGTTTTGAACTTACTGAGACTTTCTTTTCTTAGATGTTTGTCTATACCACAGGAAGTAAATCTTGAATATATTAAGTCCAAGAAATATCCAGTAGTAAAAAAAAAAATAAATTTTTAAAAAAGAAAACCCAAACCCATAATACAGAACTTCCAAGCAATGGGAGAGAAGCTGACAAACTAACAAGCAAATTCCTGAACTCAAAACTGAAGAAAACCTGAAGCCAAAGACATTGGTGCCATTGACAGTGACATTTTCTCACCAGGAACTTGGAATGTTGACTTCTAGCCATGAAGGTCTCTCTTCTCCCCTTTGCCTAAAAAAGGCTGATCAGGGATTCTTCAGCAATTGAAAGGACTAAGAAGAAAGTCAGAAAAGTGAAGCAGCATTAAAATAAGCACACTCTGTATATTACAAATTTAATTACATTTTGTCCCTTTTTAATATATTATTTTAATGGAGAATTATGGATTTCTGTCATGTATGTTTCATTTTAACTGAATTAAGAGTAATGTTTACTTTAATTTATCAACAAGCTATTGAGAATTTAAGTTGTGTTTTTTGGCCATAACATTCTGAATGTAAGTTGAGACAGAATTATAATGTACTCTAATTTATTATTTAATAATGGATTATTTCTTTCTTTGCATGTGTGCCTCATTCAATAAGATATAGTAATAACTGAAATTAATTAATGGAGACAGGATCATATTGTTATTTTTCATTAAAAGTTTCAAATACGTTAAATGTGCAACATGTTTACACTGAAATGATCAGCTAAAAACAGTCTTTATTGATGATCTGGATGAGGGGATTGAGTCCACAATAGTAAGTTTGCAGATGACACCAAGATGGGAGCAAGTGTCAATCTGTTAGAGGGTAGCAGGACTCTACAGAGGGACCTGGACAGGCTGGATAGATGGCACAGTCCAATGGCATGAGATTTAACAAGTTTAAGCGCTGGGTTCTACACTTTGGCCACAACAACCCCATGCAGTACTACAGGCCGGGGACAGAGTGGCTGGAGAGCAGTCAGGCAGAGAGGGACCTGGGGGCACTGGTCAACAGGTTGAACATGAGCCAGCAGTGTGCCCAGGTGACCAAGAAGGCCTATAGCATCCTGGCCTGGATCAGGAATAGTGTGACTAGGGAAGGCATTCTGCCCCTGTACTCAGCACTGGTTAGGCCATATCTTGAGTACTGTGACCAGTTCTGGGCCTGGAAATTCAACAAGGCTGGTGAGGGGGCTAGAGCACAAGCCTTATGAGGAGAAGCAGATGAAGCTGAGGTTGTTTAGCCTGGTGAAGAGGAGGTTCAGGGGAGACCTTATAGCTGTCTATGACTACCTGAAAGGTGGTTGTGGCTAGGTAGAGGTTGGTCTCTTCTCTCAGGCAACCAACAACAGGATGAGGGGACACAGCCTCAAGCTGCAATAATGGAAGTTTAGGTTGGATGTTAGGAAGAAGTTCTTCTCAGAGTGATTGGCCATTGGAATGGGCTGCCCAGGGAAGTGGTAGAGTCCCCATCCCTGGACACTGTCCCAACCAAAATCCAGAAGAAGAAGCAGTGGTAACAAAACTATAATTTTATTCAATACTGCCCCATTTAAATTCCTGGATTTCCTTGTGAATTCTGTAATATGAGTTAATGCACATATGTCTATGGTAGTCCATATCTCTGACTAAAGTATAGCAGTTACTCTATCATTCAGTGACCCCTCCTCAGGGGTGTGATGGTTTGGGAGTTACCTCCCCTCCTCCCCCCAATGATATCACCCAGATGAGACGGCTGGAAGTTAAGGAATGAAGCTTTATAGTCACAGCTTAGCCCAAGCAGATATTTACAATATATTACAAATATTTACAGCTATATACAGAAATATACAAGTTAAAAGTAATACAGGAACATAAAACCCCTCCCAGAAATCAGAGTCCCCAAGAGGCGCTTCCAAACACCCTTCCACCTTCTTTCCAGCCCCCCCACTCTTATCCCAAAATCTGCCTTACGTGCAAGGTGAGTTTGGAGGATTGGTGAGGGGGGTTAAAAGTAGAATGATTAGTTGGGCTACACAGATCCAAGCAGAAGAGAAACAGACTCTGACAGACCCCAACAGACTGAGTGTCTTATCTATGTTTGTGTCCTTGCTTTTATACATCTCAGCAAGCCTATGAGTGAAGTAGACATCACCATTGTTTTCTTTTCTCAGCCTATAGTCTAATTTTTCTCATTAAAATATCCCAATTAGCCTCAAACCAGCATGAAAGGAAATCAGGAAAAGGAGAGAAGACCCACAAGTTGAAATGTAAACTGAATTAATGAAATAGCCAAACTGGTACCAGTGTCAGTATAAAGCATACAAACCGAACAAAAGTGCAACACTCAGGAAAGCAGTTCTCAAGACCACAACAAAGAGGAAATCAAGCAAAAATCTTGAGCATAAAACCTCCTTTTTATTAACAAACTTCCAGTTTCATACTGAGTATGATGATCATAGTATGGATACACCTGGAAGCCAACATAATTCAGCTGTCCTGGCTGCTTCAAAACTGCAGAAGGCCTGCAGCCCATAGCTAACCTGAAATCCTGTCCCAGAGAAACTGGGACAATACAGATGCCCTGAACAAGTTCAAAGCATGGTGGAAAGAATAAATTACATAAAGACAAGGATGGAGCTCAAACTTCTCAGTATTATTCTTTATTATGGGGTTCTTCTCAAAACTGTTTTGCAACCCAGAAGTTCAGGCAGTCACAAGTATACAACTGGGAATATGCAGCTCAGTTAATGGCCATTTTTTTTCTTCTCTTTTTGTTTATTAGCTTGAACCCTCATAATTTGTATAATCAGAATTAAACCTTTTTTCTCAGAAAATACCCAGGAAACAAGATTTCTAAATTGTTTGTCAAGTTCAAAACAAACAAAACCAAAAAATCTCCAAACAACCAGCAATATGTTCCTTTGGAGATGATTCTACCTCTTACTCTGACAGTTTTGATTATTTATAATGGTTTTAATTTATTGAAATGTGAAGAATTCAGAATGAATTTTCCTATTAGTCAGGTCAAAAGAAAATCCCGTCTTTGTTGTTTCTGAAGCCATTGACTGTAAAAGGGGAAGATATATAGTCATAGAAATAAATCTCCAACCAAAGTAAGCATTAACTAATATGAAAACATTTGTATTGATGACATGCTTACCCTTTCTAATTCCCAGAAGGTATCTGAAAAATGTAAGTGGCATAGTAATACAGTAGTGATATCAATTTTTTTATGGAGTGGCACAGCACGAATCTTACTCCCCATGTGAGTTCTAGGTATTTTTATAATCCATTAAGCAATGCAGCAAAAGGATTTTCTCTAAGTTTATTTTCATATTAAAGCAGCTTCTCACCCAATTTACATTACATTGTTACTGAACTGTCTTCCATGTTTTGCTTTTATTTTTCTCTATTTTATACCTTTCATTTTTTTTTATATTTCCATGAGAATATGTCTATATTTCAAAATGGAAAAAAAGGTAAATATTAAAGGTATATTTTTGTATTATAGCTATTGACTTATTTTAATGTATTTTCCCATTATTTCTTTCAACTTACAAAATATTTAATGATCAATCTTTTCCATAAGATTTGTATTAATTCTAAAAAATATCAGATTACAGTAAGAAAATTCATAGTCTCATGTTTAAGAAAAATAAAAAATGAGAAGAAGGAGATTAATAGTCTGTAAAATAGACTTACTATATACATAGTGTATATAGAACTGTGTTTGGGACCACCTCTGTGACCATTTAGATGACCTAATACACAATTATCATATTTTGTATTTTTTTTTTCAGTTAAATCTTATGAAACATTCTGAAGACTGTATTGTGAAAGGTATTTTATAGCCTGAAATTGAGTATACATAATGAGTAACTTAGGGAGTGTTCTCAAGGAAGATGAGATGTTAGAGAGACCAGATACGGATTCAGTTGTTTACAAGAGGATAAAAGTAGTTATCATAGTATCATGTGTATCACTTTCTGGAACTGTAGATGCAGTATACTGTCTTAAGAACTGTGTGTGGAAAGAGATTAAGGAATCCAGAAGGAATTGGAGTAGACCAGAGACACAAGCTATTAACTATTTGTGTCCACTGTTCAAGTTCTTCTCTGATCTTTTCTTTAGGAGTGCAGACACAAAATGAAGAACACGTAACAAAATTCAGATACAAAAATAGTGCCAGTACTGAAGGAAGCATCTTCTGTATGATATATTGTTGTGGGTTGAGTTAAATCTCCTGCTGATATTGAATACTATGCTGCTGTCATGTCAGCTTCAAAATGAAAGTGCTGGCTGGAGCAAAATATTATGTGGCTTGAATTTCAGATGGTAACATGAGAGGCTTTCTGTTTCAGTTGCTGCTTTTGATTTCTGAATTTGGGATAGTGTTTTTTTTTTCCACTGAGGTGGCTGCAAGTCAGGAGGGTGGGGAATGGCATAGGTTGCTGACTTTTGCTGTTGCTTCTTCATTTTGCTGAGCTTTTCTGCAAATAGGCTAAGGTAATTGTGCATCTTATCATCTCAATCAACTCTTTTTATCCCATCCCAGAGGTTTGTTGTGTTGCTTTCCTTTCAGTCCACGCTGGGGGAGAGCACGTGTGCATTTCATACACACGTATAAAAGGCAAACATCAACATCTAGGTTCTTAATTCCTCTTCAACTATCTCATGTTTTCAGTTTACATCACTTCTTAGTAACAATCTAAAGAGGAATATGCAAACATATACACCCATTTTCTATCAAATAATAGCAACAAATTTAAAAGACTAAAATACTTATGTCAGAATTCAAGAGTGCTCTTTTCTAAACAATAGGAAATGTGCTCAATATGTTTATTCTAGCTGAAGTAAAAATGAAGTTACTACTTTCTTTGTAATATGAGTAAACCAAATCTTGCGATTATTTTATGTCAAAAATGGAACTAATTACAAAGGAAATACAACAGAAAACTATGAGTTGTCATTCCTCTTTTTTTAATTCTCTGTGCAGTTTGACATGTCAGATTTGTTAAAAACCCTTCTGTAACAGCTAAAGTGTAATTTCAAATGCTACTTGAAAGGAAACCAGCCAACTAAACAAAGGATGTGTTCTGTCTTTAATATGTTTTTTTTTTTATATGGTATTCAAAGTTGTGCTATCACCAATATGAATGTCTTTATTCAAAAACAAGGCTAATTTCTGAAGCAATCATCCTAATGGCTCGTTCTCAGCTCCTTATCTCCTTGGAAAAAAATTAATGATAATAAAATAGTTTAGTAATTTACACATTATGTTCTCTAATTCAGCATAACATTTCTATAGATGCATTATTATTAGTTGCTCATTTACCTAAAAGAGTATCTCAAACATGAAGTGGGATTTAATTTTTCTGTTACCTGATTTCCTGCACATTTGACATCTTATTAAATGATTCTTCATTGAGGAGAGACTGAAATTTTCTAAAGAAATCTATCTGGATTCTTACTCATTTTTTTCTAGTAAAACCAGTCTGGTGGTTTACACTATTTTGGAAAACAAATTTGTATTAATTTAATCTGAATGAGGAATTAGCATTGTTTACATAAATGCTTACATACTATATATTAATTACTTTCTAATCATAAAGTGTTGACTGCAAGATCATACTTCTCTTCTAGTTGGCCATTGAATCTATTTTCTCTCCAGTATTTTTCTTATGCATTTCTAATACATTAATTTTGACTTTTTAGTTAAGGATAGCATAGTTTGAAAAAAATAATATTTAATTCACAGTCACTGGAAATCGGAGGTTTTTCCCAATAACTTTCTCATTTAATGTTTCTCTGCTAATAGATAAAAGTTGGGACAACAATAGAAAGGTACTTCAAAGCTGGGAGTACATATCTTCCTACATTCATTAAACTTAAGGACTATGTTTATATCACAATTTTTGGATACAAAGATAGCTGTAGCTATCCAAATCAAAACTAGGACATGAGTTAACAATTAAGCAGCATAGAAAGTAAGGACAGAAAGATCTAACTTTCAAGGACATTGAACAAGGAGGAGATTTGTTTGGCCAGTTTATTTAATATTTCTTAGCTAGAAGATTTGAATTATCCTAGCTTAACCTATTGTTTTCTGTGTACAAATCAAACAGCTTTAGGAATTAAGAACTATTGATTTTTTTTTTTTATGCAAAATAAACACAGGAAAATTTATTTGTCGAACAGATTTACAACAGCTCTATTTAAGGTATACCTACAGTGGCAATCTTTTTACAAATTTGTGCTTACTTTTTTGTATAATAAGAATTATTTTCATATTTCTGCTAACTATTACAAACTTCAGTGGCCAAAATGTACAAATATAAAGAGTGTGTTTTATTTCAGATTTTAGTGGTTAATCCAAATGCTAGTTGTCAGAACCTGTTTCTGCTGACTGATGTAAATGTGGAGTGATTACAAGAATGTAACCACTCTCTCAAAGTTCTAAAACAGAGATGAAATGTGCTTGACATTAGAAACATATGAGGAAAATAACAAAACAAAACAAACAAACAAACAAAAAGTTAGAGCTCTTCAGAGACCTAGCTGTTGCATAACATGGTAAAAATTAGTATGAAAAAAATCAAAGAATCATTTTAACCATGAGAATGACAAGATATATAAGAAAAGACAAGAATCCAAGAATGGTGTGGTGATAGAAATTTAAAAAATCACTTACAGTGACTACTATTTAAGAATTCTTTACCTTCTTTACCATTTTTCATCAGTGTTCCTGGTGAAGTTGCTACTTTAGAGTATGATTATAAAGGGCGATTTAGAGTATAAATTGGTGACTTGTTCTTACTCATTTCAGCAGTAACTCAGTGGAAGCCACTCTGCCTTGTGCATACAATTTTATTGTTACATTTCAGACAAAGCTGTGTAATTATGCAGTGTAAACACACATGTCAATTTTACCATGAAACATTAGTACAAAGGAAAATAATTAATTATAAAATAATGCTGTTGAGACTTCTCTACATAGAATTTCCACAGGTACATAAGAACATTCTCGTTCAATCAAACTGTTTCAGGAAGCAAATAAAAAAGGTAAGATAGAGTCATTAAAAGTTGTTTAGAAGTATTCTTTCAGGTTAAATATGAGTTATCTGCCATCAAAACAGTATACCCACTTGTAGAAAAGTAGCAGTAATTTGCCTTCCCATTGTATGACTAAGAAAATGTTCAGTTTGGGAGCTGCCAATCATGTTTTTTAAAGTTCAATTGAAATGTTACTTGAAAAAAGGAGAGATATTTCTAAAACACTTTCATACGAAATAAACATATGTTTTGATGTATTTGTATATATTTCTATATAATTCATTTAACTGTTATTATTTTCATTAAAGCTAGTTGGTTTAATTTTCTTTCTCAATGCATCTCTCTCTCTCTTATTCCCTTTCTCTTCCCTTCCCGGGAAATGAGGTGCATCTGTCATTTTTCTAGTGGTTGGCTCAGTTCTAAACCTTTACAGAATTTAGTTTATGTATGCTAAATATAAGCAGGAAGGAGAATTAAATAGGCAGTGTTGTGGCTTTCCACACCTTTTTAAAGAGAAGTTTAGGAAGCTTTTGTGACTTCCAAATCTTTAAGGAGTAGATAAGCTTTTCTATGTTTTGATTTTACTTTGTGCTCATATTTTCTGCCTGTTGTGGTAGGCTAATAGGCCTAAAACACATCCTGGCTTGCCCCACCCTTCTGCTGATGAGGGAAGCAAGGGCAGAAAGAAAACAAAGGCTTGGGCCATGTCCCCTCCCAAAGTGATAAACAGGTACCCACAGGTGCTTATGCACTTGTGAGTGTCTTGTCTGAATCAGGGTAAGCAAGCCCTGGGTTCAACTAATACGGTCAGTTTGGCAAAGTGCCATTCTGATTGGTGAACCTCTGTGGCCAAAGGAGTCATTGGACTTGAGCAAATAACATAAATGGAGCTAAGTTGCAAGCAGTGTGTTCTGCCATGCCTGTGCTGCTTTTGCCTGCTCTGCCCTGTCACATGATGGTCTGCTTTGCTTGCAACGACTTTCAAGACATCAACAGAACACCCTTCAAGTGTTTGGGTGCTGTCTGATGCTATTTTGTGAGTAAATATTCAAAGCCTCTTTGTAAGAAATTCTGTAGCTAGATTCTATCATGCCTTTTGTCTTAGCAGCAGAAAGGAGCCTCTCAAATCCCATAGTGGGCAAGTGGTATAATTGAAACTAAGAACCTCTTTCCAGTTCTTAGTTTAATGTTTGTGTTTGATAGTTATTTCTAGATTGCTTGTTCCCTGTGTGTATAAATATCCAAACTGTGTGTTTCAAATATTGTAAATAAGTTTTCTGGTGAGATTTAATGTTAATAAACAATTTTCATAGTTATTAACAATCTTCACCTTGATATCAAAATTAATATTGATTATTAAAGTTTATTTGGAAGCATGATGCAAATATAATTTTTTAGAGGCTTTAATTTATTTTTTTTTTAAATAGAACCTGGATTTTGGAGCTTTTTTTGTTGTTGTTTGTTTTGTTTGGTTTTGTTGAATTGGAGATTTGTTTGGGTTTTTTTGTTTGCTTTTTTTTCTTACATCCCTGACTTAAATGCAAATCTAGAACTGCAGGCCTACTTTCTCTACATGCTGATTTTGAATGTGCTAGTACTGTGCTAGCTGAATAGCTCCACAGTTATCTGTACCCTGCCAAATGAAAAAAAAATGTGCAGTAGTTTGATTTCTGTCCTTGCAATCCCATAATTCACATGTCATGCATGATGGGTTAGCAAGCTTCTTCATCTCTCTTTCAGAATAGATAATTAATAACATATAAAAACATGAAACCCTCAAATATCTAAAACTGTGGTATTTATTAAACTAACTAAAATTCCTCTGATTTCTCTATAAACAGAACACTGTTTCCAATTAAGTATATATTCTGTTTCTGTTTTTTGAGGAACAGAACCCAGAAGTTCTTTGTGATAAAGAGAAGTTATTATATTACAACCACTTCTAGCTTTTTCTTCTGACAACAGCACTTGTAGGGTAGTTTTTGAGAGCAATATCTTCACAATTAATCTCTCTTCTGATATGAAAACTATTACAACCTATTGCTGCATGTTGCCTTTTATCTGTGAGATCATTTTTAGTGTTCTGTTTTTAATACCTCGTAATTATTTAGGACTAAAATAAATGTTTTGAATTATATTTTGCATTTATAAAGAAATAGTCTGAGTACTTTGTAACTCACAACAATGTGTACGTGAGAGTGGAATGTCACTCTACCTCACTTTTTTTTTTTTTTTTTTTAAATCCCTCAGGGATAAAAGTAAAATTGTAGGTCCCTTTGTGAAATAACAAAACCAGCTCAGGATCTTGCACTGAAAATGGAATAAATATTTAGAAAGTAAATCCAACATATAAGAGCATAGCAGATATTCTAGAAACAATCCAGAAAGGTTTAAATCAAATTAATATTAAACAACTTATTTCATTCCTGTTGGTGATGCTTCTGAAGTTGAATTTCTGTGATTTCCTAGAAATGACAGTTAAGTTATATTCTCAGCAAGTTCAGCATGCTTAATGAATTCCTTGGGGAAGCCAGAATATCTGTAGCACAATTAACTTCTCATTCTTATGTAAATGAAGAGTTTCAGGGTCCCTGATGGAAGCTTGCTTTTCGGCTAAAGTTAGCAAGTGTATGCTATTAAATGACACATGAAGCCTTGAGCTGAAATTTAGACTTCACTAATTTGTGCTATGACATGTGCAAAACTGCTTTAGAGGAATGTGAAACACAGTTTTTAAAATGTACCTGATGAAATGGGGATTGTTACCCCTGGCTAGACTGTAGTCAGCAGTCTGATTACCTCTGCATTTCCTTAGTCTTAGCAGAATAAGAACACTGACACTCTTTTATTCTTTTTATATTTATTACTATATTTCTTCAGGTTGCTTTCCTTTGTTTTTATTATCCAGTTAAGATTATCGATTTAAGATTAAGGGTTCAATAGTGTGAGGTAGTATTTTAGATTGTATGTGTGTATTTGTGTGTATATAATTAAAGTTAATACTGAAAAGAGAAATAAATTCAAAGTCAGGTAGATAAAGTCCATGCAGTTTGTAAGGGGAAATAAAATCAGATTCCACAGCCTGAGTGAAATAAAGAAGTGAGAAAACAATATCCAAAATGAAAAGAGGATGTTAGTGAATTGTTCAACTTTTATTGCTGCTAGTAAAGTCCTTTGAGATCTTTGGATGAAAGACATTCTGTAAATGCAAAGTGTTACTGTGTCAGAGGAACAAATCTATATGTCAGTTCTAAACCACTGAAACATAATCAGAATCAAGCTATGACCACAAAGTAGGATACAGATGAGTGTTTTCTATCTAACGGTAAGTTACTTATCAAAATTTGTAAGTGGGGAGGTTTTAGCTTCCCACATTTGATGGTACTTGTTAGGCTATGAGGAAGGAGAGTGTCTGCTCATTTTAGTGCAACTGCTCAAGGGCTCTTTTCACTGGAACAGAGGATAATGAGAAAAAGAGGAAGCTATAAACAAGAAAATACAGGGATGCAAACCAAACAGACAAATGATAGAGGAGGTAGTGACGAGAATCTGCCCTGGTCAGTCACAGTAATTGTTGAGGGCATGTGGGAGTGTGAAAACGGTTGTTCCAGTGAGGATATCTGATTGGGATCTTGTCAGTTGGGAAATTAAGATAAAAGTGAGAAGGCAAAAACAAGATATACCAAACACAGATCTGACAAAATACTCATGGAGACAATGTCAAGACACAAACCTTGTCAGCCACACTCACTGATGGGCTATCCAGAAAATAAATGTGTAGCCTCCAGGAAGGTGAAACTGGATTTTTCAATTGCTAAGATTTTTTTAAAGCATGGGAGACATGGAGTAGAAGAGGCACAGAAATTGGTAGAGTAGTACATGCCCATGGTGGAGGCATGCCAGAAGAGAGGCAGAGAAACAAAAGTGATCATAGGGCGAGCACACTTGCCTGGCTGAGTTCTATGCTTGATCACTGCATACAGTCTTATCTTTTATCTTCTTATTATATCTTAATAACACCGTGCCTTTTAAGTGGGTGCTGAAAGCAGTGCCTTGTCAGTCACCATTTGTGCATCTGCAATTAGGGCTATGTCAGTGTCCACTGACTTTGTGTGTGTATCTTGAGGATATATGCTCATCTTTGCTAGTGGTTGAGTCTGTGAACAGGAAGCTGCATCCCTTGGCCTGAGCAGAGACTCCAGGTTCATGGGAACTGGGGTAGGGTCCAGAGGCTGGGCAGGAGGGTCCCGGGTCAGGGATGCTGGAGAAGGCAGACATGTTCCTCATATTACTTTACTAATTTATAAAATTTCAACAAGGTGTCTAAGTTTATTCTCAATGTTTAACTCTATGAAAGTGATTCAAATAGGAATCCCCTTAGTTATCTCAGTCAATAGAAGTATTTAAGCTTTCACGAGAAAACATTTTGGGGATACCTCTTTTACCATTTCTCTGCAAATACTCTGTCACAGTATGTTTTCCCCTCTCAAGCTATTATGATTTTCATGATGAGTTCTCTGAAAGTTTAGACGTGTGCAGATCACGCTAAAAGAGTAGGAAATCATTCCTGATTTTGTGTAACACTTTTATGGACAGAATACCTTCTGTAATGGCAGATGTGGCTACTGCGAGATAGGATTTTTCTAAATTAATATTGTTTATTAATTTTGACATTCAGGAGTCTTGCTGCAAGCCACAATTTTAATAATTATAGATTCTTTGCAATGGTCATGAAAAGTACTGCATAGAGGGTAACAGAGGATCTAGAACACTTAAGAAATAACTAGCAATAATATAACAAACATTAAACTATTGCAACTGGAAAGAGGATCTTGCAGTCGATTCTACAGATGTGCAGATGAGCACAATGCCATGCTGGCTAAGCAAGCCTATTGCTTGAAGGCACTTAAGGCAAATCTTCTGGTAAACTGAGACAAAGCAATTTCCAGGTAGACAAACCTGTATCAGGGCTTGTTATTAGGTAGCAGAGCTAGCTTATAGCTTAGCAGAGCATGGCAGGATGCAACGGCATAAGCAATGAAGCAGAAGCCTGATACAACAGCAGAGCACATTGAGGCAAAGCATGGTAAGGCAGAGCATATTTTGTTTACCTGCTCATATCTTTTTATCAATATGGCCCAAGATTAATGGGTCTTTGGTCATAGATCAGCCAATCAGAATGGCAGTTAGCCAAACCTAACCATATCTCTTTTTGGAGAACTGTGTCTCTGTGGTCTTCTTAAGGGCACCTGGACCAGACCACCACATTCCATCTCTTTATTCTATACAGTTTCCTGAATGAAACATACCATCAAACAGTCTCTTTAAATGACATACAGCAGACTATTCTTCTTCCCTATCTTCTTTCAGAATGGCCTTTCAGGATCAGGAAACAATCCTTCATATCAGATTAGATGAAACAAGACTCTTCACAGTTCATAAAGTTTATCTTGTGCGTGGTGAGTTCTCTAAAATTTTTAAAGGTGCCACCAGCAAAAGAACTCATAACAACTTAAACACTTGCTGAAATTAAACCCTTTCAGCTAAGGTAAATTCCTCTGAGTTTCACCATTCTTTTGCATTACCCAATAAGTATGTCCTGGGCCCTTGGCAGAAACCACCCCTCCAATAGGTTTACCGTTACCTGAAGAAGCAGAAACCCATACAGTTTTCCTCAATAAGTTCTAACAACAGGAACTCTATCTCCATCTACTATTGTTAACATATCTGACTTTCCTTTCTCACAACATAGAGGCAGTCTGATGCATAACCTGTTAGAGATTCTATCTATGAAAATTTTAAATAATGACTGTTCTGAGATATTTCTAGTTTCAAATTTGAATTATAGTATTTTAATAGACACTGATTAAAAAAAAACAAACAAAAAACAAACAAACAAAAAGCAGAGAGAGAAAAAATGAGAGTTGATGGTTCAGACTTTTACCTTCTGTTTTTATGATTACAAGATACCCTGTCATCGTTGGGAAGATCTGTTAGAAGCAGATGAAAACATGTATTAATCTTTTGAATCTTCTTTCTATAGTATGTCTATTCTTTATGTCTAATGCAAATGCAGCTACTTGAATACTTTATAATAAATTGCTAGTACTGCTGCAGCTATCCAGTTTTATTTTGTACTTTCTTCACACAGAGAAATGTCCAAGTAAAACTCCCTAGCCTACTAATATTTGGAATCCTTTGAATATTCTGCACTATCCATTGTTTGAAAACAACCTTAACTTAATAGATAAGCATATGTTGGTGAGATATAGTAGAGGAAAAAAATCCATAAGAAAGCTTGAGGCTCATGTAAGTATTTAAAGGACTGCAATGCCTAAGAAGTATCATGCTGATATATTTGCTATGTACAGCTGCTTAAAGTATTTATGGTGTTACTGCATGTTGGTTCCATGCTGGAGCACAAGATGAAAACAACAGTTTTTTCTCTCTGCTTAAATTAATGAGAAACAAGAGTTTGAATAAAAATTGGCATTTTAATGTGTAGTGAACCCATGTAGACAGAGATCTCTTTTTTGTTCAAAATAATTTTAGATTAAAATATAATACCATCTAGAATGTAAAATCTAGAATGTAAAATCTAGAATGTAAAATCTTCGAAAAGGTCAGTACTTTTATCTTGTGATGTTCAAAAAACTGACCAACAGATGATGTCATAAAACTGAATTGGACTGAATGTAAACAATAATATGAGACAAACATACATATTGTTTTCAGTACTAACTTCCCAAGGAAACAAAAGTTTGTATTAAGTAAGTAAAGTAATTGAAGTAAACAAATGAGTCTCATTTATAAATGTCAATACTCAAGACGAAATATGTATAACCTTCATACCATTATGCTATCAATAGTATTTGCTCTTTACTTCTTTAAGCAGAGAAATAAATGGGGGGACACCAATCCTCAGAATACTTTCTATTGTTTAAAATGTAGCCATGACATACCTTTCTGAATGTTTGGGGGTTGGATTTTTTGTTTGTTTGTTTATTTGTTTGTTTTTAGTTTGCCCTTCAATTATCCACTTTCAGGGGTTCTGAATGAATACTGCAATATTTGAAGATTTTGATATCCTTCTGTATGCTGGGACATCAAGATATCGTTAATTGGATCAATACATTGATCTGTGACTTAGTTGGGGCAATTAATGGGGCAGGAATTAAAAATGTGTAGTCATTTTTTATTTTCAAAAAACCCTGCCCACAAACTATATATATAAACTAGTTAAATTTGGGTTTTAATTTGGTTGGGAAAATCTTTACAAGGATGCATATAGGCAATTTAGTAATTTAAGAGAATCAGAAAATTGGAAAGGTTTAGCCACAAAATAGCTTTGCCCCATTAGGCAGCCTGGAGCCCTAGAGAAAGTCTGTTCTACTAGTGTCAGTGAAGCAGAATTCAGAGATAGTCCCTTGGCAACATTGGAACTGCTTGGTGTCTTGAGAGCCATTGAGAGGCTTCTAGATCTTCCCAGACTCTAGTAGGGTGCTGGGAAAGAGGCAAACAATCTCTGACCTGATCCTGGTTCCTCTTGGCATGGAGGTTTGCAGAGGTGCAGTCAGGATCTCTTGCAGATGTGCAGAGAGCACAATATCAGTGGCACTTCTCACCATGTTGTGAGGCTCTTAATTGCTTCTCCTGGTAAACTTGAGGCACTTAAGTTTCCAGGTAGTTCAAGCCCAAAACATCAGGGCTAAGCTAGTCTGAAGCATGAGGCAGAGCACGTCCAAGCTGAGAGCAGTGAGACAGAGCGTGTCATCTGAGTAGAGCAAAACATAGAGCAGAACAGCACACATTGAGGCAGAGCAGTGAGGCAGAGGCAGCACAACTGCTTGCAACTTAGATCAATTTATATTATTTGCCTGAGTGTGATGGCTCCTTTGGCCACAGAGATTCACCAATCAGAATGGCATTTGCAAAACTGCCCATATTAGGTGAAACCAGAGCTTGCTTACCCTTATTTGGGCAAGACACTCACAAGTACCTGAACACTTGTGGGTACCTGTTTATCACTTTGGGAGGGGACATAATGGCCCAAGCCTTTGTTTTCCTCCCACCTTTGTTTCCCCCATCAGCAGAAGGGTGGGGTAAGCCATGACATGTTTTAGGTCTATTAGCCTTCCAGGACAATCTGTAGAGTGTTTTCTTACTTCAAAGGAATTCAAAGCTCTAGTCAAACATACTAATTTTTTCCTATCAGCTTTAATGTGTTGGCCAATACAAGTGAAAAAGCATAAGGAATATATAATCCAAAATTATAAAAGCATGTGATCTCTGCATTGTCGTGAATATCTATGTCCTTTTTCATTCATGTCTTAATGTGATAAAACCATGGGGAAAAAAATATTCTATCCAAATTGCAAATTTTAGAAGTAATTTAGTCTAGTCTTTCTCTGTTGCAGTGGGAGAGATATGCATATCCAGAGGATAACATGTGAGGAATTCAGCTGCCTGAAAACAGATAATTTAGTGCAATTTGAAATTCTCCAATGTATTCCTCCAGAAACGTGCATTGCACCATACATACTACAGCTATGTGGATGCCTCAAGTACCCTCCAGCATCTCAAATGATGCTGAACACTTTCCTGGGCCTTTTATCTCATGTACTTTAGATGCCAGGGATGTGTGCACCCTGTATTGCAGATGCTTAAATTTAGTCGTCCACTCATCAGTGTCTATGTACAACATGATTAGTTCCAACTCTATACAGTGGAGATCTAGTCAACACAGTTAATGAAGTCTAGACCACTATTCATCTTTCCTGATGTTGGTACTCTTACAAAGTGACCAGCTGAAAAGGTCTCTGCTCTCTGCCAATATGTTGGTTGGATATCTACATATCTAATGGAAGCTAAAATAGAAGCTTTCTCTTTTCTCCCCCCTGTATTACTCTCTCCCTATCCCTTACCTTATTCTTGTGCGTGTAAGTCATGTGAGTGCAACAAAAGCTAGCCTATGCATTTGACACAATTTGTGTCTTAATTCTGTGACCAAGATTCTGATCTCCCACAAATGGAATTCCTCTGGACTAGGACAACATGGAGATGACAAACTTCTTGTAAGAGCCTAAGTGTACCCTGTAAAAACTATTCAACTTCAAAGAGACTGAAGCCTTAACCTTCACATTCCATGAACCAGCTGTTGAATATCCAGAAAGAGTTCTCTTTTCAGCCACACCATAAATGTGTATTGTCTTAAAACCATATGACAATGAAGCAAGAAGGGAAAACAAAAAAAAAAAAAGAAAAACCACAAAAAACCAAACAAACAAACAAAAAGTCACTTCTGTTTCTATTTCTCATAGAGATGAAAGAAAACAGAAATGGAGTGCCTTACTCAGCCTCCTGAAAAATTGCTGCTTTTCACACTCAGTCATTTTTGGATAAACAATAAAAGCAATCAAAGGTTTAAATTACATGGACTGGATTATTCTGGGAACAAAAATGAAATTGATCTATGAGGCAGTATATTGCTTACAGTGGAATTCCGTTCTCAGTTCCTTGTTACCCTGGAAAGAAATTATTTTAATTTACAATTAACACTGTTCACAGTGAATTCTGCATAAATTCATTCTAGTACATTGGGAAAATAAATGAATGAATAAACAAACAAACAACCCCCCCCCCCAACCACAACGAATAGGTCTTCATCTGCTATTTTGTTATCTAATTATGCAGTAGACCTGTAGACCAGCAGCAGCTGCTCTTTACTCACACAGAAAATCACACAGGGAAATAGATCACACGACAGAAAGGAGTTCAGTTCTCTAAATGAGCTCATATATGAGCTCATTAGCAAGTCATACACTTGGATGCTGTAGCTCTTTCTATCCCCAAGCTTTTTCCTTTTATTTTTTAGTGTTGTGCTTTTCTGGAAAACAAATTCCTTCTCATGTTTCACCTTCAAAAAGCAAATCTGCCTTAAATTTTCAGATACCATAGAAAAGACCTGTGAATTTCTCTTGACATTAAAAAGAGTGATTAAACTAAAATAACCCTTTTTGTCTTACTCTCCCTCCATCAAATGACCAATGCATTATTTTTAAAACATGATCAATAAAGCCTATCTTTCACGAGTAAAAAGTCAACCTCAGAGTTATACTTCAAGAACATGTCTTAATTAGTTTACCACCAGCTTTTTTTTTTTTTTTTTTTTTTTTTTTTTTTTTAATAATTATAAAACCTATATANCATTAAGACTAAATACAGACATTCAAGGCAATTGCCACTAGTAAAAATTACTACAAAAAATTACAAAGTGTTTAGAAACCTCCAATCAAAGCAAAAAGTTTCATCTGGTTGAAGGGACAAAATACCGTATTATGTAAAATAAAATTGATATGTATTCTGTTGTATAAAAATACACAAGTATTTTTAAAGAAGAAAATGAAAGCATCTCTGTATTACTATACACTAAGGACTGTTAGACTGTGAAGAATGTCTGCAAGATATATAAAGATTTTACTTCATCAGTTAATACAATTGTTAGTAAGTTATCAAAGGAAACTAAAGAGACTTGAAGGCAACAATGTGTATCTTCAAAATCCTAAGAGATATATTCTTTTTTCAACATTTTTGTTGAAATCATCTTGTCAGTGTGAGTTATGTGCACACATAGAAATAAAAGGCATCTCTGTATGTAAATGGTCATTCATTTTCAGATGAGAAACAAAAAGAAAAAAAAAAGGAAAACAATAAACCCCATATGATTTGAATTTTAGAGAACACTTCAAAAAGGATTGTGCAGGATATGAATCAGAGTTATATTCAGATCTTCTGCAAAATTCTGATCAATGTAAGCAGAGATGACAGTAATTCCCTGTGCTCTGTGACTGAAACCCAGTCATTACTGTTACCAAAATGAATCTGCTTTCATTCAAAACATAGTACCATTACATGCACACACATCGAACTTCAGAGATTGTATACTTTTAATTCTTAACCCTTTTCTGTCCAGAGGTGAAACCTACATTTCTTCAAGGTTTTTTTTTGTTTGGTTTTTTTTTTTTTTTTGAGTAGGAATAGTCTAACTTTAAGCTATCTATTCTCAAGATCATGAGTTAAATTATCTCCAAAATGAGTAAGTTTTTCATTAATATGCCTGGTTTGTGCTTAGGGGATTTGTTAGTGACAAAAGGGGCTACTAATTTGGCTCCTATAAGAAGTTTACAGAAGTTATCTCTCATCTACAAGTTAGATCCACCATTGACCAAGGCTGAGAGAAATCCTGTCTCTGTGATAACATACCTGAAGGGGGAAAACCTGTTAGGTAATTTCTGCTTTTTTTCATAGAATCATAGAATCATAGAATGGTAAGATTGGAAGGAGAGCTNACTGCACACAGTACTTTCTGTTGAGAGTTCTTTGTTTTGAGGGGGACATGAGAAAGACAACTCTGCAAACATCCAAGTCAGTAAGCAAAGAGTAGGCAGGCATTCCAGAGTACCCAATTCCCTTCAGCAGGTAATTGGCAGACTGAGCCCTTGTAGTTCTTGGACATCAACAGCAGAGAAGAAGCTCGTCTGCATTTCACAGAGAATCTCATGCCCTAGTAATAGATAGATTCCAAAGAAAGTCATCATTCTGAGAGAAGCCTGTAGTGGAACAATTCATCAGTGGAGAATTGAAGCCCACAGAAATTTGTGGAGCACTGTCTCTGATGAGAGGGATGCCACATTACTATAAGGAAGGACTGCGAGGAGTTTTCCTCTTGAAAAGGAAGGAAAATCTATAAACACATGGAATGGACTGGAACTGACTGCTACCCACATTCCTTGCCTCCCTGGGCTGCTGGAAGGGATAAGGCAGCAGAGTAAGGCCTGAGAAGTAGGGAGGGTTGGGGAAAAGGTGTATTTAAGATTTGGTTGTATTTATTACTGTACTCTGATTCACATGATGAATTGGTGACTTTTTTTGTTTAAATTAGATTGGTTTTGTCCTATTTTAAAAAAATGACTTAAAAGTATCCCATGGGCTAGGCCTATAGAAGGTAATGGGGTACAAGAGAGATGGCTAATATTCAAACACCATTTCCTCCAAGCTCAAGAAAAGTGTACACTCTTGAAAAAAATTCTAGTAGAAGAGGAAGGAGACCTGCATGGGTAAGCAAGGATCTGCTGGATAAATGCACATGTAAGAGGGAATGATAGTAAGTGGAAGAAGGGTCTGGCTGATTGGGAAGACTATAGAAGTACTGCACGATGAGGAAGGCTGAGACTCTCTTGGAACTACATATGGCTAGGGATGTGAAAGAAGACAAGACTGGCTTCTTTAAATGTATCACTAGTAAAAGGAATAGGGGAAAAGTGGGTCCACTCTTAAATGAGGTGGCAGCCATGGTGACAGATGATGCAGGGATGGTGGAATTACTGAATGTCATCTTTGCCTCAGTCTTTCCTGCTGAGACCAGCCCTCAGAAATCTCAGAGTGGAGGCAAGGGAGCAAAATTGGAGGGAGGGAGACTCCACTGGTCAGTGTGGAATAGGTTAGATATCACTTGGATGAAAAAAATCCACACAAATCCTGATGGGGTACATCCACAAGTGCTGAAGGAGCTGACTGATGGTGTTGCTATACCACTCTCCATCATTTTTGAAAGATCATGGAGAGGTACAATGTCATCTCAGTCTTCAAAAAACATGAGGAAGACCTAGGTAATTGCAGACCAGTCATCCTCACCTCTATCCCTTGAAAGCTGATGGAACGACTCATTCTGGAGGCTATCTCTAACCACGTGAAAGAAAGGAAGATTATCAGGAGTAGCCAGCATGGATTTACTAAAGGAAAACCATGCTTGACTAATCTGATAGCCTTCTACAAAGGCAAGGTAGATTAAAAGGGAGAGCAGTGCATATCATTTACTTTGACATCAGCAGAGCTTTTGATAATGTCTCCCATAACATCTTTGTAGGTAAACTCAACAAAAGTATATTAGATGATTGGACTGTGAGGTGGATTGTAACTGGCTCAACAACAAAGTTCAGAGAATTGTGATCAGAGTCCAGTTGGAAGCCTGTGGCCAGAGGCATTTGCCAAGGATCAGCACTGGGTGCGGTTTAATTTGACATCTCAATGACCTCAATAAAGGGATTGATTATACCTTCATCGAGTTCACTGATGATACAAAACCATGAGTGAGAGGGTGGTTGACAACTGGTCAGGCTATGTTGCCATCCAAAGAACTCTGTAGAGTTGGGCAAAGGCAAACATCATGAAGTTCCATATGGATAAGTGCAGAATCCTGCATCTGGGGTGGAATAACACCAGGCCCAGTATAGACTTTACTGCTGGAAAGCAATGCCACGGAGAAAGATATTGGAATCCTAGTGGACAGCATATTATCCATTGGACAGCAATGTGCCTGTAGTGGAGGGGTAATTAATTACTGTGAGATTATATTTAAAAATATATTAATATAGTTTATTAATATTAAATATTCAGAACTCATGTCACCCCAATCACCAATATAATAATAATAATAAGTTCTATGCATCACTAATGGAATCATTATATACAGGTTATAACAGGATCTAGAAATAACTAGTCAATATATACATGAATGGAACTCTATTGAACTGGCAGAGAAGGCTTTGGGGTTAGTGTACCGCTTGCACCGCTTCCTCACTAGATGGATGCAAGGAGCTCCTTTCTGTTTATGGCAGAAGGCAATTAATGATTACAAGAGGCTTTAAGTATTTACTCACTTATGAAACTTTCATTATTTCTGGAGTCATCTAAAATGTTTTTTCTCCTCTTTCTCAAACCTTTTTTTTTTTATTTTTTTTTTTTCAGTCTTACTATTCTGACCTGTTCAGGCCTTCCACGGCACAATGTCAGAAGGAAATTGGAACACCTAAAATCAGGACTAAAGCGACACTACAGTGCTTACATTCCTGAGACTCTATACAATCCCACTTCCTTTTCAATGTAGGTGTCAAGACAAAGTATTTTGGGGAAGCTAATTTGCAAGTGTAACAATGACCAGCAGGAAAAAGAAAGAAAAAAAAAAAGGGGGGGGGGGCAAAAATCAAACCCAAACCCTCTACTCTATGCAACAAAAACAAACATACTAAAAAAACAGTTTGTCAAGGAGAGGCAAACAAAGGCCTATTAAATTGTTTAGGATTAATGTAGAAATCTACAAACACTGGAGAACTGTCTACAACAAATTGTCTTTTTCTCCAAGCTGCCTTGGTTAACAGACATAATGTATAAAAGTGTAGCAAGATTATACTGAATGATTGGCTTGAACTTAAGCTCAAACTGTAATATAGATGTAGACTTTGGTTACATATCTAAAAGACACGTATTTGTTAAGCAAGCTTGATTTCTAGGGGCTTAGCTCCAAGGACAGAAATTAAAATGCATAAAGGTGTACTTAAGACATCTGAAAACTGACATCTTGTGAAGAATTGATGCCTAAGTGTGCTGGTTTGAGGCTAATTGGAATATTTTAATGAGAGAAATTAGATAATTGGTTGTAACAAGAAAATAATGATGAAGTCTGTACCATTCACTGGTTTGGTGAAAGGGATAAAAAGCCAAAATGTCAATCATTTGTCCCTCTTTACTCTGGGACACTTCTCCCTTTCACATTCCCTTTGCTCTGCTCTAATATCTTCCATTAATCTTTGCTAACCAGATAACAAGTAAGCTTTGCTTGTCGTTTCAGTTTCTGTCTGGAAAGGAAGAGAGAGAGAGAGAGGCTTTGGGCCCCTTCTGGGCAGTTTCTTTGTCTGGGAAGGAATTTGGATTTCTGTGTTATTTCTAATTTGTATATAATTGTAAATACTTGTAAATGTATTGTGTATATATACTTGTAAATTTTGCTTTGCTGTAAATATAGCTTCATTTTACTTCCAAGCCATCTGAGCTGGTCTGGTAAATTTCAAATAGTAGGGGGGAAAGTTCCTAACACACCACACTGAGACAACTATTACTAAAGAAAGTGATAAGCAATAAGAGGTTTCCTGGAGATAGGAATGACTCTGAAGTTCCTCTTATGAAAAAGAGACTTGAATTGGTGTTATATTTTTTTGATACATTCATAAAATGTTTTGATATTTGAGTATGTAAGAATTACCTTCCCATCTATTAATGAAGCAGTTGCAGGAATATTTTCAAAGCTCTGAAGTTTGTGTCACATAAGGCATGGGAAGACCCCTCTTCCAGCTTCCTGTCCCTCACTTCTCTTTCTCCCTCTTTCTCCACTCTTACTGAATTTTTCATGAAATGTATCTATTGTCCCATTTAGTTCCTAGGACTGACTGACTCTCATAGTCACACCTTGTAAGAAAGTTGTCTGTGAACAGTTTGCAGACTTTCATTGTGTGGAGGAAAATATCCAGGGATTTCTAGATGCCCTAAAGTTTGAGCTGCAATTGCATTTTTGTCTGTCTATGAGATGGGCTGGCCACACGCACTGCCACTCACTCACTGCCCCCTGCCAGTGGAATAAGGAAGAAAACAAAAAGAACAAGAGCATAAAAACTCATCAGGGAAATCACTCACTACTTACTGACTTACCTCAGAAAATTTAACTTGGGTCATTGCCAGTTACAATAAATATTTAATTACTGATTGGGTATTGAGAGAAAAGACTACAAATGTTTAAACAGGTAGGGAAAATATATTTTCTCCCCCTTTCCCATGATCAGCTTCACTCCAGACACCTCTTTTGCCTCCTTCCAAGTTTCTTGGTATCATTGCAGGTTAAGCTCAGTTCCTTTGGTGAAGCTGAGTGGGGAGGGAGTTGGAGGGGAAGTATCCGTCTTCAGTAGTTTCTTTTCCTGATCTTTATTTCTCACTTTTTTATCTCCCTAGTCATCATTTCCTACCTGTTTCCTCTGCTCTGGAGTGTACTTATCAATTGGCTGAAGTCACTTCAATAAGTACATGCTCTAATATCTACAAGTCATAGGGCTTTCAGGAGTTTGTGGTAGTATGGGTTCTGCACTGGCTGCAGTGCCGTCAGGAGTATTGACAGCTTCACCACAGAGCGTGTCCAGTTGCTACAACCTTGGTAGGCTGCTACTGCTTCTTCTTGTTCTTCTTTTTCTTCACTGATTTTGTGATTATTGCTACTACTACTACTACTATTATTATTAATAATTATTTGATGTTTTACCTACTTAAATATGTTTAATGTTAAATATGTTGTTGGCGCCTTTATAAGGTGCCTCCAACTCTGCTGTCAGGCTGAGATGTGGCCTACAGTGAACCTGCTGAAGGTGGCTGAACAGCTGTCTGGGGCAGGGCAGCCATAACCTCTTCTCACAGGCATCATCCATGCAAAGCCCATCTACTGTCCAAAGCTTAAATTTATACTGACAAGACTGTCTGTTTGTTTGCTTTAAGACTGATTTGCAAGGTCTTTAAATCTCTGTTTTTTTATCGTGGATGTCCTGTTAGCATCTTCATCTGGAATTAGATATTTAGAAATTTCACCACCCTTGGATCCAGCCTTTCTGTCTTGAGTTAGATTCTTGATTCGTAGGTGGTAGGTTAACATATCTTAGTTGGTTTGGAAACAGCTTTGGGGTGCAATAGTGCAATATCTATGATTCTAAACTGGCATTTCCATGTCTGAAAATTAAAACCGGGTGAGAAAGTTCAGAGGGACAACGGTGAACTGAAGTTTGACTTATCATCTCCTTTAAAACTGTGAACCTTTTAAATCATATGCCATATTGTGGGGGATTTTAGTGGGAGAAAATATACATTTATAGAATTAATTTGCCTTCTGGAAAACCTACTTTTTTGCTTTTTGCCTTGAGGGAGAAAGGTAAGAAAGATTTGTATTCTAAACATCCTACAGAAATCATTAGGCCTCAAATATGACTTAAATAGTTCTTTTTCCTCTATTCTGAGAAAAAAAAACAAAAAAAAACCCAAAAAACCCCCAAAAAACCCCTACAAAACTCCCCAAACAAACAAAAAACCAAAACCAAACCACAGCAAAACCCAAACAAAAAACCCTAAAAGCTTGTCATATCTGTAATGCTGCAACTTGTACTTTATTATTACTGACTTTTTTTCATTATGCTACAGAACTGAAAAATTATATTACCTTTGCTGATTTTCAGAAGGAAAAAAATCTTCTTATTCATCATTTATACTTTTAAAATTTAAAATTATATAAGGACTGTTCTTTTCTGTTTTGAAACATCTTGAACATTGATGAGCCATCAATGCGCACTTGCAGCCCAGAAGGCAAATCACATCCTGGGCTGCATCAGAAGATGTGTGGCCAGCAGATCAAGAGAGGTGATTCTGCCACTTTAGTCTGCTCTGGTTAAGACCACATCTGGAGTACTGCATCCATCTCTGAAGACCTCAATACAGAAAGAATGTGAATCAGAGGAGGACTGTGAATATGATCAAGGGGGCTGGAAAACCTCTGCTCTGAGGACAGGCTGAGGGAGCTGGTGTTGTTCAGCCTGGAGAAGAGAAGGCTCAGGGAAATCTAGTAGCAGCTTTCCAGTACCTAAAGGGGGCCTACGAAAAGGCTGGAGAGGGACAAAGGCCTGCAGTGTGTGCTGGTTTTGAGGCTAATTGGAATATTTTACTGAGAGAAATGAAATCCTTAGCTGTGAGAAGAAAGAAAAACAATAACATCAACCTATATCACTCATTCTTCTGCTGAGAAGCATAACCAGGCAAAATATAGATAAGACACTCCTCACACACTTCCGAGTTAGTTCCCAGTTGTTGTTCTGCTCCTTCACTCTCGTGGTCTGTGGCTGCTTTCTGCCTTAACTCTAATCCAACCTTTATTTCCTCTAACCTCCTTGTCAACTTTTTGACATCTCACCTCAGATCTCTCAAGATTTATCACATGAGATATATAGGGATTGATTTGGTTATTTCTGAAAGGAGGGAAAGAGGGGGGAAGGGGAGGGGAGGTTTGGCAATTTTGTGTTTCTGTATTACTTTTAACTTGTATATAACTGCATATTGTGTATATATATATATTTATGCTTGTAAATTGTGTTAAGCTGTAAATATAGCTTCATTCTTTAACTTCCAGCTGGCTGAGTCTTGTCGGGGTGATTTCATTTTTTGGGAGGGTGGCTAACTCCCAAACCATCACACAGTGATAGGAAGAGGGGCAATGCCTTCAAACTAGAGAAGAGCAGATTTAAACTGGATGTTAGGAACAAGTTCTTTTCCATGTGAGTGGTGGAACACTGAAACAGGTTGCCCAGGGAAGTAGTTGAGCCCCATCCCTAGAGATATTCAAGGTCAGGCCCAACAAGGCTCTGAACAACTTGATTTAGTGGAAGATGTTCCTGGTCACTGCAGGAGGGTTGGACTAAAAAAAACCTTTGGAGGTTCCTTCCAACACAAACCATTCTATAATTCTACATATTTTGTCATTGTAAAAACATTACATTCATTATTATTATTTTCTTTGGGTTTATGCTATTAAGTTTGTATATATTTTAACATCAGACCATATCTTTGGAAAATAACAAGTTCCAGGTGCTATCAGGTTTCTTACAGAATGGGAGGTCATTTAGAACTGTAACACTTACATCAGTCAGGTAACTTGCAGTTTCATTAGCTTGTCCACTGTAATGCAGATGATCTGCTGTTATCTTAGAGCTAATCTTTAAGTGCAAGGCTAGTTTTGTTTTGTTAATTTTTTTAAAATTAAGATTAAATAATCTGGTATTGTCATAGTCTTCATTGTTTATCAATTTAGAGCACCCTCAGGGAAAAGGATCAAACATTGTGTGCTTTCTAGGCAATTTCAGTATTGCTGTTTCAAAGTTATCAGTGTTGTCATTAAAAGCTTCTAGCAGTAATTTTGAAGTATTTTCATAACCCCATTCCCTATCACTGCTCACAAGAACTTCTCACAAGTTCTCACAAGAAGAATAGTTAGTTCTAACGTTTGAAAGAGTCATGTGAAGTCCACTCATGACACAGTACTTAAAGAGCAGGAGATGACAATCTTGCAATTCATCGTTCGATGAAACTAAATTAGAAATATATCTTTTATTACAGATGTCATCCAACCCTTCTGAAACTGCCAAATCCAGTACTGAAATGTTACAGAATTCTGGAGGCTTCATAGCTTTCCCAATTAGAAATAGGGTTTAATTTTCACCACTTATTTTACCGCTAGGAGTATATTTCTGTGCTCTTTGGCCAATTTTCTGTCATTTTTTTGTATGCTGTTGCACTCTGTGTGTGTGCATATAAACAATTTCTAAAAGCAGTGTTCTTGTTTTCTCTCTGACTTTATTCTTTATCACAACCTCTAATAAAGACAACATTCTGACAGAGATTCTTCATTATTTTTTGTGCTTGGATTCTTTTCCTGTCTCTAATCACCAAATAGATGTGAAGGTCAAATTTTCAAAGAGGCGCACTGAGAGAACTGCCAAAAGCTGAAAATCTTATTTCTTCTTTTTCTGGTATTAAACTAAAATTTCATACAGAATCCACTAGTTTTCATCCAATACTTAAAAACCAATGTAGATGTTTAACCTGCAAAGTAAAAGAGGAACATTCTTGAAATGTAATGTGCTTTTGATCGTCATCAACATATACCATTTTCCCATATTTATTCACATGGTTTTCTCCTTTTTTTCCTTTCATTTACCTCTTACCTACCTTGCCACTTTTCCAGTCTTCTTTCCGATGGGTAATCTGAATGTTATTTCAGGCCACAAGGGTTGCCCAGCATTGCTTACTGTAGCATTCTCACTCCTTTTCTGGAGTTAGAGCAGTCTATTCTCCTGTGTGATCTTTATCTGTTGTTTTTGTTGCTATGTTGTTAACTGCAGACTTCTTTTTCCCATATTATGCTAGTCTATGACAGACTTAAAATCTATTCCTTATTTACTTGTCTTAGTGTTATATTGTGAGATACATTTGGTTAGAACAAAACAGCTTTAGGACTCTTAGAAAATCCTCTATAAAATTATTAAAGACTATCTTCTGTTTCTTTTTTCTGAAGACATCTGTAGGTGATATATTTACTCTTAAACTACCAAGTGGTTCTGTTTATTCTTTGGCTGCCAACAAGAGCCTAAAGCATCTAATTTAGACAGTTATCTTTGTCAATGCTGTGATTACTGCTTCTAGGTTCTAAACTGAAATGAACTTTCCTTTGTCCTTAATTAAGTAATCTGTAAATGAAAATATTTCTTTTAAAACTGTTTCTGAGAAAATGTGACATTTTGCATATAATACAAAATAAACCAAAATGTGCAAATTCTCTATTAAGGTTAATACATTTTTATTCTTACACTTTTTCAATGCTTCTGTAAAACAGTATTTTAGTAAAACACTGACAACTTGATGGAAATTACTTATGGAATATTTCAGTGGACTGATGACTTCAACAACAGAAAGTTATTTGAAATAAAATTGCATACATTTTTTAAAAAAGGAGAAGCTTATCTAACCTTTTTTTTTCTAAAATAAGTTCCAATCATATTTGTTTAAAAACTGTTAAAAATACATTGCTCTTTAAAGAAATGTACCTGCGCACTAAGTTGTGTTATTAAGAAATTCACAAGACTTCTTTTAATAGAAAAAAGTTATCTTTTGAATGTCAAGAATTATTAATAGTCAAATTAAAAAACTAAATGGTAAATTAATGCCTTCATAAATCAATATAGTATCTGCTGTAAAAGCAATCTTTACATGAATTTTTCTTACTCAGTTTTAGGTAGTTGATTTTAAAGTTATGATTTTGAGAGACGTTCATGGCAAATAAATGGCATGATTTTTTTGTTTAATTTTTTAGTCATTTGCTATGCATCCATTTAAACTTGTAAATATGCATTTTGCATACAAGCAGATCCTATGTAGTAGTTTTCCCAAGTTAATGCAATTTGTGTTAAATACCACCAAAATAACTTTAAAGCTTCCTTTCTAAATACAACATTGAAATATTACTAAATCAAACCCTGCTTAACAATCTATTATGACATATATGTAGAATCTCGCGCTGCACATAATGCTCTCAGAAAGTCCTATTATCTAAATATAGTGGTTATTTTATTTTATTTTTTTCATCATTTCATATGTGAGCTTCTTTTAAGGAGGGGTTGAGGTGTGATCAAAGATCACATATGAAATGTTGAACAGCAAGAAAAGAAGCCAGTTAAAACTCTGCTACTCTTTGCAGAAGGAAAAATGAATCATTTCAACCTTTCCAGTCTTTTGTAGAAGCGATTATAGAATGGAAATATTTGTAAAACACATAATATTTATGAATTTCAGTGTTATTTTCAAAACTAAAGTTACATTACAAAACAAACAAACAAAAACCAAACATAAAAAAAAGCCAATATACCTTTCTTATTTGCAATGTGCAGATGCTCATGCAAATGGAAATAAAAGTACAGAAGTATCATTTACTTATGACAAACTCCTTTTTAATTTCCACCTGAAATTTCTCTTTAAGTCCTCTTTCTAGACTATCTCAACACTTCTAACATTTTATAAGGCTTATTTCTTTCCATGGTATGTCTTTATATAAAGATGTAATACTTACATTTAGAGGGTATTGTATTGTTGTATACAAATTTAGTTGCCAGATTCTATTCTGATTTTCATTTTATGTAACCATACATAGGTTAGTGAAATTCTGTAAATGAGAATATTTCATTTCATATACATTTTTGTGAAGTCTTCAGATTTATACCATCTAAAAACATGTATAGACTCATGTTTCTTTAACAAGAACTGATAGTATCTAAGCAAAATTTAAAAAAAAATCACTGTGTTTTTAACAGAATGGAAAGCATTCTTTCATAGTTCAGCTTTGAAGTTCACTTATTAAGAGAAATAAAAATAATCACAATGGACCAGCAGGCATTAGCTTGAAGGTGTGGAAAATTACATGAAAATTTGAGATGACCAGGTCTTCAACTGCAATGACACATCCCAGAGTCTTTGCTTTTATTACAAGGTTGATGAGCTGCTAGGATTGATTTTGGGAAAGGATTGAGCAGCACTGCTTAAAATAAAAAAAATGGCAAAGATGTCCATGCAAGGGCTCAGTGATATGTATTGTCCTATTGATGCAACATGCATACTCTGCTAATCTTTAATTTACCTTTAATTTACAGTGTCTTGCTGATCTTTGCATCACTCCACAACAGAGGTTCTAGCCTTATGCAGTGTTGTCTTTGGAACAGAGGCTGTTCAGACAATCTATTAGAACATCCTAGTCACTACCCCGGAGACAGAGGTAGCCAAAGTCTTGAAGAGAAAGTTTTGTCACAGTCCACATTATGTATCATTTCTGTTCTAGGAGTTTCTAGTGTCGATGAAAAGTGACAAAACAACATCCTTCCTTGTCTATTCAAATCCAGAAAATTTCTACTTGACTTTGAAATTCATTGTTTCAATATGTGAATGATCCATTTCTCAAGTAAATTCTCACATGCTGCTTGGTGGTCAATCCTGGAGTAGTAATTATGACATCCACCCTTTCCTCTAAGTTTAATTTTGCAGGTGATTGAAGAACACCACCAACCCTTGGACTCTGTAGCCTAATTTAAACTTCTTTGGGTCCTCATTGCTAGGAAGAGTCACATGACCTACAGCAGCAGAAAATAGCTTCAGTCACAATGTTAACTGCTATCTTGATGTCACAGTGGCACAATAATAGCTACGGATTCAGAGGATGAATAAATAGCCTTTTATAAAGATGTACTGGTATAGCTGTAGGGTGAGGCAAGCAAGGTGGTAGCAAGATGTGTGCAAAAAAGATCCACATGAAATGCTCATGGAACAGGTATTACAATTAAGTATAACAGAGATGCAAACATGCATGAAAAGACCTGAGTCTCAATAGTGAAGTGGAAAATGACAGCAAAGTTGAGTGGTTCAGCAGCTCCCCTTGGCAAGACAGAAGCAGAGAATGCACCATGACATGAACAGGCCTATATCACATTCCCTTGTTTTGGCATCAGTAACTACAGCAATTTGCACTTTAGGAAGAGTAATGTAATTGATAAGTAATGTAACATATGTTGTATATTGTATGGTATTCAGTAAATACAGTGAGCAATATTTCTTTTCATGATCAGATTTCACAGTAAATTTCGTTTCTCTTGATGAAAGTGTAAATTAATTCAGACATTCACCACACCTGGACCTTTCACATGTTCTTCAGTAACTTTCAAGTCTGAAAATACCAAGTTAAAGAAAGTAGTTTGAAATATTCTGGACATTTATTTTAACTGGAAAATAAAACTTTTGCTACTTCAGAGTACTAGTCAGTTTTGAACATCAACTCTATTTTCACTGCATGTTATATACAAATGTATAAAATATTCTTTTACTCTAACACTGGAATCTCAAGCGCAAATACAGGCTTGGTGGCAAATGGCTGGAAAGCAGTCCTGAGGAAAAGGACCTGGGGGTCTTGGTTGATGAAAAGCTCAACATGAGCTGGCAGTGTGCACATGCAGCTCAGACAGCCAACCTCGACCTGGGCTGCATCAAGAGAAGCATGGCCAGCAGGGCAAGGGAGGTGATTCTCCCCCTTTACTCTGCTCTCCTGAGATTCCATCTGGAGTACTGTGTACAGTTCTGGAGCCCTCAACACAAGAACAACATCGAACTGTTGGAGCGAGTCCAGAGGAGGGCCACAAAGACGATCAGAGGGCTGCAGCAGCTCTGCTATGAGGACAGGCTATGAGAGTTGGGGGCTCTTCAGCCTGGAGAAGAGAAGGTTTCAGTGAGACCGTGTAGTGCCCTTCCAGTATCTGAAGGGGCCTACAAGAAGGCTATGGAGGGACTATTTACAAGGTCTTGTAATGATAGGACAGGGAATAATGGGTTTAAAGTGACAGAGGGGAGATTTAAAATGGATGTTAGGAAGAACTCCTGTACAATGAGGATGGTGAGACACTGGAACAGGTTGCCCAGGGAAGTTGTGGCTAAGCTGAATGAAGCCTTGAGTGACCTATTCTAGTGGGAGGTGCCTATGGCAGGGGGTTGGAACTAGATGATCTTTGGGATCCCTTCCAACATAAACCATTCTATGATTCTATGACATAGGCTCACTGAAGATTTCGAAACAGAAAATACAAGGAATTGGTATCTCTCTCAAATGAAAATATTTTATCAATTTCCCTTTTTTTTTCATAAAGATTAAGAACAAATTCTTTTCCATTTTCTTTTCTATATATTTCATACCATAGGTAAAGTACATTGTTAAGGCAGCGACCTTCACAGGTAGGACAATTGACTTTTTTTTTTTTTTTTCTTTTTGAAAGATGAAGGTTGGGGTGTTTTGTGATTCAGATAACCTTCATTCACAGCTAGTTAACTAAGTATTGGATTTATAAAGAAATTAAGACACCAGGCATTTGGATTAGTAGTGTTTGCCATCATTCATACTCAATAATTGAGGTCACAGGGATTATAAACCCTAATGTGTCAAATTGAATTCACCAGCAACACATCTGAAATCCTTTAATTATCTGCTCTGGGGGCAATGGATTAACTATAGCCTGTCAGTAACAAATAGACATTCCGCCTTTTTTTATTTTCCCTAATTTTGATTAGTAGCCTGCCAATAATTCTTTAGCCAGTAAAAAAAAAAACAAAAACCCAACAAAAAAACAAAAAAACTAGCACAAATTCTTTCTGTTTCTTAAGAGGTTTTGCATTATCATTTAATCATTATTTATTTATATCTTTTGTGACATAATGGATAAGTGGAATAAATCATAGTTCTTTGCTACTTTTAGACATTTATCACAGAGAATCATAGTAGAAATATGTACTTAAAATGTCATTTGGTTTGATCATAAAATAATAACTAAAAAGATAAATGTAGCATATATATATATATAAAACTAGTTACAGTATTCTCTATTCAATTTCTTACTGAAATGATCATTGTCTTAAAGTTCTTATCTGATTCCCTTCACTGGAAGACAGGCATAGTCCTTATTTTCTTATGTTCTCAGATATTTGAAACATACTAACGGAATGCTGCAAAAAGTCTCTTACTTGAATTCTTCATAATAATGAAGTACAGATTTTTTAGTTAGGAAGGTTTTCTCTCAGATTATTTCATAGTGTTGCTAGCAATTTCTCTTTAGAAAGCTTTAGGACTATTTTCATTCAGTATTGAAACTATAAAGCATATTAATAAAAGACTTCCTCAGAAAATGTTTGTTGATTTCTTCTATAATAACAAACATTATGAATGTTAAATAAGCAGTCATCCTCTCTGTTGTGAATTTTTATGTTACCTGAGACAATTTTCTGCTCTTGTTTTGAATTTTAAAATAATGATTTTCTAAACTTTTATTTTCATATGAAATCTTTCAGATTTTTTTAAAATCTTTTGTTAAAAGCTATGAAAATTAATTTATTGATTAAGGTTTTAGTGTCTGCCTCAGAATCCCATCACATTTTCACTTGGGGATTAAGGAGATTTCTAACTCAAGTTCTGCATCTATGGTGAATATTTGATATATCAATAGACATCACATTTTAGTGGAAGAAGCTCATGAAAGAGCAAGAGAGAGATATAAACTTACTTCATTCATTCAATTTTCAAAACCACTATGTAAAGAAATAAACAAAAAGGATGCAAATGGAGATCACAGCAACAAATATTCTGTGCCACAGCCACAGATATTTGATCTGATTGAATCTAAACATTCACATTGATAACACCCTACATCTGAGCTAATAATTTTAACTCCTTTTGTAATTAATGAAGAGAATAGATGCTTGGAAGAGATGATTCTGAAGCAAACGTCTGAAAAGATCTGATTGTTTTTGACTGGATTTTGTCCAAGGACATAGTTACTTCCATGTGTCACTAGAGTTAACTGCAACTTTTTTTCAGTCACGGGAAAACCAAAATTTTTTTATTCATCTTATATGTAAAGCTTCTGAAGTTACTGAAAAAAAGCACGAAACAAAACAAAGCAAAAATCTGACACTGAAAATGTCACTTTTTTTTCAATTGTTATTACAAGTCTTTATGCTACAAGTCTTTTGGTTTCCAAAGAAAAACTAATTCAGTAACATGAATAATATTCTTTCTTCTAACTATTCAGGTGGGTCTCTAATACACAAGCCTTATACATTAGGGTTGTTCCTATTCTCACTGCTGTTGCAGGAGCACCTTAACTTAATTTTAGGTATTCTTATTCAGTTCCTGCTGCCACTAAGTAAAAGGTGATAATGTATGACAAAGTGTCTGTCCTTGGAGAGGAAGATATGGTCCGCCTCATGGCAACAGAATCCTATTCCCTCCTTGCTGACAAGAGCAATAAACTTCATCCTTCAGCTTTCATTCTCTAGTTCATATAGATTATCCATCTTTTTTCCAAGTACTGTGCCTTTCCTGCAAAAACAGAATAACATGAAAACAAACAAACAAAAGTTGGTCTTTCTTAATAATGCAAAACTGAATTTTGCTTAGACAGGGAGGTGCTGTGTTGACATTATCTGTGTGCAATATGTGGCTTATGCACTAGGATGTTGCTGTTACACTTTTACACTGAAAACTGGCATGGAGATTACCTTTCACAAACACGTATGGCCCAGATAGGACCCATCTTTAGTACATATGGCAGGACAAAATGATCCTTGTGACCCATGTGATCTCTGACTTATTCCAGTAGGAGATCCAAAAATGACAGGATAAACAACTAAGTTGCAGCATGATCTGAAATGTGTGTAAAGCTAAATAGTTCTGTTGAAGAGCAGAATCCACTGGCAGCAGCCAGCAGCAAGGACTCAAACTGTGAAGATGGGCATTGTAACAATCAGAGTTGGTAGTTTAGAAATATATTGAGACTATAGGATATTTTCTTTCAAATAGCAAATAATGTTTGTTTCCTCTTCACCCGGTAATAGTTCTTAATCTCTTGTTTAAAGTTTGAGGAAATAAAATTACCATCTATCTTGAAAATATTAATAAATTCTGGATTGTCAGAGTAATTTTAAATGAGTTTAATCCTTAGAAGGTACTATATTTGTATAAATCATGTATTAATTCTAAAGACTGCCTCCCAACCCTTCCCCACCTTCTACTACAGTATAATTGTGAAAAGTTTTTGTTAACAATACTGTGGAATTTAGTGGGATTACTATGTATTGTGGTTTATTTTATTCTTTACAACAGAGGCTAATGCTCTGTGCTCTTCCTCTAGTTATCTTTCTACTGTTTAAAATTACAATTTTTAAAAAGATCATTTAAACTTACTGTCCACAATATATTTTTGCATTGTTTCTAGATTATTTTTATTAATATGCTGAACAAATTGCTTTCTATTATGTTAATTTCTTTTAAAAACTGTTATTTCAAAGAGCAGTAAGCATGAGTATTGTGATATGGAGCAAATATATTCTGTAGTTGTTAAACTATATAGGCTTCTGCTGTCATCAATATAAAATAAAAACCTATTTAATTATTTTATAATTACATGTAATTATATGCCTTGAATGTCTTTAGATTAGAATGCTGAAGAAGACATTGTGCATATAGAGGTTAATTATCTTCCTCTATATTAACTATGCATAGCATGTTATCTAATTTTAAATGCAAATTAGTAAAAGATAACATAAAATACAATTTGACTCAAAGATTGTGAAGTAATAATGATATATTTACTGCAAATAGTCTTTTAAAATTAAAATTACGTTATTAATGATTACATCTATTCATTCTAATACTCCAAACTGACAACTTGTATATGAGATTTGCAAGTAATTTTTTTGCTGCAGTATGATTATAATTTTTTTTAAGACCAATTCATTACAAGGAAAAATAGTGTTATGTGAAGCAGAGAGCAATGACACATTAATAAACAGGTTTTTTTTTCAGTTTTTGAGGGTAATGAACATCTGGATGATCATATTGTGTCAGTGTCACATCAGTAGCAGTATTGCAATTTGAATGTCTGTCAGTGTTTTCTAGTTCACTTTCTTTTTTTTTCTGTACTTGATTTGAATCATAGTTTAACAGGCCTGAATAAGATACACTAAAAATATGTGAAAGGACAGTCATAAAAATTATTTCATATTAGAGCAGCATAGATCTCTCTTTATCTGAAGAATTGCTAAACTAGAAAACAGTCTGTAGTCATAAGAGCAAAGAACACACTCTCAGTAATCTCTCTATTATATTCCAAAAGTCATGGCAGTCCAGTGAAGTCCCCATTGACTGGGAAAGGGGAAACATAACCTCCACTTTTGAAAAGGGGAAAAAGGAAGAACTGGGGAATTATAGGCCAGTCAGACTCACCTCTGTGCCTGGTAAGATCACGAAGTAGATCCTCCTGGAATCACTGCTGAGACAGAAGAATAACAAAGATGTTATTGGATATAATCAACACAGCTTCATCATGGGCAAATCATGCCTGACAAACCTGGTGGCCTTCTATGAAAAGGTCACAACGTTAACAGATGAGGGACAAGCAACTGACGTAATTTACCTAGAACTGAGCAAAGCCTTTGACACTGTCCTACACAACGTTCTCGTCTCCAAACTGTTAAAATATGGGTTTGATGAATCGACAACTCAGTAGATTAAAAACTGGCTTGACAGCTGCACCTAAAGAGTGGCTGTCAATGGGTCCATGTCCAGGTGGAGGCCAGTGACAAGTGAAGTCCCTCAAGGATCAGTACTGGGACCGGTCTTGTTCAACATCTTTGTTGGCCACAAGGACGGTGGCATTGAGTACATCCTCAGCAAGTTTGTCAACAACACCAAGCTCTGTGATGAAGCTGACACGCTGGAGGGAAGGGATGCCAGGCTGGAAGGGTGAGCCCAAGCCAGACTCATGAAGTTCAACAAATCAAGTGCAAGGTCCCTACAGTGCAAGGTCCTACCTCTGGGTTGGGGCAATTCTAACCACCAATATAGGCTGGGCAGTAATTGTCTTGAGAGCAGCCCCAAGGAAAGGGACTTGGAGGTATGGGTGGACAAGAAGCTCAACATGAGCCTCCAGTGTACACTTCAGTACAGAAAGCCAACTGTATCCTGGGCTGCATCGGGAGAAGCGTGGCCAGCAGGTTGAAGGAGATGATTCTCCTCCTCTACTCCACTCTGGTGAGAACCCACCTGGAGTAGTGCATCCAGTTCCGGAGCCCCTGTTACAAGAAGGATATGGTCATGCTAGAGTGTGTGCAGTGAAGGGCCACGAGGATGGTCAGGGGGCTGGAGCGCCTATGAAGACAGACTGAGAGAGTTGGGGTTGTTCAGTCTGGAGAAGAGAAGGCTCCATGAAGACCTTACAGTGGCCTTCCAGCATCTTAAGGTGACCTACAGGAAAGGTGTTGAGGGACTTTTTAGGATGCTGGGTAGTGATAGGACTAGGGGGAATAGAGCAAAACTAGAAGTAGGTAGATTTAGATTGGATGTTAGGAAGAAGTTCTTCACCATGAGGGAGGTGAGACACTGGAACAGGTTGTCCAGGGAGGTGGTAGAAGTCCCATTCATGGAAGTTTTTAAGGTCAGGCTGGATGGGGCTGTGGGCAGCCAGATCTAGTGTGAGGTGTCCCTGCACATGACAGGGAGGTTGGAGCTCGATGATCCTTGAGGTACCTTCCAGCCCTGACAATTCTATGATTCTGTGATTCTGTGATTCTAAGCTATGTGTGAAATTATGAAAATCATACTTTACTTACAGAGCTTGACTGTACATCACCTGATCTGTTTACTTGTGGTGCTCTTTCCTAACTGTCTGCATGGCACAGATGCATTTCACAAAGGAGATGCACTTTCACTTTAGTTCCCCATATTCCCAGAGTTTCAGACAACTTGCAATAAGAACAATAAATTGAATAATTCCACAGAAAACCAAAGTAAACAGTCATATTACATAAGAAAATTTGTCTGCAAAGCAAGAATACAGGAGTTATGAAATATTCACTTGCTTGCATATTCTGGAGATCATTTACATCTTCATCATGGAGTAACAATTACAGACAAAAAGTCATACTCGGCCCATATGGTCTTGGCAGAGTATGAAGAGTGAAGAATAAATTTTCAGATAATGTAATGCCAAACAGTAATTAATCTCTAGTGAACAAGTGTGACTTAGAAGCTCAAGCTTACCTGAATACAGGATTATTTTTTTAAATGAAATATAAAATATGAAATATGTTCTCTTCATTTATTGGCAAAGTATTAACCAAAGGTCACATGTGAACTCTTGAAGCAGAGAAGCTCTTTCAAGAAGTATAAAACAACTATTTATTTTTTAAAATTAATAATAATAATAATAATAATGCGTTCCCTCGATGCCACTGGTGAAGCAATTGAATGATTTGACATGAAACTCTTCAGGAAAACTCAGACCTGCAAAAATATCCAGGAAAAACAAAGTCCAAACAAAACCAACCAACAACAGCAACAATTTAAAGAAATCCCAAACAAACAAAAAAAACTGTTACTGGAAATAAAATTGTAATGCTGTGTCAGTCATTTGTAATTGTCACTGTCATTCCGCATGTTGTCTACCATCACACATTATGCCAGATTTGAGCTAATCTTTATTCTACTGGAATATGGAATATGCTTCCATAGAAGTTATACTTGAATTTTTTTTTTTTCCAAATAGAAATATTTGGTCATGGAAATAATTTGCTCCAACCATAAACACAAACATACAAATGAAAAACAACCAAACAACCAAACAAAAAAACCCTCCTTCCAAGAAACCCCCAAAAATCTCCACTAAAAGAAAACCAAACCACCAACCAACCAAAAAAACAAACCCAAACCTTTTACTTTTAACACAAAAATAAGGCAAGTCAGTACCTCAGTTCCTTCTATAGAGCTCTTTCATGAGAAAAAATCTGCAGATTCTCTGAGAGTGATACTTGAAGATATGCAACTTTTACTGGTGTTGATTTAGTTTCTACTTTTCAGAGTATAGGTTGAATTTACAGATAAAAATCTCAGTAACTTAAAGATGACACAAAAATGAAATGAAAAACAAGGAACATTAAAAAAAGTAATAGGAATTTCAAAATGCAGTTATGGTTTTAAGAAAAGAAAAAAAATCAAATACAACACAAACAACAAAAAAATCAAACAAAAACTCAACAAAACAAACCAAACAAAAAAGCTACACGAAAACCTCACAGATGTTACTATTAGAGAATAGAAACTTTATACTAAACCTGAGCTAACATTGCAGTAAATAGTCCTCTCAGTGTCTTAGGAACTGGCAGACTGGATTACAGAAATGGCCCAGTTACTCCAATAGCCTGCTTCTGCCATAACTGGTATCAACTGAGCATCTCAGAAAAGAACTCCATTAACTGACAATCAGTATGACTTATTCTTTCTACAACCTCTAGGCAGCAATATATATCTTTTAAGTTATAATTACGTAGTTCTTCTCTAAAGAAATGCAGAAAAATATGCTCATTGCTAGTATAACAAAATATATAGATATTTTGATATACAAGCTAGTTATGCTTGACAGAATCAAAGAATAATTGAGGCTGGAAGTGACCTCTGGAGACCATACAGTCCAACAAGAAGTCTCAGAAATCTTAACCTAGTGTATATTAAGGCAGAGAAGAAACCTGACTAGTAAGTGTCAGACTGAATTAAGTTTTAAATTCTGGAAGAGAATAAATGAAGCAAAACATTTCACCCTGTCCATGTTTTCCCATGCTTCGGCCCTTTGTTTTTAGGGGAGAGAAACAGTAGAAGTATTCTGTATAAAAATGATTCATAAAATAATCCTTATTCCTGTTCTCTACGGAGATTTGTCTCTTTCTTTGTAAGTCAGCTGAAGACATGTCTCTACTACTAAGCTGATAATTTTCCAGATTTTTGGAACATTATGAAGAACAAAGTAAAAATTAAGCAATTAAAATAAACAAACAAACAAACAAGCCCACATCAACAACTGCATTTAAATCTTTAGTATACAAACTGTGCAGCAAGGTTACTTGATTTTGGATGAATAGTATCTGTTGGTATCCCTTCAGCTTATCAAGGAGACTCTGATGTTACCTAGGTGAGAAAACAATCAAACCACCACATTAATTTATCTTTAAAAAAAAAAAAAGTTTTATAAGGTAGATATTTATCTGCAAGGTCTTTGTTGAGTTAAGGACACATTTAAAAAGAACTGGTACCAAACGTTGACCTAGATTGAGCAATGACATAGCAATAACAACATCCACAGTGTCTGCAAGGTATTAAGAGTTGACATATGTTTGGCAAGCAATCAACCAGCTCTGAAAATCTGAAAGTTTGAGATAAGCATCCTCATGTAAACTAGGAATAAAACATATTTCAAAACTGCTTCTCTGAATTGAATCAGATGGAGTGCTGAGTGACAGGGTGCTGTAACCAGATACAGTGTTATATTTCAGATTTTATACTTAGGTATGACATTTGCTTCAAGATTTTGAGGTAGATTTTGATGATAAGTGGGATACAAAGCTAAGCGTTCAATGTTTTCTAACTTTATTAAAGTGTACTCTTAAGGTTTGCCTTTTTTTTTTTCCAACTGAAGAATTCCTGTCCTAAGACAGAAAACTGCAGCTGTTGATGCCTGATTTTGTCAGAGATAGCAAAAAGCAGTTTCTAATGGCTTTTCATCAACTTACAACATTTCAGTGAATACATTATTTTACATAATCTTGATTTAAGTTTTGTAAATGTTTTGGAAAAAAACCCACTCACTTACAGGTACTGATACCTATAAGTTTTTAATGATTCATGATACTTAAAATGCAATTAGTACATTTGGTGAAGCTGTAGAATGATAGAAGAAAACTAGAATTTTACACTTTATCAGGGTAGTAGATTGTAAGGGTTGTTCTCTTTCTAGGTTTCAAAAAAACTATCTTCAGATTTTCCTTTGTATTTTGTCTAGACTTAGATTGCTTATTTAAGAAAACTCTGGTAATATTCAGAAATTTCTTCTATCTCAGGTTTGTCTTTAGAAATTTAGTTCAAAATACTTCAAAGACATTCTTGACGAAATACTGATAACAGAGTTTGTGTGACCAGCAGTGACTAAACAAAGAAGACTGCTAAAGCAGAATTTTAAAGATGAACTTACCACAAATACAAATATGGGTTTAGGACAGTGCATTAGGCCTTGTGAGAAGTACATTGCAGTCTTACACATTTATTTGGAAGGACAGAAAATATGATGACAGAGAAGATCAAGAAAGGGGATGAAACAGCAAATAGAAAATGCAAGTGTGACAATATGGGAGTTTTTGTCTCAAGTCCAGCTTCCAATCATTGCATCTTGGCCCAAGGCAGTAAACCTGTTGCATGTCTGTAAGTCTGTCTGAATTATCTCCATGATTAAGGAACACAGACAGTGAACTCTCTAGAAAAGACTCTCTCATAAAAATGACATTTAGGCAATAAGATTTCTAAATAAAGTTTTATCTGTTTATTTAAAGTGTCGACAGTATTGTTAGTGAGATATTAACTATATTTAGGATCTACGTGAATCTTTCACTTCTTCAGTAGAATGTGAAACATTTTGTTATTGACTTTAGTAAGAGAAAGAGCCAATTATGATATAGTCACAGCCAATATTTTCTGTGGTTCAATTTTTTTTAATTAGCCTATGTGCATGCATAATGGAAGCAAGATATCCATCTGTTAAGTGTTTTGGGGTTTTTTTTGTTTGTTTGGGGCTTCTTTTGGCATACATCCAGAGCAAATATAATTTTTTTTTTTTTTTGGACAGGCATTTTCTTGGAATTCTTTAAGCAATATTTATTTAAATGTCGTGGGTTTAAAGAGCCAACAGAGTGAAGCTCTCAAACGAATTGGAGAAAAAAAACCAGAATTGTATTTGGAGAGAGTGTTACAGATAGAAATTACAAAGCAAATACAGAATCCATAAGGGAACCCCCCTGAATTTTCCCCCAGCCCAAAACTAAATCTATCATCCCCAGTGCTCCAATTTTCCCCCCCCCCATGCCTCCGCCATCCAAGAGGCCTAAGCACAGCCTCTGGAGGCCCCAACCAGGCCTATCCTTACATGTTTTGTCCCGATAATGCAGCTTCTGCCCGACACAAGGCTGGAGGGGGAGGAAAAGGAGAACAAGCTGGCCTTGCTGTGAGCTTATGAAGAGATAGCAGAATTGTAGGATTGAATAACAATCTTCAAGTCCCTAGAGGACTATTTTAACCCTATAGTTCCCAACCTGGACATTAAATTAAAAATAAAAAAAAAAAAAAGAAAGAACAAACAGACAAACAAACAAACAAAAAAACCCGACCAACTCCAAAAGCAACCAACCAAAATGAACAATTAAGAAAAACAAAAACAAAAAAAAAAACCAAACATGAAGAGTTATCAGAAGAATACATTACTACAGCTAATGAACAGCCAGTTTCTCTCATCTGTGAGCTTAACAGAGAGATACTTGAGAATATTATTTGAAAAAATATTAATATTTTTACCACTTAAGTAATAAAAACCGCAAAGATGAAAAATTGCAAAAAGAAAATTCCTAATTGCTTCATTTCAAACTGTATGCCATTTTGTCAGACTGCTTTTTCCTTTGTAAGGTGTTTTCATATCTTAAATAAGACATTGATCATACATAACAATTTTTCCAACAATTTATATAACAACTGTTCTATTTAAATATGTCCTTGTAAGGTAGTTCTCTATTAATATAGGCCTCACACAAAATAACTGCAATGCTACTGCATTGTAGGGATATATGAAAACTAAGAATAATATAATTTGTGTTAACTCAAACTTTTAATGTTTTCATCCAACAGGTTGCAAGTAGTTTTGTGATAGACTAAAATAGTGACACATAAATAATGTCTCTAAGTAAATTTGGACAGTTGAATTCATATTTAGATTTTCTGACATGTAAAGACTATATCACTGTGGAATCTACCCTTCTGCAAAGACAGATGGGGGTACTCTCTCACATTTCTAAATGGAAACAGATTTTCAACAAAACTGTAGAAAATGTAGCTTTTGCTTAAAATGTGTAAAATAATAGTTTCAGATGGAAAATTAATTCAGGGATTATTAGAAGACATAGAAAAAGAAATTGCTGTGATATTTTATATATTTATATATATATATATATATATATATATATAGAGAGAGAGAGAGAGAGAGAGAGCGCATTAGATAGAACACATTGAAAAATGCAGACAAAATTAGTCCTATAGTACAGGGTTATTGAATAAACCTTAAGATGTATATTGTACACTGGAGGTAGGAGCAATAAAAGCTATATATTTCTTAAAGCAAGAGTTCTATTCACAGCAAAGTTTTGCTGACACATTTTAATTTTTCATCTTCATTTTTCTGTAGAGGGTGAATTTTAAAAATTGAACAGATAGTTATCCTTTTAGATCCTATAAAGCTTCCAATGGGAGCCTTCAGAAGTGTTTCTATTCCTTGTGCTTGTTTACACTGCAGACTGAACTGACTGTAAATGAATAGTTCCAAGGATGCGAAGCAAATTAGTTGTTTCATTAGAGACTAATTGCATCACAGCTTAGTGCAATTTAATGCCCTCTTCTGAGGACAAGAGTTGATAAACAGCGTGATAGATGGCAAAGCTATTAAAATAATAATAAACCTGTTTATTCCTGTTCTTCTACTGGATTCACATGAGCAAGGGTGAAGCTAGACAGTAGGGGTCACCTTGTCTTAGATGATATGCAGATCAGGATCATCCCTCTAAAGTGAAAAAAAGTAGTCTACCTTTACTGATATGCTTAAAGAAGTTTTCGGATGTCAGGGTGAAGAAGCACTCAGTGACATGGAAAAGAGATGGTGATAGCAGGAGCAGAGAGCAACACAGGAATGGATATAGGGCTAGCTTTCACACACTCATATCCAAGTACTACAAGGATTCAGGGAGAATCTGGAAAGATTTGTCAACCCAAGAAGTCACTGGAAGCTGTCTCATCATAAACAAACAAATAAAAAAATCTGCCCTGAAAACTGAGTAAAATATAGACTTCTGTTTCAATATTTAACTTAAACTATGGCATACCTGGAAGTGTGCAATTGCACTTCCCTAGAGACATTAATTTAGAGACTGGGAAAGTTACATTTCAAGAAAAGAAAATAAGAGATATTTCTACTGCAGCAGAAATTTACTTTTAGCAGTTCGGTTTTCCATCTGAAAGTACTGAGTCTAGCTGGGAAGAAGAGAGACACTCTTGAAAAGATACAGCTTTTACCAAAGCTATCCATGTTTTTATTATCCATATACATGTAAGCCACCTAACTACTATTGAAATAGCAAATGCTGCCTCCATTTTTTCACCACTCTCTGTGACAGAATCAAATTCTCATACTTGAAAAATATAGCTATAATGAACCAACAGAGAACTTAATAGATGTACATATAAATGTTTGTAATGTATGCACACATATAGTTTTCTAAAGAAAACAGAGTAGAATTCTACTGCCACTGAAGGCAATCACAGAATTTGTACTCATTTCACTGAGAACAAAAGTTGTCTTTTACTTGATATTCTGGTTGTTCACCAGACCTACTCATAATTTATTAGTAATAGTTCTGCTTTTTTGAAGGACAGAAAAGAAAGTATAAAGTCAAGAAATAACAGATTAAAAAGATGACATCAGACTTGCAATTGATGAGCTGATCTGCATGCCGAGGAAAAGTAATTCATTTCCACAGAGTAATAAAAGATCAGGGGGCATGAAGTTGAGGTTTACAAAAGCTCAAAAGAAGGAATAGTATGAATACAGATTCATTTTTGAGTGGAAAGAAACTACCAAAATTAATGAAGTGAGACTTAATGAGTCAATGCTAAGTAAGCATGCTGGAATATATTTTTCTGCAGGAAGCTAAAAAAACACAATTAATTGTCATTAACTGGAATTTCTGAAGTACCATCCTTAGCTCAGTTTGGCTGTATATTCCCAAACAAATAAATTCTAATAATTCTTAATTTAACTTGGTTTTGAACATGAAAGATTAACCTGAAAGTTAATTAAAAAAAAAAAAAAATCAGTTTTACATTCTTGAATACCATAAAGTAGTGTTACAAGTTCCTGGAGATGTGGAAGGATCCTCACGAAAATCCTCACTGGGATTTGATGTAAATAAAATATTTAAAGTTGTTTATATGCTCATCTGAGACTGGGTTTCTATCACTCTGAAAAGTCTGTGAAGATTTGAATTAAGAGGAAAAACATAAATGTCACAAACATTTGAGACAATCTAAAATGAAAAAAAAAAAATTCAACACACTACATTTAGAAAGTAATGTTCTGTTTCATCAGATCGATTTCTAACTTACCTATTATCATAGGTTTGGTCTCTCCATATATAACCTACCAACACATATATTTCATTTCAAAGATTAAAAATCATTTAGCTCTTGAGATTCCAATAACAAGGATATGCACAAGGGAAAATTTGTTAGAAAAGCTTACGAATGGAAAGATTAGATCTGATATTGCATGTTTGAATACAGGGTAGTGAGTTGGATTGTGAGTAGGTTGAAGGAAAGAAGTCAGGGAATTGCGGTCAGTCAGATGGACTCTAATTGGAGGCCTGTATCTAGTGGAGTCCCTCAGAGATCAGTACTGGGACCAGTACTATTCAATATTTTCATCAACGACCTGGATGAGGTGTCATGGTAGGCCTGAAAAGGCCAAGGTGGGCTTGTACATGTCCTGGCTTGCCCAGGCATGCTCCCCTGCCTCCCCTCCTTCCGAGCTGGGGGTGGTGGCCACAAAAGCCCCAGCTTCACCTAATATGGGCAAACTGGGCAAAGTGCCATCTTGATTGGCTAGTCTATGTCCAAAGGCCCATCAGTCTCGGGCTGAACTATATAAAGNGAAGTTTGGTAATGACAGAAAACTGGGTGGAGTGACTGACGCACTGGAAGGTTGTGCTGCCATTCAGTAAGACTTAGGCTGGAGAGTTAGGCAGGGAGAAATTCAATGAAACTCAGCAAGGGCAAGTGCAGAGTCTTGCACCTGGGAAAGAACAACCTCATGTACTAGTATAGGTTGGGGACTGACCTGCTGGAGAACAGTGAACAGCGAAAGGACCTAGGAGTTCTAGTGGCCTAGAAGGCCAATGCCATTCTGGGGTGTATTAGAAGGGCTGTGGTTAGTAGGTTGAGAGAGGTTCTCCTCCCCCTCTACTCTGGTTGTAGTCTCTCCCTCTCTGGAGATATTAAAGATGCTCTTGGATGCATTCCTATGTGATCTGGTATAGGTGATCCTGTTCTGGCAGGGTGTTTGGACTAGATGATCTTTCGAGGTTTCTTACAATCCCTAACATTCTGTGATTCTGTGAAATTTGATTAAGCTGAAGTAGCTCCATGTATGAAGAATGATACATCTAGTTATGGAGAAAGACAGGAGTTTAGACATGAGCTTCCTCCAGCTATACACTAGAATGAACAACTGAACCATGTGACTTCTTATAAGAAAGATCCTCCATCTCCTTTGTAGCTACCTCATAGAGGTCTACCTTCCAAGGGTCCCACCTTAGCTTTCTCTTTTACAGAGAGAAAAGATCTAACGTCTTCAATTTTTCCTCACAGAGCAGATTCTCCAGCACTTTGATCATCTTTGTGGTCTTCCTTGTCACCCTCTCCATTCTGTCTGCTTCTTTCTTGAATTATGGAGACCAGAACTGGACACAACATTCCAGGTGTGATCTGACACAAAAGAGTGGGATTATTACGTCTCTATCTCCACAAGAAATATCGCTGCAGATGGTGCTCAGGATTCAGTTTTTCTTTGTTGTTTTTCAGTGGTACATTTTTAGCTCTTACTCAGCTTCTCCAGCAGGATCTCCAGGTTTGTTTCAGCAAGGCTACTTCCCAGACACATAGAACCCAGAATGTACTGGGCTGTTTGGATTGTTTGATTTATTTGTCTCAGGTGCAGGACTTCACACTTGTCATTGCTAAACTTCAAACTTCATACTGAAGGAAAAGTAATCCATATATTTTTTTTTTTATTTTTTTTTTTTAGTTCTATAGAGTATTAGCTTGTGGGGAAAAGAACAATGACTCAAACAAATAAACAGTGTACCTGAAAAAAGAAGTGCTATATCTCTACAGAAATTTCTTTCAAAAGAATACATAACATTTAACAACATAAGCTTTGTTTTACAACAAGTAGAAAATTTCTGAAATAGATGATTTCTATTTTTTTTCATGCTGAAATCAGAAGTCTCTAATTCTATTGTAAAGTCGCTCTGTAATGAGTTTTCTTCTCGCTCCTGCAGATCATCCTGTGAGAAACCAGGTAGTCCAGTTTTCAATATTTCTCTGAAAATATTACCTACTGTTTAAACCGTATATAAACAAATGTATCATTACTTATCCTTTGTTCGCAGTATTTTCATAGTTTAACTCCAGCTGACAAATAAGCACTGCACAGCTGCTTACTTACTCTCAATCTAGTAAAGAGAGGAGAGAATTGGAAGGATAAAAGTGAGAACACTTATGGGGTGAGATAAAGACAGTTTAATAGGTAAAGTGAAAGCCAGGCATGAAAACAAAGCAAAACAAGATATTAACTTACTGCTTCCATCATCAGGCAGGTGTTTAGCCATCTCCCAGAAAGCAGGGCTCTATCATGTAAAACGAACAGATTAACTCAATATTCCCTCTCCTTCATCCTTCTTCCTCTGACTTTGTATGCTGAGCTGCTGATACTATATGCTGTCATATGGCACGAAATATCCCTTTGGTCAGTTAGGGTTAGGTCTCCCAGCTATGGCCCCTCGCAGCTTCTTGAGCACCCCAGCCTAGGTGCTGGTGAGGTGGTGTGAGAAATAGAAAATGCCATGACACTGTGTAAATACTGTTCAGTACACCTCTGTGTTATCAAAACTGTTTTCATACAAAGCATAATCCCATACAAACTAACATGGAAGAAAATTGCTTTATCTCAGTCAAAACCAGCACAAATGTTAACATCTTATTTGATGAAATCTAACCAAGTCCAGGAAACCTTGAACAATGTGTACATAGTTATTCTATTTTTTCAAAAATTATTACACGGTTTTAGAAAATTTAGCTTAAATTTTATAAACCCAGATTAGTCTACAGATCATGGCTATTCATTTTCAAAATTAGAGACATTATTTAATGTCTTGAAATATGCATTATTAATGAGATAAATAGATAGGAATAAGAAAGAGAATAGGAGGGAAAAAATAATCTGTATGTGAATTGCAATGACTGTTCAATCTTACTTCTTGCTAAAATATTCCCTATTTCCTTTACCACTTTTAGGGACACACAGCTCAAAATCCAGTGTGAGCTGCATGCTCTTTCAGTCCTGAATAACTTTCTCATGAGCAAACTTTGAGATCAGCTTCTAAAATGGTTCCTGAAACTTATAATGTAGATGGACAAAATTCAGGTCTTGTAGCCCAAAATAAACAACAGCTTCATAGTCAATGATTTTTCAGGCATATAAACAACAAGTCATCCATTAATAAAAACATATCCTGTTACACAACATCCTGGTTATGTTTTTATGTTGTTAATATGAAGATATGTCTATGTGCAAGTTTGGGAGTTTCCCTCCCCCCACAACACACAGCTAGGAATTCACCGGACTAAATTAGTTGGCTGAAAGTTAAGTAATGAAGCTGTATTTATAGCTTGGGACAATCTACAAGCATACACACACACACACACACATATATATATATATATACACGATATATACAGATATTTATGGCTATATACAGTAATATACAGGTTAAAGGTAATACAGAAATACAAAACCCCTCCCAGCAGCCAGGCTGCCCAAAAGGGGCTTCCAACCAACCTCCCATCTTCTTTCCACCACCTCCCTTGTCTCAGGTTGGCAAGGGATGTTAGAAGAAGAATGATTAATTGGGTTACACAGCTCCATGCAGAGGAGTTAATAAGGTAAGCAGACAGACACCGACTGACCTTATCTTTGTTTATGTCCCTGTTTTAATATGTCTCAGCAGAATGAATGGGCAATATCGACATCATTATTATTTTCTTTTCACAGCCAATGATCTTATTTCTCTTATTAAAATATTCCAATTAGCCTTAAACCAGCAGAAGATATTTTAAGAACTCCTTTCTCTAACATACTTCTATCTTTAGTTCTGCCCAAGATGTTACTTCTTCTCCAAGAGCTGGCTACAGTTACGTATAGTCTTTTTCATTTCCCCTCAATAGCATGTCATTAATTTGTCTTCTTCTGTGATGTCTGTATTAGGTATAGAGTACTGACCTCAGCTGGCAACTAAGAATGCACCTGACACACTTTCTTCACCATCAGTGAGAAGGAGGAATCACCAAAACCTTGTGAGTCAAGATGAACTAAGTATAGTAGTTGAAGAAAAAAACAATAAGGAAAATAAAAGAATCATCAAAACAAAACCAAAACCCACCAAAACCAACCAACCAAACGAAAACAACCTAACAACCAAAACATCACCCCAAAACCCAGCACAAACAAAAATCAAGTAATGTACATGTTCTAAAAACAGACAGACCTAGATAGTCTTTTATGCCCCAATTTTGTGGCTGAGTACAATGTATCATTTTATGTGGTATGGAATATCCCTTTGATGAGTTTGGATCAGGTCTCTCAGTTGAGTTGCCTCCCAATTTTATGTCTATCTCTACTTGCTGGGGTGTGCTAGTTTGAGGCTAATTGGAATATTTTACAGAGAGAAATTAAATTCTTGGCTGTCAGAATAGAATAACAGTGGTGGTTATATCACTCATTCTGCTGAGAGACACAGTCAAAACATAGATAAGGCACTCATTTCTCACATACTTCTTAGTTCTCAGTTCTTTCTTCTTCTCTATGGGTCTGGTTGCATGAAAATCTATATAATCTGAGCTAACCTTTTCCTCTAATCTCCTTGTCGTCTTGACATCTCACCTCAAATCCCTGCATATTTATCACATGAGCTGTACGGAGATTGATCTGGTTATTTCTCAGGGGGAAAGAAGGGAGGGAGAGAGGGAGGTTTGGTTTGGGAGTGTTCTGGGCAGTCTGACTGTTACATGAGGAATTTTGTGTTTCTGTATATATTGTGTATATATATGCTTGTAAATTGTGCTAAGCTGTAAATATAGCTTCCTTAACTTCCAGCCAACTGAGTCTAGTCTGGTAAAGTGGGGTGTGGGTGTAGGGGGGTGGTGTTGGGGTAGGGGCAGGTAATTCCCAAACCA
>WBNM01003266.1:0-35949 GCA_013399055.1 Ramphastos sulfuratus
GATTCTATGATTCTATGAAAGCCTAAACAGTGTAATTGCTGGATTTAGGTTTTTTTCTGTTTGGCAAATCCTTGCTGATGCTGCCATGAATTTACCAAATGGTAGCATCAGTGACATGTAAATTGCTACTACACCCATTCATTCCATACCCCTATTGACCCTATAATATCATCTGCCTGCATTGTGCTCCCAGACCAGGAATCTTTCACAGAGCAATGGTAACGATACATAGCCTAGAAAACTCTGTGTTTTCCCAGCCTGGGGCAGGCCTAGGGCAGCCTTCCTCTGTCAGTTGGGAGACACCCTGTTACTTGTGTTCAAGGCTGTACAGGTTCCTACAGACCAGTGTAAAATGCAAGCCTAGCAAAACCAAAGAATGTATTTCAGATACTTTGCTGCTTCTTATTGCTTGTTAAACTAGGCCTTCAGTGACTAGACCTTGAGTAAATGAGGCCTTGAGTGACCTGTACTAGTGGGAGGTGTCCCTGCCTATGCCAGGGGGTTGAAACTAGATGATCTTTGAGGTTCCTTCCAACCTTACCATTCTATGATTCTATGAACTATGCAATTTTTAAAATTTCTCTGTATATTTCACCTCTAGCTCACCCTTAATCATCAACAGGAGAGTTGCACTCAACTGTTGTCTCCTGCACTTCAAGCAAATTGATTAAGAACCTGCGACACAAGCATGCTACTGCTACTGAGGCTGCTCCTCTTTCATGAGTCATTGCCCTGTCCCACCTGGCAGATTACACCTACCCACGTGTGCATGAGAAAAATGGAGAAGTAGTTACGATGTATGTCAGCTCTCTGTCTTGCTCTTCCACATCTACAAAGTGGAGATGTTTCTTAGTTAGATAAGCAATCTCAGTCTCCTTAACAACCAAGTGACGGGTCACTCCTGGGGCTTCTCTGGGTAGCTGATCATCCACAGGGATAATGTGCACCATCATCACCTGAAATCAGGAAGACAGTAAAATCAGCAGTCATTGCTCTCATTAAGAGAATGTCCAAACACTTTTTTACAAACATATGCACACAGAAGCGGATCCCTGGAATGTGAGCTACAGGATGTGGCTGTCATGCCATATCATGAACGTATTGGAGTTATACAACAGTTAGATGCAAAGCCTTGAAATCTCATCAGTTTCCTTTCAAGTTAAAAGCAACATTAAATTCAGTTATGTTGGACTCCTAGGTAAAATAAGCTGTTCTCAGCTGACTTTGGGAGGGCTGTTTGGTTGATACTGTCTCCAAATTGAATTTATTTTCAAGATTTCTTACTAGGGTGTAGGAAAAAGTTCTTACAATGGATTTATCTCTCTATGGCCAAGTGAAGAGAATTACCTCATGATAATCATCACGTGTGACAAAGATGCTTCAGATTCATACCTGTGGCTCCGACAGATTGGGAGGATCATGGCTATCACACAGCACAAACTCAAAGGAATCTTCAAATATTTCTCCTCCCAAATGATGATAGTAAATTATTCCATTGTATAGATCCTTCTGAAGAAAGCTGCTGACAGAATACCCTGTTGAAGAATATGTCTTCTATTGGAATAGTGCATAACTTTAATAATGTATAAAACTTATCTATTTGCTATGCAAACAAAACATGAAGCATAATGTCCTCTTTCTCACCCTAACCAGGGCAAGCCCTTTGATATGTTACCTCATTGTCTTCCACATTTCCTCATGATCATGAACTTCAATGTCACTTAGAGATATTTTTTAAAATGAAGAAACATAACAAATGAGCCTAAATCCCTGTTCAGAGGACAAAAGAGAATTTGTAGGACTAAGAGCCTTTGCAGTCTAGAGCAGGGGTTTCTGAGTCAAACAGAAGGAAAGCTTTCTTCATCTTTTATTATAATTAGCATCATCTAATAGATTTGAATTTGTCAGGGATCCTCGTAGATCCTGATTTTCTCAGCTTTTCTTAAGGAGAAAAGTACAGTAGGGAAATAGACTCAGAATGGAAGAATTATGGGATAAACTGTGTTCACAAGTCTAGTTATCCTTGTGCAAATACCAGCAGTAGTTAATGAGGGTGGTGAGACCCTGGAACAGGTTGCCCAGGGAGGTGGTGGAAGCCCCATCCCTGGAGGTGTTTAAAGCCAGGCTGGATGAGGCTCTAGACAGCCTGATCTAGTGTGAGGTGTCCCTGCCTATGGCAGGGGGCTTGGAACTAGGTGGTCCTTGTGGTCCCTTCCAACCCTGGCTCATTCTATCATTCTATCATTTTATCATAAGGATTTACACTATGATGAAAGTCCAAATTCGCCATGGTTTGTCTTGAAGCAAAGTAAGTTGTCTAATGTACAATGCAGTTAAAAGAGGAAAGAACAAATAAAAGTGTGCTATTGTGGATGCATTTCATTACCTATCAAGTTCGGTCCTGGTTTCTTCATGATTTCTCCAGCTTGTGATTGCTTGGTAATATTGAATAATATGTAATCATCACTGGAATCTATGTCAGAAGCATGAAGCATGGAACTTTGAATCAAGATCATCTGTCCCTCGTGTACTTCAATTATGACATTGCTGATAAGAAATGGAGGGCTGTCATCTTTAGGAAGGATATTGATAGGAAATTTATGGCGAATATTGTGGGAGTCATCAAAAATCCTAAATACCACAAAGTCCTTAGTAGAATCACTGTCATCATGATGGTAGTGAACAACTCCAGCCTGAATGTCAGAAACTGTGAACATGAATCCTTTCCCTCCTGCCAAACAAAGCAGCGTAAGGAAACACATCAGAAACATACAGTTAATCTCAGATGAGAATCCTTCTATCAGTATGGATGCTATTAATTGAGACAGAATAAGAATGCATTTGTACATGGAAAAGACAAATCACCTACTTGAAACAAGTTTCTAGAAAATGAAATAGTTAATGAAAATGCAGAATTTTCATCTGTGATAGCAGAGAAAATCCTCCAAATGTCCATTGTACTAAAGATAATTTGAGATATCAAGGTTTTTTAACTGTGCTTCTACTTGAATTTTAAGCTCTACTTATCAGAACATTTTACATGTATTTTAAACTTCAAGGAGCCTTATCATTACAGCTTAGCATTTTATTGCAAGTAAAAACGTTTTTGTGTCTCTGGGGTTTTATTCTGCATATTGAGGTTACTGTCTACAGTAAGACAGTTTCACAACTCAGCACACATAACAAATATTCAGACAGGATAAAGGTTTCAGTAACTGCAAGCTGGCGCTGAAAGAAATGATACCCCCAGAGCCTCCAAGCAAACATTTTTTTCTTCCCAGAGACTCCCACTCACTCCTTCTGCTCCTTATTTGCAGAAAATTATGACCAAACTTTAGGATAGAGAAATTATGGGGAGTGACATGTTTCAGTTCAGTATCAATGAGGACAATGGTGTGCCTCTAGGCAAAGATGGTAGATAAGAGGAAGTGTGGACAGAAGGAATTCGAGTGTAGGTCTTGATTTAATTAGCCAATGTAATCAGTATGCATGGGGAGTGTGGGCTGTGATCTGAAGACTGCTACATGAACAGAACTTAAAGTGTATATAAGTGATAAAAATTGTGCAAATAAAGGTCTTTATCTGAGTAAATGTGGAGTCCATGCCCCTAATTGCTACAAGAAGTAACTGTATCACCACTGAACAAAAACCTGTTATAAGTGACAGAAGACAGGGAAGAATGGCATACATACCTCTTTCTTTCAGCATTCTCCTAAGACTGGCATCATTAAACCCAGAAAAAGAGCATTCAAAACTTTGTATTGATTCACTGTTCCTTTCAATTAATGTGACTCTCTCCACTGATTCAGTGGGCAGTGGCTCAGGCCATTTTCCATCACCATTTCAATTACAGTGCAGCTGTGGGGCTAAATCTGAGCTTTGTACATCATTTGGAGTTTGCTAGACAAAAAAAGACAATCTCCAAAAATCATAGTGATAGTTTCCTTTGCACATGCCTATGCAGACACATAAAATGGAAAAAGACGTGGCCTTTGAACCATCTCAGACTTTGGGTGCCTGCCACAAAGAGGCTGAGAAACCCCAGGGAACTTAAAGAAAGGAAGGGACTGCCACCGTGAGATGGGCCCTGGGTTCTGCATGCACAGTTGGTCTGCTGCTCCACAGCCTGCAGCCCACTCCCTGGCTGGCCACATGCCCTAACAGATCTCTGGGGCTGATATCTAATACTGCTGACACCACAGAGTTTCTGTTTGTAGCACTACAGGAGGATGATCATGCAGACGCTGAACTACTTGGCAGTAGTCTACTGAGACAAAGCGTATTTCTGAATAGTATCTGTTTCAAATAAATTCCAAATACCACCTTCTCCTTTTCTTTAAATACTTGCTTTATGTCTCTAGGTTTGTTTGCAAAACAAAATTAGTAATTTTGATCACTCAGAATGCTAATGAATTAGAACCCTAATTTAATTGTAACTTTTTGCAAAATATCTTAAAGCAGCCAGTAAGTAACAACTATATCTGAATGTTTTCTGTTTTCATCAACAAATATAATCTTTAGCATCTCCTTTATCCTTGGTGAGAAGCAGACCAGCATCAGGCCTACTGTTACTAGCTATGTTCTCTCACTTGGGCTGAATTCGCCTCCAATGAAGAAACTAGGAACCAATTTCATTTTCAAATTAAAGTGATGTTGTTGTGGTAGGCCTAAGCAGGCCAAATTAGGCTTGTACATATCCTGGCTTGCCCAGACATGTTTTTCTGCTCTCCCTCCTTCTGTTTTGAGGAGAGCAGCCACTAAGTCTGGGGTCTGTGGCCTGACCAGCAACCGCAGTAAGCAAGGCACACAGAGTTGCCTTGTGCAAGGCCCATATTCTGCCCTAAAAAGGGGAAAGAAAGCCTGTGGCTTCACCCAATATGGTCAGTTTTGGCTAACTGCCATTTGATTGGCTATCCTGTGTCTAAAGGCCCATTAGTCTCGGGCTGTATGGATAAGAAGGAGATGAACAGGGAGCACAGCGTGTGCTTTGCCATTACAAGGTGTGTTTGCNGAAGGCAAAATGCCAGAGTTACAAGTATCTCCTGTTTAAGGATGTGGACAACATTTGCAAAACTGCCAAAGGCTATGCAATTGACTTAATGAGTTTGTGAATTTTTTTATTTCTTACTGTCCATACAGGTATTTCCTTCTGCACCTTCATTCCCTTATAAAACTGTCTCTTATGCTGGCAGCCTTCAGCAGGGAGTGACATAGGACAGACTCTATCAACATATTATTGTCTGTTGTGTTATCATAGCCAGTTGTCACTAAAGAACCTGCTTGCCGACCCTGAGTTTGAAGTGATTTACCTCTCACGGTGAGCTGCCCATGCTGTAAACCATCAGCTGTGATCAAGCGAACATTCTGGATGTCATCGTTATCTACAATTTGTAAGTGTTGCCATGTGATAGGCCGAGATTGCCCTTCCAGGAGATTGAGGCCTAAAAAAAAATAAAGCATTTTTCACCAAAGTATCTGTGATGTTCAAGATTGTCAGCATCCAACATTTCTAAACGTTTTGGCTGTCAAGAAAAAAAAAAAAACACAAACATATTTGATTCCATCCACATGACTATCTCAGACCTATATTTCAAGACCAGTTTAAAAACTTGATACCAGGTTTTATTCTCACATGCTTGCCCTACTCAACTGACTTTAAAGATTTTTTTTTTCAGCTAAATTGGAGCACTGCACTTGCAATCTCACAATGTCTGAAACCACTCAACTTCCTTAGGTAGTCTGCATTTCAAAGTATATGCTGATATTCATGACAGAGGACAGTATCTGAGTCCAACAGTCATTTCAAGTGGGAATTCTCTTGTAGCCATGAGTCATTTTTTTTTGGGTCTCCCTTCTGTATTGTGAAGAAACTGCACTCTCTCTGGTGTTAACTTCACGAACTGTTTGATCTTACACCTTTGCCTTTTGATGAATGAATTTCAAAGCAGATTTCACTCTAGATTGTTGAGGCTGTACTGTCTCCAGTGCAGGAATTACAAATATGTTTGAAAGTGCCTTAAAGTTTCCAAAGTTCAAACGAATGGTAGTGCACATGCTCTCTTATTCCATCATGTATTTATTCTTGCTATTTATACTCTTTTATGTCCAGGTTGTTGTTGAAGAAAATTGTCTAAAGAAATCCTGAATTTCCTGTAATGATTTTTGTGCATGTGTGTTTATCATTCAGTTAAGACTGAAGATTTTTTTCAAGTTGTTGTAACATGTTTTCACCTAAATGGATAACTAGAAAAAAAGTAGATGTAAATCTACTTTTCAGTTTAATGATCCTTAAACTTCAGTTTAATGATCCATAACCTTCAGATGTAAATCTGAAGTTTAGAACTTTGTCAAATATCTTTCAAAACTTTTTAAAAATTCAAAATATAGCAAAATAAACTGAGGAAAGGAGATCTCACCTGTATTCCATGAAACTCGAGGAGCATTTGTATCTGTTGTTCTGATAGAAAGATGCACAGTGATTGGTAAACTCCTTTTAAAGTAGAAGTCATGAACCTCAAACTCCACCTGATGTGAAAACAGACAAGCTATTTATTGTGAGAAAAAACAAAACCAAGAAAACAACCAAAACAAAACACCTAGAAAATCCACTGTACTTCGAAACACGTATAGTGCATTCATTCTTGAGTGATCTTAAAATCTTCTGGTAATACATTAACAAACTTGATTTAGCTTCTAAAGAGAGTCTTTGAGGTTCTGCAATAAATCAAGTATCTGCCTTCTGTCCTCTTTACGGTGAATGCTGGGAAAGCTAGTTTGCAATGCATGGAAGTTAGTGGGAAAGAGATGTGTTTTCACTGTTGTTTAGGGTATAATTAACTCAGCAATTAACAGAGGACGTTTTACATAACAATAATAAAGGGGGGAGGGGTATTTTCTGCTCTTTTAATATATGTAGGACAAGAAAAAAAAATAGACTGACAGAAAAAAAAGGTCAAACTCTTGAGCTATCAGATTCTTGAAGCTGTGGACAAACACCAGAGCACAACAGAGAAGAAGCACTTAAGGAGCAGGCAGTTTGACAGGGTTACTGATCCTCATACTAAAGAAACAGGAGATTCCTATCATAGCCAGCATTAAAAAACCACAAGCCTTGTCATCATCGGATGCCAAAGTTAACCGTTACTGTTGCTCTGCTTTCCAGTTCACCTTTTTCCCAGTTTATCTTGATCTGATTTTGTTTCTTTGATGTCTTCAGTGCCAACCATTTCGTTTTGTTCGGGTCATTGCTGTCATATAGTTTTAACTATCAGCATATTAACTCATTTCTTTACTTCTTATATCTCTTCTTAAGACTACTGTTTAATTCTCAGTGCTCTGCATGCTACTAAACTACACAGAATGTCTAGCATAGTGGTTACTGAAAAAAAAAAATATGCAAAGTAGGAGACTCCCATTATCAGCATCCTATGGCAGATCTGAAGGGAGAAATGATATGAGATATTAATATCCAGTTATGAATATTTTTATTAATATCTCTGAATATTAATTTTTTTAATATTAATATTAAAAAATTCGGGGGAAAATCCCTCAGATTCTTTGGATTTTTGGTCAACAGGAAATATTGGCACAGAGGATATTTATTAACACAGAATTAAAACAATCAGAACTTGGGAAAAAGAGGAACGCNACCCTGAACAGGAGGAGGATTGAGCACGGGTTTAAACCAACCTGGCAGGATTTATGCCTACCAGGACAAGAAACATCCTTATCAGTCAGCGTGGAGAAGGCAGAAGGGGTGGTCTGTTTGCTCCCATAAAATGTAGGTGTGTTCCTGCATCCTTTGTCCCATAGATTGGTACTGTTCATTTACTCACTTACTCCAGTCCCTGCAAATACTAGTCTGCTTTTTTTGTTTGCTTCATTTTCTCTATGCTAGTGACATGGGTTTACTGTTCAAAAAAAATCCTGCTGGAAGTCTCTTTTGTTAATCCCTATACCACCATTGCTGTGGTAGGTAGGATGTGAGGGACCAAAAGCCAACCAACCAACCAAACCAAAACCAAAACCAAAACAAAAAAACAACCAAGCAAACAAAAAACCAAAAAACCCAAAACACCAAACAAATGAACAAAAACACCAGAGTGGGAAATTCTGTTAGATATTCTTAATCAGAGGGGATCAAAATCTTTCTTAACCAGTGACCAACAAATACCTGATTTGTGTTAAACATTTATGCTGATGAGTCATAGGAGAAAGTGAGTACAAGATTTTACCTCTGCTCCAACCTTGCCTGTAGATAAGCATGTTTTAATATTTTTTCCTGAAAAATATCCATTGCATATGAATGCATTTATTTATAGCTTACTGAGTGTTAAAGAGAATAATACCACAAATATTAATACATTACACTTTTACCTTGTAAATTCTCCTCTCTGTGTGGCTCTTATTTGGAGGCTGATAAGCGATGAGCATGTCACTGAGATCTTTCCACATAAAGGACCCAACAGGTTTTGTGTGGTCAGATAAATGAGTGATGAAGCCCTGTGAAGGTGGCTTGGTAATGTTGAATACAAGCAGAGACTTTGGAGTTTCTTTGTCTTCCACATCAACAGTTGTGGTTGTAAGGGGAGTTAAAATAAATTGATCCACTTCCAGGATCCACTTTGCCACTGGGGCAGCTTTGGGTATTTGATTGGGAACAGCACCTTTAATCTGAACAGGGAGCCATGCATACTCACTCTACAAAAGGAATAGTTGAGTCAAATGAAAGGACAACATGAAGCAAATAAAATAAATTTCATTTACATTGCCTTCACATAGCTAGTTAGGATACATGTGAAAGTAATACTTATTTTTGAATGAAAAATTTGAACATGTTAGTGTGAAAGTGCCTAGAGTAAATATTTAGACCTCATGAAAAGGTCTTCCAGGTTCCCTAGTCTTATTTTTGTCCTTAATTTTGGGCTGAAACAACTTGCTTAATTTGATATGTGTTTGATGAATTATTTTACCTGATAGAAACATGCACGAGTCATTAATTATTATTAACTCAATATGTTCACACAGCTCTTATACATATCAATTACTCTTTAAGTTGAAGTCAATGAAGATCACATTCTATAAAAAGGTAGAGTTATGTCATAAATAATTTTACTCACAGGCTAAATTACTTACGTCTTACAGTAAAAAACATAAAGTGTTCCTGTGTGGTCATAATGGTCTAAATAGAATTTGCCCAGCTAGCAACATTCTTAGAACTGAATCAAATTTTATGCTCACTATCTCTCTTCATATGTGTAAAAGAGCAACAAATTTAATTTATTTTTTTAAAACTAGTAAGACAAGCAGATAAAGGCTACCTTGTGGAGAGTTTTGCTTCTGCTGTCTGTGAGATCCAGTCTCAGAGGAATATAATCAGTGTCAGGTGAGGAAGAGTCAAGGTGCTGATATTGAATTCCCATTCTCAGAAATTCTTCACAGTTCATTTTTGTGCTCTGAACAACTCCCAGTCCCAGAATGCAGCTCCTATTTCTGCACTGCTGACCCAGGCTGTGCTCTGAAACCCAACAAAAGCAATACTGAGACATTTACCACAGCAGAAAACAACATGGGAAGACCGTCCATACACCTAAACTGATAAAAAGCCTGCATGATGAGAATTATGACTCCTTTCCTGACTTAATTTTTCCTAAAGAATCTTGTTTTCAATTGACATCTAACAGCTCCAATCTCACTTGGTCTTTTGGTAAGTGCAGCTTTCAGTGACTCCCTGTGCTGTTTCACAGAATTACAGAGTTATTGAGGCTAGAATAGACCTCTGAGATCATCAAGTCCGGCTTATGACCTAACATCATCACATCTAATAGACCATGTCACTAAGTGCCACATCCAATCTTTCCTTAAACACCTCCAGAGACAGGAACTCCACCATTTCCCTGGCAATCCATTCCAGTGTTGAATTACCCTTTCCATGAGGAAGTGCTTCCTAACATCCAACCTAAACCTCCCTTGGCACAGCTTCAGGCCATGCCCTTTTTTCTACTGAGTCTTGGGACTCTCAAAGCCATCACATTGATCTACAGAGCCAAAAGTAGACTCNACCTCCTGCTGAGATGGGAAGTCCTGGAGATACACAGATCACCCAGAGGAGATCAGGACCAGGTCGGAGATTGTCTGTCTCCTTTCCCCAGCAGCTTGGGAAGTCTGGGAAGAATCAGAAGCCTCAGCAGATGGCAAAACAGTAACACAATTCCCTGAAAGTGTTTGGGTAGTGTCTGAAGCTGTAGCTAGCCCTGTGAGTCGGGAGGTATTTTGTGAGTAAATACTTAAAACCCCTTGTAAAACACTATTGCCTTCTGCCATAAGCAGAAAGGAGCAACTTGTGTCCATCTAGTCGACAAGCAGTATACTGACCGTGAGCAGTATATTGACTGTAGGAATCTTCTCTTCCAGTTCAATTGAGTTCAATTAATGTTTGTGTATTATTACTAGTTATCTCTAGATCTTGTATTATTACCTGCATAATGTTTCCATGACCATTGCAGAAGAACCTAATTATTATTTTTAAATAGTGGTTGGGGTGGTGAGAGTTCTGAATATTGAATATTAATAAACAATATTAATCTTTGAAAATATCATCTCACATTAATTAATTCCCCTCCATAACAGTAGGCCAAGTTGTTCATTAAACTTCACACAACATAGCTAACATTTCTGAAGCAACCCACTGCTGCAGACTTAATCAGGTGGGTCTGTTTGAACCTGCTAATAATGCAAACTAAAGCGCATCATACCAATGCTAGGGAAGAGCTTATCTCCAGGGAGCTGCTGTTGCTTCACTTCCCTGGTGATGAGCTGGCCATGAGCAGGCAGGTGGGTTTCTGAAGAGGCTATGGAAATGGTGCAATCCAGATTTATCCTCCTGTCATAGTCAAAAGTGAGGACATTCTTGTCAATCACACTGGAAACACCATAGTACTCAGGGATCTCCAGGGCTCCAGAGCGCATTTTGATGATGTTACAGTCTGGTTCAAGTAACTGCACATGGAGGGTGAATGTTTCTACAAATGTTTCCGTTTCTGTAAACCTGCAGGTGATAGAAGGAAATTAATTACACATCATCCCACTTTCTGTTGCTCTGAGTTTGGCGTTGGCCTCACCTAGTTAAACTTCTTTCTGTCATGAACCCTAAAACCAGGCACTGCTACCCACCTCCTCATACTTGTAAAAAGGGTGTTTGTGCAAAAGAAGAGGTTACTTGCTGTGTATATGCAAAGATATACCCATCATCAAGACAGCACAGAATATACAGTGCTCTGAAATTACTATCGTGACTTTAACTAAAAGGAAGAAAACTGGATTTCTCTAACAAGCAATAGATAATATTTATTAATACCAACAAACGCACAGTTGGAATGATCTGAACTATGCTGTGATAAATGTTTCTATAAACAGATGGTCACTTTTTGAATAATGATGCTGCAACTGGATCTAAGTAATTATGTTATGTACAGCAAAAAAATGCATTAACCATGAAAAATGGGCTGAGAGCAATGGTTCCCCTGATAACAATGAGGTGTAATTTCCCACCACTGCTTACCTGTACAGCCTAAGCATTACCGTGTCTTCATCTAGAATTGGACAACCATTGTGTGTATATTTGACTTCATTAGGAAGGAAGTGACAGTCAAAAACCTATGAAGGAGAAAGAATAGACAAGTACAACACTGATAAGGATGTTAACTTTCTGGCTTCTGATCCACTTCTCTCTGACAGTCAGGAATGCATCATAATAAGGAAATGCTGTATCTGTCATTTGTTTCTGTGAATACTTAAGTATTCATTCACCCATTCAGTAGTCTCCCAGTGGAAGCCAAAACAACCACTTTATTGTGGAGCTGCTGACATTCTGTAAGAGAATGGACATATACATGTGATTGTTTCAGGCTGCCAAGTCCCTTCTTCAGCACAATAGATATTTTAAACACACACTTCTCTACCACCGTAGCCTGTGAACTTACAGATGTAGTTGTATTCAATGGGGGAACCTCAGTGGATCTGAAAAGCCAGTAGATCCTGCAGTATAGAATCATAGAATCATAGAATGGTAAGGTTGGAAGGTACCTCAAGGATCATCTAGTTCCAATCCCCTGCCATAGGCTGGGACACCTCCCACTAGTACAGGTTACTCAAGGCCTCATCCAACCTGGCCTTGAACACCTCCAGGGAGGGAGCAGACACAACCTCCCTGGGCAACCTGTTCCAGTGTCTCACCACCCTCACTGTAAAGAACTTCCTCCTAATATCTAGTCTAAATCTCCCCTCTGCCAGTTTAAACCCATTGCCCCTTGTCCTGTCATTACAAGACCTTAGATTTATCTGCTTTTAAAGTTACTTGCAGTGATTATACAGTAAATCCTGCTTTATGGCCACTACCATGGGACTAAAAATGGATGATGCTGTGAAACTTCATTGTTGGAAGCTAGCTCAATTTTGTTACAAGTTTTTGGAACACTGACCGTATGCTATTAGCCTTTTAGCAGACCAGATGTCACCTCTGTGTTATGAAACTTCCTAATGCTGTGCCACACCAACACCCAGCCCCAATGTCAGTGTAATCCTACAATATAAAAGTGGGCAGAATTTCTGTATCATATCCATCTGCAAATACAAAAGAAACAAATTCTTATGACATACCTTATATAGGTTGAATTTGTGAAGATGTCTGGCCACAGTTTAACCATTCAAGGCAGACACATATTTCAGGCTGAATTTTTTTATTCGATAGTTTATGACCTTGTGAAAGTAAGGCAAGAAGGAAAAAATGCCTTATTCATTACCCAAAAGATTCCTTAATAGTTCTGACACACCCATTCTTTTGAGCAGGGATTTGGATTCTGGGGTCTGGGATTTTCACGTCCTGACATATGCTAATTTACAAGCGTGGCAAATTACAATTTCCATGTAGTTACATTTCTTAGTAGTTTAATAGCTGAATACTCCTACCATTGATAAGACCATGTGTATGTTATACTTGTGACATCAGGGAACCCCTACACAACCTATATGTAGGTAGAGGATATGCATGTTTCATACCTACAGAAATGGTATGTTCCTGTCAGCAAGAAGGAAAAAGTTAATTATTGCGTTTCCTGAGTGTCTCACTATGAATCTAAATGTCATTTTGATTCAGCTATTATATGCAGTAATCACGTGTGACTAGGGCTTCTATGGACTAAACTAAACTCTTTTTACTGAGTAAAAGCTGTTTGTATTCATTAAGAGACCTGGGATACTGTGTACAGTTCTGGAGCCCCCAACACAAGGACATCAAACTGTTGGAGTGAGTTCAGAAGAGGGCTATGGAGGTGATCAGAGGGCTGGAGCAACTCTCCTGCAAGGACAGGTTGAGAGAGTTGGGGCTCTTCAGCCTGCAGAACAGAAGGCTTCAAGGAGACCTTAGAGTAGCCTTCCAGTCAGAAGGGGTCCTACAGGAGAGCTACGGAGGAACTATTTACAAGGTCTTGTAATGACAGAATGAGAGGTAATGGGTTTAAACTGGCAGAGGGGAGATTTAAAGAAGTTCTTTGCAGCGAAGATACTGCAAAGTATACTGGCATGACATTACAGTCATGAAATACTGGAACAGGTTGCCCAGGGAGGCTGTGTATGCTCCCTCTCTAGAGGTGTTCAAGGCCAGGTTGGGTAAGGCCTTGAGAGACCTGTTCTAGTGGGAGGTGTCCCTGCCTATGGTGAGGGGTTGGAACTAGATGGTCTTTGAGGTCCCTTCCAACCTAAACCATTCTATGATTCTGTTGAGGCCATAACTACTAAAAATTAATATACACATGCATACAGCTAACTGACAAACTACTTTTTTTTTTTTCCTCCAGAAAGAAGGTACAATTTCCTACTACCACTCTTTTTTTGAAATGCAACTATTCATGAATCATGACGATGAAGTGGCTTGCCTGAACTATTTACATCTCCCTAGCCACTTTGGAGAATGGTGAAATTGAAGAGGGATTTTAGTAAGCTTCTGAAATGTTGACTGGAAGTACAGTGCATAGACAAAGTCCTTGGATTCTCAAAATAATATTTTGATTCCTAATTTAGCTGTTAATGTGTTGACTGAAAAGCATCATGACCACTTAATGCATTCACATTAGAAAATGTAAGAACTAGTGACCTTTGTTTCTCTCTTTGTTTCTTTTCATTACACAGAAAGTGCATTCTTCTATAATGGAAAAATAATTAGTCAGATTTTGTTATTATTGACATTGTCCATTTCCACTGAAGTTACTCTCAGATGCTCAAGCTATGTGGTAATTTTTCTATATTCCTAGTGATTTTAAAATGTATTGCTGGATTTTTTTTTTTTTAANCTGATGTAGATCAATGTAGAGCACTCAAACTCAGTAGGGGTTTTGGCAGCTTCTAGGTCTGGTGTGCACCTGATAATGACTTACTGCACAGATAATGCATCCCTGCTCATATTAGAGGATTGNGAGAATGGTGAAATTGAAGAGGGATTTTAGTAAGCTTCTGAAATGTTGACTGGAAGTACAGTGCATAGACAAAGTCCTTGGATTCTCAAAATAATATTTTGATTCCTAATTTAGCTGTTAATGTGTTGACTGAAAAGCATCATGACCACTTAATGCATTCACATTAGAAAATGTAAGAACTAGTGACCTTTGTTTCTCTCTTTGTTTCTTTTCATTACACAGAAAGTGCATTCTTCTATAATGGAAAAATAATTAGTCAGATTTTGTTATTATTGACATTGTCCATTTCCACTGAAGTTACTCTCAGATGCTCAAGCTATGTGGTAATTTTTCTATATTCCTAGTGATTTTAAAATGTATTGCTGGATTTTTTTTTTTTTAAGTAATGAGTTAGTTCATTAGCAGATACATATACATGCATTTACCACTTTTACTATTAGTTAAATGAATCTTGGAATATTATGTAGTGTTCTGGAAAGCATGACTGATTTTTTTTGGGGGATTGCATAGAAGGACAAGAACAGTTTGTGGAGGAAAAAAACCCTGTTCTCATATGAAGATCTTTTCTATGTTGTGGCTCTTCTGTTGTATATTGTTTTTAAGTGTCACAGGAATGTGTATTGTGTTATTTTTCAGAATTTAATAAACAACAACAAATATGTGTTTTTCTCAGTTAATGTNCTTGTTATTAATTAATAACAAGGAGCTGGAAAATCAAGGACCATTCCACAGCAGTCTGTTACTACTGACTGACAGTCATTTTGTTTATGTATAAGAAACAACCTACTTTGCAAAAAGAAACATCTGCTTTGTGTTTCCTAATATGTTTTCATTCTATCTGAACAGGCACCTCCAATTGTCTATAAATTTGAAGGGCAAGACGAAAGAGATCTACATGTTTTCTTAATTACCGGCAACCTTTGGTGTTTTTTCTAATTCATCTTTTTTTCTATTACAATTTATAATTAAATTGTCATACATTCCTAGGACATTACTCACTTTAATGGCAGTAAATCAGATCTGTCCAGAGACTTTTTCTGGCCACAGAATTTCCTGGTAGAAAGAGCCTGAGTGGCACAAGGAGGACCAGGCTCTGGCACTTTTTTTTTCATGAATGGTGAATGCTCAGCATCTGTCCCTGTCTTCTCATTTAAAAGAGAAGTGCTTGACTTACAAATGCCTTCTTGTTCTTTTCCAGCAAGAAAATAAGGGTAGAAATAACCAGACAGATATCTTACTGGCAATCTCTGCCATTCCCACCTCCTTATGGCTGCAGAGAAGAGGAAGCACCTTTCCTACTGGAAAATTGGAAGAGGAGCCATCCGAGGGTGGTATTCTTGGCACCACCAGCAGCCACAGTCCTTCTCCAGCCTGATACCATGCCTAGCAGAGTTGAATTCTCCAGAAGACATGCTCAAGATTTACGCTTGGCTGCCTGGGCTCACATCAGGGCCATGGAAGGATGAGAACTTAAAGGAGATGGTACTGGGAATGGGAAAAGTCAAGGAGCCTAGACATTTTGGAAAAAAGAAGTGTGGTGAATACACATCTCCTGGGGTGTCTGGAGACCTTGTGCTTGAAGCATGTCAGGTTACAAAAGCTAAGTGGCTTTTTAAAATAATTTGGTTCTACTGCATGTAGAGGTTGAGGCAGAAATGGAAAACACAGTAACTTCCTCAGCCGGTCACCCAGCTTGTTCTAGAAAAGGTTTGCCAACAATGAGGCATGTAAGTCTTTATTTTTCTCCTCATGGGCCAAACTAGACTGGGGATCTGGAGAGGGTGGACCATGATCAGGGTCTCTGCGCTGACAGAGAGCAAGTCCTGAGAAAGTCTCAGCAGAGGGACTGCTCTGTTTTGGACCAGTCTCTACACTTGTCTCACACACTTGTGTGCTCATCACCTCCCATTTCCCTGGAATGTCTCCACTTCTTCCGAGTGGTAGTTTTGCTGAAATACTTGTCAGTACTGCAAGAACTATGATGATGATGATGAAGACAGAAGCTCTGAAAGATCTATCCAGACTTGTGCTTCTCCACCTGCTTTCATAGGCACAACCAGAAACCTCAAAGAGGATGTTAAAAACAATACACATATGGAGGCATATAGAAGTGCATGCTATATGGTACAAGAAAAAATGCAGAACTTTTCCGAAATAGTTAATAACTGTTTGGTGATCATTCATTAAAACAATTTGTCATTCCTCTTCTATTTTTTCCATCTTAACACCAGTTACTCACAGCTCTTTCCCATTATGAAAAAGGTGGGAAGATTTGCAAGGCAAATGACTAGTAGAATGGTGTTAATATGAAATACACTTCATTATTGCTACAAGCTTGAAAATTTAAAGTAAAACTAAAACATTTTGTTTCAATGTATTTGCCATCTGGGAGCAATTTAGCTGAACAGAGCAAACAAGAATGTACACAATGTGCTTATTGTATGTGATTACTTTTTTCTTAATTGCTCCCTAAGTAGTGGCTGCGTGACTAAAATGCAAAATGAATTAATGGGCTATGCATTATCCAAGAGGCACTGGTTACCCTCTTAGTAGAAAAACAAGCAGCTGAGAGACTGGAGGGTACCTCCTAACTGAAAGTTTTGAAATCTCATTCTGCCCTTGTGAAAGCAGACTCTCACCAAACGTACTCTTATGCATTGATATTACTGAGCTCAGCTTTTGGATTTCTGGGATGCGGTTCTCTTGTCAGTTGGCTGCTTTTAGCAAAAGACTGAATCCCACAAACTACTCAGTTTCATATCTTTTAGTCATTACAAAAAAAAAAAAAAAGTTCAATTAAGATTCTCTTTCTAGTTTCTCCCACACTCCCACACTTGCATACATGGACACTCAAGAGCAGTATAATGGAGTGGAAATACCTGTGGAGTTAGTTTCCCAACCCTCTGTGTTATTGGCTCATTAATCACAACTTCTACTTTGCAGGCATCCTTCTCTCTGGGAATGGAAAACTTGAGGTCATCTTCTAACAGGAATACTGATTGTCCCTTCATCACTTTCACCCCAAGGTTGACACTAATAAAGGAGGGGCATACAACTCTTAATACAACAGGCAGAAGCAGGAACAACTGGCTTCTCTTGAAAGGCTTCATATTATAAGGGGATGCCAGCTCTTTTCCACCAGTGAAAATGTTGACAAAAAAGTCTTCTCTGTCTCCAAAGGCAGATTTTCACCATATAGTGAAGGATGAAAATTTTAGTTGCAAGTGAAAATGCAGGATATGTTTTCTATTAAGATGCACCCCTTGATTGAAATTTGGTCAGATGCACTTCAAAATATCCTTGGGTTATTATAAAATTCATTGGTCAAGTCTGACAAAATGATGAATGTGTTCTCAGAGTACTTTTAAAGTTTGTTAATTCTGAAAAAACAAGGGGGGGGGGAGGGAAGAAACAAGAAAGACAATTAATATAAGAGAGAATATAATTGAGAATTTGTTACAGAAAAACAAATGACCACAGAAAAAAGTTCTGTATTTTTTTACAATTGCAGTTCATTTCAAGCAGCTTTATATCATCTTTAAATGCTATTAAGTGAACATGTGCTCGAAAAATTGACCATGTGTTAATGAGACTTTTCGCTCAACAGATCATTTCTTAATATGAATTTCAGGCACCTTTGATCCATATGCACATACAAACGTTTGCTCTGCAGGATCTTCTGTTATTAGAATTTAATAAAAAAATATGTGCATCCAAGTAATTTTAGCATCCAAGTAATCTGACAGTGCAGGAGCAGGCATTTATCCAGATTATATGTAGAAGTGGGATAAAGGGAGAGTGGCCTTTTGTTAAATCTATTTTTGCTTTATCATTGAAAGTGTGTGTGGGGAAATCAACCTTTAGCTGAAAATATCTTATCTGTGCTTCCCTACTTTCTGCTATAGTGAGTAACTATCCAAAACATCAAAATAGAAAAACAAAAAACGTGGAATGGCAAAACAATGTCCTTTTTGGGTTTTGTTTGGGTTTTTTTTTCATAAAAATTTGAGGCAAATTCAGTAGAAATAAGCAACAAAATATGGTATGAAAAAAAATTACACAAGCTTCTCATGCCTCCAGTTACATTTCCAAATATAATGTATTTTTTCTATGATTTTATGACCTTACATCTCTCTTACTTTTGTAGTTAGTCTTCTACTTTTCAATTTTATAAACTCAGCAAAAGCATAGTCCTTCTGACACTGAACAAGCACTACAAAATCCTTTTAAGACCCAAATTTGTGCAACACTCCAAAGTGACTGCACCTATGGCCCAAAGAATAGGCAATAGTGCTGATTTAAATTTTATAAGAGCATAGGAATTTCAGGCTATTAAAGCCTTAATATTCCTTCAAGATTTGCAAATTTTCAGTGCCCTATTTATTTGCACAGTCTCATTTAACCACAATCCTAACACCAACAATGAATTCACTGAAAGTGAATAAAATCCCGAATCCATGTGTCTCTTCATTTTCTTCAGCAGTTTTAGCAGATTCACTCTATTGTTTCCAGCAGGGTGACCTGAACATCATACAATTTTATGCACATATCCACTCAGTTTTACATTTCACTGAAAAATTACAATCAAGGAGGAATTTACTTTATACTTACGCCCTCCATAATGTAACACAAGGTAGATCCACCCACTTCAGCTCAGATTCAAGCCCAAAAACACTGAGACTACCATACTGTTAAAGTTATATATAGGCATAAATAGTGGGGGATTTGCTGTCTCCTCTTACCCTGCATCAAACAGTAAGAGCAGAAAGGCTTGCAAATAAGCAGGAGAATTTTGACCAGTTCTGTGGTGGTCATATGAGTTGTTCTCTGGTACAACATTAATTCCATGTTGCCACTGTGTATTTCGGTTTCACTTTTGACAGCTTTTCCTTACAGGCACTGGCCGCCTATCACTATACACTTTGACCTGATATGTTCCAGCAGCTGGCTTATATTTGTCAGTTGTGGTCAAGTGAAGATCTTGAGAACTATTTAACTTCATTTTCTCAATCACTTTTCCAATGGTAGAAAAATGAAATGGCAACAGAACCTTTCAGCACATAATGGCAATAAAATAAGTTTTTTGAATGAATGCTATGAGACTATCATTCTCCACACTGTGTGAAGGCCAACACTTCAGCAGAGCTGCATGTGTACTTCATGATATTTACACTGATCCACAATGACAGTGCTTTGGGCTCTGACTGATTTACAACTACTCATGATGTCACTGCTGTATTTTGTGGCTACTTTGGACTTCCTTATAATCTCTTCATTTCAATGCCCTTAGTATCACAGCTGAGCCAGATTCATCCTTGCTTTTCCTTGGCATGTCACCTGTGTATCCAGGACAAACAAATGCCTGAGACGTTATTTAATTAATCATGTTTGTGAATATGTTAGGAGATGGAGTGTTTTTTATTTCCTCACTAATTTTCTGAGGGTCTAGCTACATGACAAAATACCTCCTAGGAGGTCACATAAAAGCTACCACCTTTGGCAACAGAATTAAAATAGACACGTCAGTGTGGTGATGTATCATATATGAGTTGTTATCCCTCACTGTGGATTGAGCACATGATTTATGTGGAGAGGCTGAGACAGCAGGGTTTGCTTTGTCTGAAGAGGCCTTATTGATAGGTTTGCTAGGTTTAAACATCTCGCAGAAGAGTATAGCGAGCCTGGAAGTGCACGGTGAAGGGACAAGATGCAACCCACAAAATTCACAGCAAGCAAAATTTACATTAAATATTGAACAGAAAAAAAGAGAGAGAGAGAGAAAAGAAAAAAAAATAAGAAAAAATAAGAGAAGACAAAAAAAGAAAAAAGAAAAAAAGGGAAATAAAAAAGGGAGGAAAAGAAAGTAAAGAGAAAGAAAAAAATAAATAAACATGGACAGATAACAGAAAAAGAAGAAAAAAAGCCACAGTGAGTGCAGGCATTGGAAAGGGGTTTCCCAGAGTGACTGCCAAGTGTTCATCCTCAGAAACTTTTTTTTTTAAATAGGCAATGAAGGCCTGAGTAGCCTGGTCTAACTTTGAAGCTCAACACAAAAAGCTGGCTGAGATGAGAACAAGCAGTGCGAACAGTCACACCCGAAGTTGCGTGATGGCTCCAAGCTGAATCGACAGAGCTGTCTGGCTCCCAGAACCCAATATGATTAGTTGGTGTTTTTGCAAAACACTGCATTGTACCCCACAAACTGCCCAGTAATTCCCATGAGTTCTAATTGTATAAAGAGGTGGTATAAAAATATGTCTTGACACAGACTTCATTTCCCATAATTAGGAGCATACAGGCCAAACTGACCTTGAGATCTGAGAGCCTGGAAAAGAAGTCTTGAAGACATGTCCATGTGAGGAATGCTGAGCAATAGGAACTCTGAGAAGCATCTCATCTGCAATCAGACCCCTGGCCCTACTCTGCAGATCATAGAATCATAGAATCAACCAGGTTGGAAGAGACCTCCAAGATCATCCAGCCCAACCTATCACCCAGCCCTATCCAATCAACTAGACCATGGCACTAAGTGCCCCATCCAGTCTTTTCTTGAACACCTCCAGGGACGGCAACTCCACCACCTCCCTGGGCAGCCCATTCCAATGCCAATCACTCTCTCTGTGAAGAACTTCCTCCTAATATCCAGCCTATACCTCCCCTGGCACAACTTGAAACTGTGTCCCCTTGTTCTTTTGCTGGTTGCCTGGGAGAAGAGACTGACCCCCACCTGGCTACAACCTCTTTTCAAGTAGTTGTAAACAGCAATGAGGTCACCCCTGAGCCTCCTCTTTTCCAGGCTAAACACCCCCAGCTCCCTCAGCCTCTCCTTACGGTGCTGTGCTCCAGGCCCCTCACCAGCTTCGTCGCCCTTCTCTGGGCACATTCCAGTACCTTAACATCTCTCTTGAACTGAGGGGCCCGNACCTGTCCTTCCTAAACCCATGCTGGCTGGGCCTGACCCCTTGGCCATCCTGTAGGTGCTCTGTGATGGCAGTCAAGATGACCTGTTCTATAACCTTGCCTGGCACTGAGGTCAGGCTGACAAGTCTGTAATTTCCTGGTTCCTCCTTCTGGCCCTTCTTGTGGATGGGCATCACATAGGCCAGCTTCCAATCCAAGGGTTAAAGCAGAGGGAGAAGGAGCCTCTGAAGACCTGATGTGATTCACAGGATCACAGGATGTCAGGGGTTGGAAGGGGCCCAAAGAGATCATTGAGTCCAACCCCTCTGGCAGAGCAGGACCATAGTTTAGCTTAAGTCACAGGAACAAAATACTGCAAAAAGAGGAACTCAAAGATACTTCACAGTTTCTTAAGCATTCATTACCTTAAAGTAGCTGAGGAACTGTGTTAAATCCCTAAGAGTATCCATGACTTACTGAAAGCTACATATTCTTCTAACAGCAAACTCTGAAGAAAACATACACTTGTGCAGGCTCCATCCAGAGGTACACACAGAAACTAACAGTTCCATGTCTCTAGATCCATGCCAAGCAGATCTACTATTTTAGATTTTGTTTAAAATCATTACAACTACTGCATGATATTTACTTAAAAGAATGCAAATATTATACATCTATTGGAAGTTTTCCAGCTCTTCATTCAAAATTTATAAAGGTACACACTCCCAAGCCTGATTCTGAGGAGGGCTAATATGATGTACATAAAAATTAATCTCAATTATTTAATAGCTATCTACAAGTGCAAAACAACTGAGAAGATCAGAAACAGCACCAATAACTCTCAGCTGCAACACCCAAAACCCCAGTGAAAAATCTGTAACTACTTGTGCCTCTGAGTCAAGTCTCAATGACACTCAAAGTCTTCAGTAGGATTTGGGTGAGACCTTTAAAGTTTCTCTGTGTGTGATAAAACCTCTGGTTGTTTGGGAGATTTCAGTGAACAATTGGATCCAAAATTGTCCCCTTTTGTGAAGCTTAAAGGGGGTTATGGAGAATGATTGATATGAGCTGAGAGCTGGACTGATTTGTTTTCATGAACACCAGGAAAAGTTTACAAGAAACAGAACTCCTTTTCTAGAGGATAGGGTTAAAGAGAACAAATAGCAACCTTCCATGATTTCTAGGAAACAAGATGAATACTATTACAGCAATTAAAACTTAGCCCGGGGCAATGAAGGACCCTGACCTATTAAATTACAGAGTTGTCACTTCAAAATGTGCAGCTAAAACATGTGCCCCTTGGACTGTTCGCTATTTAATGTTTTGTTCCATGCACTACAAAGAAAGATTATAGGTCACATAGAAACTAAGTATTCAGAAAGGTATCTGCTGAGTTAGGGAGTGGTAGAAAACAATACCCTTCATTCTTTTCCTTTCTCAATTTTGATCTGTGAAAGGAAGTCCTGTGCACTTTTTGATAGATCCTGTACATTTTTGAGCAAAATAAGGAAACGAGAATTGTTTCATTGCATGGCCAATGTGCAGGTCTCTCTTCCTCAGAGAAAACAGCTAAAGGATGTGAATGACATGCATCAGATATATCCAGGTTGTTAACATTTTTCCCCTTTGTTTCATTATTCTATTAAACGGAATAATGTAAGGTAGGGAAAAACTCTATTTTTTTTTTTTCACATTACAGATAATTTAACAGTGATTATCACATTAAGACCTAACACAGTTACCATTTACAGGTATTATTTCTGACTCCAGTGTTAATTCCCAGAGTTATGTTGTCACTGTTGTACACTGTTGCCCAAGCTTAAGTAGTGGAAACAGTGCAGAAGCATCACCATATGCTGACAGGCCAATATAAGACCAAAAGCAAATTTGACATTACACAAAGGCAGACAAGTAGTAGAGAAGTCTGACTAACATACCATAAGCATTATTGCACTGTAATGACAAGTATTGCAACTTAATACAAAACTGCAAAAGGAACTATTCTTTTCCACAGAGTTCCTCTGTAGCCAGTGCTGAATTCCTTTGAGTTCCACTCTTTTTGAGATGCACTTTTGCATCAAGCAGAAGTTGTAAAGTCGGAAGAGTTTCTGTTAGGGGAGTATTTCTCCACTCCTTCCCATTAAACAGAGAGGCAGGTGGGGGAGCTCAGAGAGTGATGAGCAGGAGACTGGAGTGAAATAGAAACACCAAGTGGGAGACTTTCAACTACTCAAAAGCAGAGATATCTGTCAGTTTGGCTTTCAAACACATACTTTCAAAAAGGCCAGAGTCCCAGGCTTGGAACTGAAAAAAATGACCGATTGATTGTGGTTACCTGTTAAAGATCATCTTGAAGACAATGCATTGTTCCATTTTAAGTGTTTAAGAGATCTCTTTATTGTATATAGTTAGAAGTACTTTGAGGTACAGATCAACATCACGTTATTAATAGATGCCTGTTAAACTCTTCTGACTACGACTGCAAAAGCACATCGAGTTAAGTCTTGGCTTTTGTTTCAGTAAAGAAGTAAACTATCTCACATAACAGAAACTGAGAAGATAAGGATGAACTGGAACAGAGTGCAATGCAGAAATTACTCTAAAAAAAAAGATTATATCTTTTTTGTATCTGTCTGAGGAAGTTCATAAAGAACTTCAGCCTCTAGTGAGGTTCTTCCACTGATGCTATCCATAGGTTGCATGAACTTCATCATCCTCGGTCTCGGTACATCACTGATTTTGTCTTCCCTGTGAGTGTATAAAGTTAAAGGGGACAGCTGTTGGCATGGAAAATCAGCCTAAGAGAAACACAGACTGAACCAAGTTTTTTGCCATTCCCACGACTAATTAACTTTGCAGGAGGTTTGGATATTTTCACTATAATTTATCCTTACCCCCCTCTTTGTTTTGTTTTGTTTGTTTGTTTTTGTTGCTGTTCCATAGTTTAATGTCATACTGGTACTTTCCTAAGAGGATGACACAATTATAAAGATCAGGAGCATATTTAATGTCTCTACTTTTCTCCTTTTCTCTTACAAGACAGATCCTGGAGATTCCCATTTGGGGAAGGATATAAACTAGGAAAAACTAGTGAAAACAGTAATGGAAAAGGACATAGCTTTTATTTCACGTATAATCATATGCACTCCAGAGAGAGAGTAAGATCTACTCTTCAGAGAAGGGCAGTCTATGACAAAGTGGGTAGCAGAATGGCTTCCCCAAATCCATTCAGAGAACGACTCAAAAATAAAAATGAAAGTTACCCCTAATAATGGAAACTGTGAATGAGTGAAGCAAATGTACCAGATGGAAGAAATTTCCCAGCTCTGTTGAGTTTGAGAAGACATTTTATTTTACCAAATAACTAGTAATAAACAGAAAAGTATTCTGGTGGTGGTCAGTGTCCATCATGCTTGTCTTAAAAGGGTAAGTTAGCTTCACCTTAATTCATAACTTTGTTGATTGAATATGCAATGACTGCTTTGCATGCATTACCTCTACGTCACAACACAAGGCTTCCATCTCTGAGGCCCCATGCTTTTGCCCAGACCTTTGCAAGCTGTGATCAGATTTCATTGCATGAGATCGGTTTGGCTTGCAGACTGGTCAACAGAGTCCCTTGAGAGCCAGTTCCGAAGGGCCAAGGTGTCCAGATCTGTTATAGACCACCCAACAAGGATGATATGGTCTGCATATTGGACATCTACCACCATATAAATGCCTTTCTTTATGCATCTGAGGGAAGTCTCACAATCACTGGGCCTTGTTCTCCTGGGGGACTTAATTTCCCTGGTGTGGAAATAAAATATGTGGAAATAAAACATAGCAGAGAGGATGCAGTCCCAGAGGTTCCTAGCATGTGTGGTGGATAACTTTTTGACCCAGCTGGTGAAGGACACAACTAGGGTCCTGCTGGACCAAAGTAACTTCTCGGGCACAGTGATCACAAAATGACAGACTTCTCAGTTGTCGAAGAGAGGAGTCAGTAGAACTGTCACCTGGGATTTCCAGTGAGCAGACTTTGGCCTGTTTTGGAGACTGGTGGACAGAATCCCTTAGAAGTTAGTCCTGAAGGGCCAAGGAGTCCAAGGAGGCCAGACATTGCTCAGAGAGAAGTCTTAAAGGTGAAGCAACAGGCTGAACTTATGTGCTGAAAGGGATCGGAGGGAAAGAAAGCCAACCTGGCTGAATAGGGACATTTGGTTGCTGCTCAGGGAGAAAAGGAGAATCTGCAGTTCTTGGAAGAAGGGACAGGACATTTGGGAGGACTACAAGGTTGTCGTGAGGCTATGCAGGGGGGAAGTTAGAAGAGACAAAGCCCAAAAGCAAATTAATTCAGCTTCAGTTCTTCAAGAGAACATTAAATGCTTCTGCAAATACATTATCAACTAAAAGAGGACCAAGGAGAAATTATGTCTTTTGTTGGATTCAGAGAGGAACCTAGTGGTCAAGGATAAGGAAAAGACCAAGCTATTCAGCATCTTCTTTGGCTCAGTCTTTAGTAGTAAGACCAGTTGTCCACTGGTTACTGAGTCCCCTGAGCTGGAAGATGAGGATGGGGAGCAGAACGAAGCCCCCACAGTCCAAGAGGAGATGGTTAGTGACCTGCTGCACCATTTACACATACACAAGTCTGTGGGACCAGGTGGCATACATCCAAGGGTGCTGGGAAAGCCAGCAGAAACGCTCATCAAGCCACTTTCTGTCATTTACCAGGAGTCCTGGCAAAGTAAGGAGGTCCTAGCTGAATGGAAATTTGCAAAGGTGATCCCATTTGCAAGAAGGGTTGGAGTATGGACCCAGGAAGCTACGGACCTTTCAGTCTGACCTTAAAGCCAGGGAAGGTGGTGGAGCAGATCATCTTGATCACGATTAGGCAGCATTTGCTGAGAAAGGCAGTTGATAAGGCCCATTCAGCATGGGTTCATAAAGAGCAGGTCCTGCTTAACAAACTTGAACAAAGCGACCAGCTTAGTGGATGAGGAAAAAGTTGTGCAAGTTGTTTAGCTGGAATTTAGTTAAACCTTTAACACTGTCTCCCAGAGCATCTTCCTGGAGAAACTGGCTGCTCATCGCTTGAGTGTGTGGATTCTTTGCTGGTGAAAACCTGACTGAATGGCTGAGCCCAAAGAGTGGTGGAGTTAAATCCATCTGGCAGCCAGCCACAAGCAGTGTTCTCCAAGGCTCAGTTTTGAGGTCAGTTCTCTTTGATGTCTTTGACAGTGATCTGGATGATGGAATTGAGTGTTGCCCTAGTGTACCCTCAGTAAGTTTGCAGATTACAACAAATTGCATGGAACTCAGTAATTCCCATGAGATCATACTAAGCCCTGAACTACGCTGAAGCACACAGCAATGAAATGTCAGTGGAATTCCATTTTTGTCAGACTGTCTCTTACAGGTAGAAACCTATCTGAAGCACAGCATGTGGGTTTGGTGCTTTTAGAATAATTTCATTGTGCACTGCTATTGGTTGGCTGGTGAACTGAGTGTGGAGGAGAAACCTGAGCTTCTTGAGCTGGTGAGCCTTGAAGACAATGGCAAAGGCTTTGAATTTTTGAGAAGGAAGACTTCGCAGAATAGAGCTCATTGGAGAATGTGAGGCATCTCACAGTGCTAGACGGAAGATGCAAAATCTGGTGCACATGCTACACAGGGGATTTTTTGAATTCTCAAATTTTAACAGCTGGTAGATAGTATGATTTTCACTTTCCCACAAACACACTGCCTTGGGTTGTCTCTTTGTGCCTTAGACATGTGAAACTTAGATGCTCGTTTGAGCTTTTTTGCCAGGGTTACTACTGTATTCTTGGAGCAAATTATGTGCCTCCAATGAGCAATTCCTTTCTGTTTATATAGCTGTCTAAGGGGAAAAGGATAGGTTTAGCCCAGACACAAATTTAGGTTTCCAAATGAATGTGAGGGGACTCCAGTGAGTTTGGTGTTCCCTACATGCAAATCCAAGGTGATTTGAAGTTCTTCTGTGAAACTATAAGGTACTTGGATGTGGTATCATTACCTTCAAATTGTGTTTGATAAACAAGGAGTATGCATTAGATTAAATAGTCACACATCTCTTCAGAATCCGTCTAGATCCACTAATCTCTCCCCTTCTCCCAAATATAGTTCCTCTGTTGTTAACGGTTTCCATTGATAAATATATATCCTCATGCATTCAAGATGCCTGCACTTTGCAGCTACAAATGGCTTTAGATAACTTTTGTCAGAAAATCAAACACAATTCAGGTACCTTTTTTTTTCACAGCCAACTAATGGAGTTCTTTGAATTACTGTTGCAGGCTTCACCATGCTAACAATCAGAAATTACATATTTTATTAAGGAGTTTTTAACAACTTCCCACATGTAATCTGTTTAGTTTTTACCCAACTGCAAAGACTGTTGCTGCACTCTAAATTCACTAGTAGATTGATGAAGTCAATGATCATTTATTCTCCCCATGAATAAATCAATTCCTGTTGTATTGTAACTAATGTTATTATAAACGTGTATTATCAAGACCCCTTCAAGGACTGCAGAAAATTAATGTAATGAATAAACAGGCATAAGGTACTTTAATTTCAGAAATTATGTCTTTGTCCAGGGATTTGTTTAATAATTTACCCTTATACTTGCCTATTTCTTCTCAGAGCAGGGATCTATGCTGGGAAAAAAAATGCTCAAAATCTAAAAGTTTGCAAAATCACAGAAGTGTTCAGGTTGGAAAAGACCCTTGGGCTCGCCAAGACCAGACAATAACCCTACTCTACAAGGTTCACCCCTGAACCATATCCTCAAGTACTGCATCCAAATGATCTTTAAACACATCCGGGGTTGGCGACTCAACCACCTCCCTGGGCAGCCTGTTCCAATGCCTAACCACTCTTCCTGTGAAGAAGTTTTTTTCAGTCTAAATCTACCCAGTCACAGCTTCAGGCCATTCCCTCTTGTTCTATCACTAATTACTGCTGAGAAGAGACCAGCAGTGGCCTCTCCACAATATCCTTTCAGGTAGCTGTAGACAGCCATAAGGTCTCCCCTCAGCCTCCTCTTTTTCAAACTAGACAACCCCAGCTCCTTCAGTTGCTCTTCATACAATTTATGCTCCAGGCCCTTCACCAGCTTAATTGTCCTCCTCTTCACTCCCTCCAACACTTCCACATCTCTCTTGTATTGAGATGCCCAAAACTGAACACAGTACTTGAGGTTTGGCCTCACCAGAGCCAAGTACAAGGGAACAATCACCTCTCTACTCCTGCCAGACACACCATTTCTAATACAAGCCAGGATGCCATTGGCTTTCTTGGCCACTTGAGCACACTACTTGGTCATATGGAGTTGCTTGTCGATTAAAACCCTCAGTTCCCTTTCTGCTAGACAGCTTTCCAGCCACACTTCCCCAAGCCTCTAGTGTTGCTTGGGGTTATTGTGACCCAAGTGTAGGACCTGACATTTGGCCTTGTTGAAGCTCAACAAGGCCAAACCACCTCCTTCTCTAGGTCAGAATGATCTGCATACAGTCATGTTACCTGCAAAATAAACCCTAGGGAAGAATCATGATAAAAATGCTGGCAGGCCTGCAGCATTAACAGAGTAAAAAAGAAGAGATGGGACAGTTTCCACAGATGCATGTGCTCTTTTACTGTGAAAGCAACTGCTGGTTTACAGTGTCAATGCCTCCCACACAAAACCTGAACACATGCCAACAGCAGAGATTCATTTTGCCTAAGGAAATGTACAGTCCTGAGTTAGAGGAGTTGATAAACTAGTAGAATTCTCTAGCAAAAATATAACTTGCAAAATCACCTTTTCATTATCTGAGAGATGTGTTGAAGTGTCTCAGCACAATACAGTGACAGGAACTAATATCTAAAAGGTGATGGTGTAGTTTGATATAAATGCATAGAAATCAGAAGATGTAAAAGCTGTGCAAGCATGTATGCATGTGTGTGTGTGCATGTGTGTTTGTGTGTGTGTGTGTGTGTGTATTCAGAAAAAAACATGAACATTTACATGTACATACAACTAATGAACATCTATCTAATCCAAATAAATGAAGTCAGCTGTCTTAAAGTACATGATAATGTGAAAAATCTCACTGATCCCTACTGCAAAATAAAAGTCTACCATTTTAAAACATGCATTAAAAAACCAAATTCTCTCAGCAAAATGAAATATATCTTTCAGAAAGACTACTATTGAAAGTTTAATTATCTTTCTCAATGTTCTTTCTCAAATTCTCTCTCCTAGTATGTATTACTAAAAAGACAATTTTAAGAAAAGAAATCTTGCTTAGTGCTTCCAAGTTTTAGTAAAAGATAAAGTCACAAAGTTTTACTAGAGCTGATGGAAGAAAGCCAAAATAGTTCAAAAGTCTGTAACAGATTGAACATGAGGATAAACCGAGTTGCTGGAATCTTTAACTTCAAAGTTAACTTCTACTAAACTACCAGTGACTGTTTTCCTCTGAAGTTAGAACTCAGTTTTCATCCATCCTGAGTACAAAATCCACCATTCAACTGCTTCGCTTCAACATTCAGCAGGAAACCGAATATTGCAATCTATTAAAACAATTTAAAACCACAAACACTCCAACATTCAGTGTATACAGCTAACTTCAAGCAGATACTTACAGGTAGCAATGTTTCTTCAGGAAGCTGAGCACGAGATCATACTAGAATAAAAGAAATAATGAATGTCACTGACCCAGTAATCTCTTGTTTAAAAGGCTGGCAGAGAAAGAAATCCAGTGAGTGGCCGACAGAGAAAAAGACGGCGGGGGTGGGGGAGAGAGATAAATGAAATTCCAGGCTTTCTGGTCGCAATAAACACTCTTCGCTTGCAAGACTGCCCCTAACTGCAGAGTCTCAGACTACAAACACTTTTGGTTCCCTATGCTAAAGGCATTCTGAGATGCCTTGAAGTGTTTACACTCAGCAATGCTTCTCTGGCAGCCAGACTTGGATCTTCTTTTCCCATTCTGCTAGTTAAGTCTGTTGAGACTTAAAAACTGAGCTCCTATTAATAAGGCTTGCTCGTTTTTAACTCCCCACTTCTGCTAATTTATCTCCTTCAAAACTCAAAAACACACACATGAATGCATACACACTCATTTATGTATTAAAGATGCATAGTCAAAGAGGTGACCAAAAATCTTTTCCAACCAGTCAGTTTTCTCTCATAAAAAGAGAGAAAGTTTCTTTATTGAGATACAGACATGATTTTTTTCCCTCCATAATACAATAGCAAAGTATTCAAGGTAACCGATGAAATTAAAATCAAGTGAATTATCAATGTAACAGTAATGCATATCACCTATTTTTTACAATACTTTTTACAAGCTGAAATAGTTGACTGCTGTTCAAAATCTTATTCCATATTAAAGTATCAAGTATTCAAATTAGGGTATATCTATTTTACTGACTAATTGCAGTTGCAACGAAGAAAAATCCAGAAGATTTAAGTTTCATATTTTTTTCCCCATTCGGACAGGAGGAAAGAGGATGGATATAGGCCAAAACCCACCAATGATTGAATATATTGTAGAATTCAAGATATCTCTCCAGCCTTCTGTCAGGAGATTCATATCAGATTTGTAGATTTGACCGACTGATGGGAGTCTAAGCAAAATTTGCTACCACACTGACCCATCCTGAGAAGAGAACTTGACAGGCCAAATTTTCAGCACACAGAGGTTGTATTGCAGCATCACGATACAGGGACAGAATTACCAGGGGCAGACTACCATATACCAGTCTCAGCACAGGGACCAAAAGCATCTTTAAGCATAAGGGACAAACAGATTTTCAGCCCAGCCACAGGGCTTTTTTTTCGAGTGGAAGAGGTACAGCATGTGGAAGACCGACTGACTCTTAGGTGTCCTGTGCAAGCAGGGGGTAAATCCAGCACAACTATAACTCTGTAGTGTGTTGCCTGTCCTTAGCCATTTTTTGAACAAGCTGACTTTGACCGTGATATGGAAATAAAATCACACTCTAAAAATGCAAAACTGAATCAGTAATATGAAAGAAAACAATCAGCAGATGTTCCTGTGGCATGACTTAAAGGCAAATGAGGAAAACAGATGGCTGTTAAAATTCAAAATTAACTCAAAGCTACACTAACTGTAATATGATACAATCTGGACTATATGTGCTTATGGAAAAAAAATAAACTAAAAAAAAAAAAATCTGGAGTTACAATACTAACATCAGAGTGGTATGCTGTCCCAGGTTTCAGACCTGTAGTAATCCTCAGATTTTATCAAGATTTAGATAAATTTAGAATGAGTATTTATTTCCTTTGGGTCATGTAGATGGATGTGGGTTAGCTTATGTGTTTGTATGTGTGCCTGCTGGAATGTAGCTTCTGATTCACCATGATGAATGTCTGTTTGTATTGTACAGTGGTCTGGTTAGGATCATCAACATAACGGCACTTACAGGCTGATTAAAAGAGTGACGGGTTACTTTGAAATACAGTGTCTCTGACCCATGAATTCATAGCATAATAGCAGAACTCTTTTCATACAAGTTTAATTACTCCAGCAACAAACCCAGCATCACATTTTGCATTGTCCTCCTTAACTACAATTAATTTTTGTAGTCTATCAAGATCACATTACCCGAAGGACAGACAAAAACTAACAAAACTTTTCTTGAGAAATGCCAGAGCACTGAAGAGAGGACATGCTTTTATACATGTACTCATTCTTTTTATTTCGAAGTTTGTCCACACAGGAAAGAGAATAGTTCAGATTCTTATGAGTTAAATTTTAACAGAGTACATATTCCTTCTTAATTACTAGCTAAAATTATGCAGCTTGCATGGAGATTCACCTAGTTGTTCCCATGACAAAATTCATGAGAAAATGATAATCATGTTTGTGCCATCAAAAAGCCAGCATTCTTTCTATAGAAGAAAGAGGGATAATCTGGACTATTGGATGCTTGTGGTGGGAGTCACCGGCTGGGGCTTCTTTGCAGAATTGCGCACTGTCACAACTAGAAGGGTAATGATACTGCCTGCCACCTTCTTCCACAGTTACTCAGAGCTTACAAGCAAGAATAATTACATTCACAATGAAACAGTCTGCTGGTTATTTCCATTCTTTCTCCAGAAGTATTTTTCTGGAGCATTACCAAGCAAGTATTATACAAGATATTCCTTTCAGTTCTGTCACAGGAAACAGAGGTTTTGTTGGTTACCACAGAATGGCTTGACTTGGAGGTGACCATAGAGATCATCTAGTTTCAACCCCTATGTCATGGTCAGGGAAACTTTGCACTAAACCAGGTTGCTCAAAACCTCATGCAGGAGTGACACGTCCACAACTCCTCTGGGCAAACCCGTTCCACTGTCTCACCACCCTCATAGTAAAGAACTTCCTCCTTAATCCTAATCTAAGTCTACCCTGCTCTAGTTTAAAACCTTTGTCCTGTCACCACAGCCCCGTACAAAAAGTCCCTCTCCAGCTTTCCCGTAGGCCCCCTTCAAATACTGGAAGGCTGTTAAAAGGTCTCTCTGGGACCTTCTCTTCCCCAGGCTGAACAGACTCAACTTGCTCAGCCTATCCTAGTAAGAGAGGTGCTCCAGCCATCTGATCATCTTCGTGACCCTCCTCTGTACCCTCTCCAACAGAGGGGAGGTGTTGGGGAAGCTGGACGCAGTACTCCAGGTGGGGGGTCTCACAAAAGCAGAGTAGAAGGGCAGAATGACCTCCCTTGATCTGCTAGCTACACATCTTTTGATGCAGCCCAGGACACAGCTGGCAGGTATAGCCAAGCAAGAAATATGTTTGATTTTGACAGTACAAATAACATATATAACACAAAAGAGGAGATGGTCACAGAATCACAGAATTAACCATGTTGGGAAAGACCTCTGAGATCAAGTCCAATCTATCACCTAACACCTTCTAATTAACTAAACCATAGCACTAAGTGCCACATCCAGCCTTTTTTTAAACACCTCCAGGGATGGTGACTCCAACACCTCTCAGGGCAGCCCATTTCAATGGCCAATCACTCTGTGAAGAACTTTTCCGTAACATCCATCCTAAACCATCCTCGTCACAGCTTGAAACAGTGCCCTCTTGTTCTGTCACTGTTTGCCTGGGAGAAGAGACCAGCCCCCATTTTGCTACAACCTCCTGGTCCTTGCTGCAGGGAGTACCTCCATTTCAAGGTACTTCCAAGGTACTAAAAAGCTTCATCCATGTCATGAAAGATACATGTCCTAGCTTGCCCAAGCATGATTCCATAGTCCCCTTCCCTCTGCTGGGGGCCAGGGGGAAAGCAGAGCACAGGGAGAAGACAAGACTTGCCCAGACTTGTACTTCCCAAACAAGGGAAAGCAAGCTCCTAACTTCACCTAATATGGTCAGGTTTGGCAAAGTGCCATTGTGATTAGCAAATCTCCATGGTCCAAGGGGCCATCACATTTCAGGCAACCAATAAATAGGCTTTTGCCACATGGCTTTTTTGCTTTTGCTTTTACTTTCGCTCTGCCTGCTCTGCCCTGCCACATTATGCTCTGCTTTGCCTGCAATGACTTTCAAGACACCAACAGAATTGCCTTCAAATTTTGGGTACTGTCCAATACTATTTTGTGAGTAAATATTCAAAGCCTCTCTCTAAGAAATTGTGCCTTTCTGCTTTAGTAGCAGTAAGGAGCCTCTCAAGTCTCCTGTTGGGCAAAAGGTATGATTGAAACTAAGAACCTCTTTCCAGTTTTAATGTTTGTATTTGCTAGTTATTTCTTAAATTTCTTAAATGTTCAAGGTTTGCCTGTTCCCTGTGTATATAANTTTGCTACAACCTCCTGGTCCTTGCTGCAGGGAGTACCTCCATTTCAAGGTACTTCCAAGGTACTAAAAAGCTTCATCCATGTCATGAAAGATACATGTCCTAGCTTGCCCAAGCATGATTCCATAGTCCCCTTCCCTCTGCTGGGGGCCAGGGGGAAAGCAGAGCACAGGGAGAAGACAAGACTTGCCCAGACTTGTACTTCCCAAACAAGGGAAAGCAAGCTCCTAACTTCACCTAATATGGTCAGGTTTGGCAAAGTGCCATTGTGATTAGCAAATCTCCATGGTCCAAGGGGCCATCACATTTCAGGCAACCAATAAATAGGCTTTTGCCACATGGCTTTTTTGCTTTTGCTTTTACTTTCGCTCTGCCTGCTCTGCCCTGCCACATTATGCTCTGCTTTGCCTGCAATGACTTTCAAGACACCAACAGAATTGCCTTCAAATTTTGGGTACTGTCCAATACTATTTTGTGAGTAAATATTCAAAGCCTCTCTCTAAGAAATTGTGCCTTTCTGCTTTAGTAGCAGTAAGGAGCCTCTCAAGTCTCCTGTTGGGCAAAAGGTATGATTGAAACTAAGAACCTCTTTCCAGTTTTAATGTTTGTATTTGCTAGTTATTTCTTAAATTTCTTAAATGTTCAAGGTTTGCCTGTTCCCTGTGTATATAAGTATCCAAACCATGCACTTTGAACATTGTAAATAAGTTTTCTGGTGAGATTTAATGTTAATAAACAGTTTTCATAGTTATTAACAATCTTCACTTGGATATCAAAATTAATATTGATTATTAATGTTGCATAATTCATAACAATCCCATCAGGAAGAGTTTCTCTGCTTGGTTAAACACTCACTCATCCACAGTCACTGAGCAGCAGTGACGTTCTGAAAAGGTTGCTGCAGTAGCACACTGAATAGAGACAGAAGCCTATGCAAAGACATTACAGCCTGCAGATTCCTTGTAATATGTGTCCAACACATTCTTGTAGTTTGGAACATAGTAATAGGCAGTTTTGGTGACTTTCATAAAAAACCCAATGGTTTGTAGACTGGTAGTCAGGAAATATGGATTCAGGTGACACCCTCCTACTTACAAGCTTGGGCATGCAATGAAGCAGCCCTTGAGATTTGATAGTATAGGTGCATGAATGAAGAACATCGGTTTTGGCTGTATTCTACAAAACCGTTCTCATACATGGGTGAAAAGAAAGACTGGAAATTACATTTTGTCAGTGCTACTGCATTCTATGTGACATAAGTTTAACTCTCTCCATAATCAGCAATAAGAATGCAAAGTGAGACCTCAGACATGGCAAATGTTTCTATGCTGATGAGTCCAAAATTATAAGGCATCACAGTGTTGATCCTTCTTTCCCAACAAGTATCAGAAAGCATTCTACTGGCAGAAACATGCCAGTGTTTTAGAGAATCTCTTAAGAATCCTAAACTTTAGGGAGATATTTTCAGCTCCAGTAACAATTTAATTCTTAACTTATAAACCATGACATTTCTGTGTTGTTTAGGGAAGAAAAAAAAAAAAAAAAAAAANGAAAAAAAAAAAAAAAAAAAAAAGGCAGGTATTACCTAAAGAGAGTATTAATTTGCATACATTTCCTCTGCAGTGGTAAAAAAGTGAGATATTAACCTTCAGGGAAAAAAGGACATTACCTTAATCCAATCTACTGACAGTAGCCATTTGCTATGAGAAAGCCTTTATTTACCCTACTGGAAATAGTTACTTCAAATTGTGTTTAGAGGTTGTGACAGTTTGGGAGT